>CM022403.1:29125850-29606112 GCA_011833715.1 Carcinoscorpius rotundicauda | reverse complement strand
CATTACTCTTTACCTCTTCAGGCACCTTTACCATTAACCTAACCTTTACATTACTCTTTACTTCTTCAGGCACCTTTACCATTAACCTAACCTTTACATTTCTCTTTTAGCCTTTCTCTAAACCTTTTCCAATAAGGCTATATATCTAGCTATTTATTTGTTCTGAGATGGTTTCTTTTATGCTTTTGCTCAGGATGTGTCTGTAGTTACATGATAAAAATCAGCTATCTTCATCACTTTAAACCTAGCAGTAACTCAATGTTTTGAGTGACTTAACCCCCTGTATACCCAGATTGACTATTTATAAAACTTCTAATGTGAGTGACAACTATCTCCCACCTGTATTAATTAAGTTGATTCTTCAACTAATCGACTGATTCATGTCACTGCGTTATATAACAACATCCTGACCCAGAAGAACTTAATATTTCCTATATGATCAGTGGAAATAAGAAGGACAAGGCTTAATGTTTACGACACTGACAGTATTAGGGTGACAGGTTCAAATCCCATTTCCTCTCACGTTTGTGGGGATGTTACAATATGACAGTTATTTTTGTGTCATGAGTAACCCAAGGCCTGCCTATGGTTATTGATGAATAGGCGTATTCTCTCAAATATATCGTTTCAAAATTAGAGTTGACCAGTGAAGACAACACGCTAGGAAGATAAAAACGAAATTCAAAAAGAAAAATGAAGATCCCAACACTAAATTCTAAGATAACTTCATAATTTCCCTTGTAACAAAAGAAGAAGTTGACTCCATCAATAATAGCCTATTTCTTTGCTAATTCAAGTAATAAAAATGCAATTAATTAATTCTTATTAAAGTGACTTTTCTCTTTGATAACATCATCTAGAGTTCGTTGAAAGTCTAAAGTCTAAGCGCAGCAATTACATAGCAGAAATATCAAGAAACATCTTGATAAGAAAGTTAATAGAGTTACAAATAAACTTATCACACCTTTTATCAGAATATCTAAAGCTTTTCTCAGCACACAAGTAAAACAGGCTTGTAATTTCTAGATATACTTCTGGCCAAAACCTTAAGGCCCATGAACATAAAGAACAAAATATGCATTTTGCGTTGTTAGACTCAACCACTTATTTCAGTAGAGCTTCGAAAGATGAAAATAAGAAAAGGGAAAATAAAAAAAACGTTTTTAGTATTTAATAGGGAAAATGTGAACACTATGAAATTAGCCTAAATGCTAGTTGATCAAAAGCTTAAGACCATACCAAAAAGAAGTCCTAAACAGGGTAGGAAATGCCCAACAAGAGGTCTCAGTAGTGAGTTGCACGGCCGTTATTGTGAATAACTTCAAACATTCGCTTTGGCATGGTTGACATAAGCGTTTGAAGAAGGCTGGCTGGAATGTTATTCCAAGTGGAGAAGATGGCTTCACGAAGATCGTGCACTGTTTGGAATTGATGTCCATTTCTATAGACTTCCCTTGCCATCCACCCCCAAACATTTTCAGTGGGGTTTGGTTCGAGCGAACACGCTGGATGGTAAAAAATCATGTTATTCGCCATGAAAAAGTCCTTTGTCCTGCGGGCATTGTGGATTGCAGCGTTGTTCTGCTGAAAGATCCAATCATTTCCACACAAGCGAGGGCCTTTAGTCAATAAGGATATTCTCTCCAACATGATAATGTAGCCAGCTGCTGTTTGATGCCCCTGTATAGTCTGAAACTTCATTGTTTCATGGAAGGAGAAAGCACCATGTTTGGTGCTTCTCAGCAAAGTTTAACCGAGATGTTTCATAGTATGGAAGGAGGCGTGGCCTCTAAAGACGTTTACGGTTTTTAAAGCCTTTCTCTCGTAGATACTGTCTTCTCGTTCTTGAGCTGCATTCTGCGTCAGTAAGGGTCTTAATCTAGTTCGACGATCGGCTGGTGTCTTGCCGGACAACTCGTCGAATCCTCCTGCTCAACGCCGGCAAAAATTTCGTGAGCCGACCACTTGAAATTCTCGTTCCATCTCTGTCAGGGTCTTTTAAGAATTTTCCAACAGCAGTTTTACTTCGCCCAATCTCACCAGCGATGGCACACTGAGAGAGACCTTGCTTTTGCAGCTCGACAATTCTTCTACGTTCAAACTCTGTCAACGTTTTAGCCTTTGCCATGTTTTTACTCAATGTAACACAGGAGATGTCACTTGGAGATGTTGACAACGCTAATGCTTGAACATAAATGTCTAAATTTCGTTACGTATTTACCGATTAACGCTTCGTTTCAGTATGGCCTTAAACTTTTGACCAGCTAGTATTTTGGCTAATTTCATAGTGTTCACATTTTCCCTATTAAATGCTAAAAAAATTTTTATTTTTATTTTCCCTTTACTTATTTTCATTTTTCGAAGCTCTACTCAAATATTAACAGATTGGTTTCCAATGTTAAGCACAATAACATTTTTCTTTCCACTTCTCTTATAATTATTATTCGTCTTCTTTTTCTAGAGATTTAGATATAATGCTAGTAGTTTATGTTGTAATACAACGCGTCCTCTATAATGAAGTTTTAATGTGATTAAATTTCGTTTTGCATAGTCAATGAAGAAATGAGCAGTTTGTTTGTAATTAAGCACAAAGCTACGCAAATGGTTATCTGTGCAATGCACCCTACGGGTATCGAAACTACGGTTTCTAGTTTTGTACGTCCGCAGACATACGGCTGTGCCACTTGATTTACCAATATAGACCTGCGTGTAGGTTAGGATGTTTCACAGTTCGTTCTAAACTATAATTAACATTATTGACCGAGAGCATTAACCACGGGTAAAGATTATGCAGTCAGAAAGTAAATTGACTCGTTAGATGGGGTAAGACCAGGATAATATTATTTGTAATTACTTGATTAGAAGTAAATGAATTAGTTTTTATTTTATACACTGTATAAATTCAAAGAGAATTAACATGAGGAAAATATATAATATTAATTGTTCCAGCCATAACATGTTATTATCAGGGACATAATATTCTTAAAACTGCATTTCCTGTTCGATTCCTCAGACTATTTTATTTATTAGAAAAAGTCTATAAAAGTTTTCCAACCACACTGTGTTCCCAAGCTGTGACACAACAAATTTAACATTGACCGAAGGACTATTTACACAAATTGTTTGTTACAATATGCTGATAAAGCTTGACTCTAACTGGCTATACTTTGCATATGATATTAGTCTTAGGCATGTTATATGTTTTAAATTTACATATTTTATCAAGTTCCTAAAGTGTTTCTAAGAAGAAAAAATAATATTTGAACTACACTGTGTCTGCTATATTTAGCACGGTTGTATGTATCAGTAGGATTCGACAAGGATTAAAAACAATACAGGAGCCGAAAAAACACCCAACCGTATTCCTAAGCAAACAAAACAACCATTCAAAATGTTGGTTACGATGTATTAGATGCATACGTACAAATAGAACGCTGAAAAAGGTCCGTAGCATTTCCAACACAACGATTTAAAAATTTCAAAATCAGCAACTTTTTCGTCCACTACTATCTACCGCTATCACGTCAGCGGGGCTAGCGCCTAGACGGCTTGGATTATCGCTACAAGATTTCTCCAGGTTTCTTGACTGATCTGTTGATTCCTGATATTGATATTTCGATAGAAATCCACGTATATATGCAGGGATAATTTAAATTGTAAACTCATCATGCACGTACCTAAATACTTTTTCAGTCCAATTCAACACAACAAACAAATAGCGTTACATTTCGATAGATGGACACGCGACAGTTTTTTCAAGTATATACTTAAGAAGATTTTTTTTTAAAGTAACGATACTGCTATAGAACGTGGTAGAACAAAAGTTAATACCATTATAACATTTAATAATTGCTTTAGCCAACAGATAAATGTAAAAAGCTGCCAAAGCGGATACTAAATTTCATATATATTTGATTAGGGTTTTAATTTTTATTTCATTGCGTTTGATAGCAGGATCCTTTCTTCATAGGGACGGTATGTACAGCTGGTTAAGGAAATCGACTTGTAATCCGAGAGTCGCGGGTTTGAATCCCAGTCACACCAAACATGCTCGCCCTTTCAGCCGTGAGGGCGTCATAATGTGACTGTCAATCTAACTATTTGTTGGTAAAGGAGTAGCCCACGAGGTCGCTGGTGACGACTAGCTGCTTTCCCTCTAGTCTTACACTGCCAAATAAGGGACAGCTAATGCAGATAGCCCTTGTGTATCCTCGCACGAAATTCAAACCAAACCTTACTTCATTTTAAAATTCATAATTTTTAATAGTCTTGTATCTATTACTTACGAAGCGTTTTTAAAAAGAATAAATGACATTAACATCTTATAACATATGTGTTAGAAACATGACATTCCAATGGTAGAGTCAAGTTACCACACTAAAATCTGGGGCTCGATTCCCTGCGGTGAACACAGAATCCAAGGTGGCTTTTCTCAGAAATACATAAACAAACAATAATAATAGTATATATGGACTGTATCTGTTAGAAACGTGTTTACATTGAGTTTAAATATGAAACAAAGAAAATGACACGGTTCTCAAAAATGTTCAGACAGACTTACAGCTTAAAACGTTTGAGTAATGAAGGTAAGTTTACTCAAGTTACGAAATAATTCATTGTAGGACTTATGAAATAATTAATAAAAACATTGTTACAGTACTATGACAATGGATTGTAATATTTACCTGATAAAATTGTTATACTGCTATGATAATTCAGTGTAACACACACCATAGTGTTTATTTCATTTAATAGTTAACGATAGTATTGTTATTTTGTAGAATTTTCTTCACTCTGATATCTTTTCGCTGTTGCATGCCTTTTAATAAGAAAACCTCTATTCAACCAATAAAACATGAAAAATGTCCACCCAGTAAATTTGATTTGTCTTTAACGGAAGTCCTTTAAGGATTGACTGCCGGAAGGAAGCAGAACTGAGATTGATTTATGACATCTTGCTATCAGATTATTATTATTATTTTGAAATATTTCCAGATGGTCAAGTGTACTAACAGACACAAAAACACCATTGATGTATATTTAGAGCGACATATCTCTTCCATGGCCATTTATGTTTTTAAAGGCTAAATACATTTGTACGTTAAATACGTTGAGGAATATAGTTTTCTATTACGACTGAATTACGCGATAACGTTTTACATGAAATTTATGCTTTTAAAAATAGAATTTTACTCTTATAAGATAAGATATTGAAGAGCTTACTTCAACATGTTAATATCAGGTAATCACGGAAAATGTAGGCTCAATTAACTTCAAATCAAAGTGAATTAACTCATAAAATTGTTGTTAATCGTATGGCTGTGCTTAAACAATGTGATCACGAGTGTCTGTTGTGGGAAAGAGTCCTTGCTACTGTACACTTAAACAATGTAATCACAACTGTCTGTTGTGTCAAATAGTCCTTTCCACTGTACACTTAAACACTACACGTTGTTTGTGTAATAATTACAATGGCAGAACTTGAAGAATTTAGTTTGTTTTCAAAACCTAAACTTTGTTTTGGAATTTCGCACAATTCTTGGGCTACTCTTTTACCAACGAATAGTGGGATTGATTGTATCATTATACGCCCCCACGGCTGGGAGGGCGAGCATGTTTAGCGCGACGTGGGCGCGAACCCGCGACCCTCGGATTACGAGTCGCACGCCTTACGCGCTCGGCCATGCCAGGCCAAACCTAAAGCTTATTCAAAAGATGTTTTATAAAAACCAGAAGTTACAGACGTATAACGTGTATTACTACAACAGACACAACACAGTATTATGTGTATTACAAGAAATGTTATTACTACAACAGACACAACACAGTATTATGTGTATTACAAGAAACGTTATTACTACAACAGACACAACACCGTATAATGTGTATTACAAGAAACGTTATTACTACAACAGACACAACACCGTATAATGTGTATTACAAGAAACGTTATTACTACAACAGACACAACACCGTATAATGTGTATTACAAGAAATGTTATTACTACAACAGACATAACGCCTTTTAATATTTTTTACAGTAGTTTGGTCAGTAAAATATACACGTGCCTTGTAACGTATGTTACGGTAACGTGGTTATTAGAACACGCAAACACAACCTAACTTAGCATGTACTACAAATATACTCGGTATAAAACTCAGTAACACCATGTACGACGTCACTCAAGAAACAGCTCTGCAAGTGTTTGTAATTTTAAAACAACGACAGATAAAAAGTGTTTACGAATATCGTCAATTTAACAAATATGGTTCAATCTCTGTCTTGAAATGAACCTTCAGATGGGTCGTTGTTATTAAGTTAGATATTGTGACCTTACCTGTAACGTGTACTGACAGTAGAAAGACGTACAATGTCCGGACATCTCTTCTGGCAGGTAGTCTCATATCGACACTTGTCGATATAACCATTATTGAAAATATCTACTCTCCAAAATTAACCAGTTCATCACGCATGGATATGAAAATAACTGGGACGTTTGTATGAAGAAGTTTAACTAATATTTGACACAACTGTTTTATTTTTATACAAAGTACTTCAATAACTATTCAGACAATCAGCGATGGCCTAAAACACTTGTCACGTTCGTCCAAGACCACAAGTCCTCTGTTCATTACCTTTGCTCACTTGGGTTTGAAAGAGTGAGAGAACCGCTTAGCGGTAAGCAGCTGGTGATCTGACGTTTGCTTCGTGTTTGGCCACAGTGTAGTGACTTATATAGTTCACGTCACGTCGCACACGGTACGTTTTATGATCGATAAGTAGGGTTAGGAACTCCGCAGTTACTCTTTGTGGCTATGGGTACACGAGCGCCATTTTGTGACGCCCCTTATTGGATTAATTTGGTTTCTCCTCAGGACATGTTTGTACTGCACACCAAACAATTGTACAGGAATTATCATCACGCGGAAATTATTACCACATGACTTTCTAAAAACGTGCTGTTTAATAAGGCAGAGTCTATGAGGCATTACAGTGTTAGTAATTTGATGTAGCAACTGTCCTTACCTGTATAAATAAAGCATAAAAATATAAATACCTTTAAGAACTGAAAATATTAACATATCCACAAAGTCGCTACTCTCATATTTTATTCTAGTTTCTGAAATCGAATGATGTCTTTTATTGTAGCCCACGTTGAGTGCAGAGGAAATGGGCTGTCAGTTTTCAACATCCTGCCGCATAACTCAATTTGAACGCAACACCATTTAGCTATAATGCCATCTTCCTGTCGGTGATTATGGAACCAGCATGCTCTCTGAGAGATCTTAGAACTTACTTCCAAAGCTCGGAATATTTCCTTTGATGTCCACGTTCCGAGCTGAAAGCCTGAGTTCAGTTGGCTCGTGGATGTTAGTTTTCTTTATATCGTGAGAGGAGCCTTTCCCAACACTTTTGGTGATAAGAAATAATTAATCTATGAAATCTTCTGGAATTTTAAAAAGAGTGATAAAACCTTAGAAAGGCATTTTATGGTAAAAACACCATTTATTTATCTTAAAATGTCAAATTACAAGTATATTCAAATTTATATAAGTGCAAGTTTAGAGGTGATGACCCTTGGAAGTAGGATAGCTCTGGAAGTTATAACAATGATATTATGAAGATGTTAACCACTGAAAGGAGACAATGTCAAATTATCTCTAGTTGTCTCCAACAAACAGACCATACTTCATTCTGCACGATTTGCTGATGAAAGTTGCTTTAGCTTTGAATTTCGCTACATGAGGCAGAGAGTAATCACCACCCACCTCTAACTATTGGACTACTCTTTTACCAACGATTAGTGGGATTTACCGTTACGTTATAACGTCCACACAACTGAAGAGATAATTATGATTGGTGAGACGTGGATTCGAACCCGCAAACCTAAGATTTCGAACTAAGCACCTTAAATGTCTTGCCATGTCAGACAAGGGTTAATATGATGACTGATAAACCACCCCTTCACCCTTCACGTGTTGAAGGTGATGTAGGGTGAGCGTTCCTTTACAACTCACCAGTCTTACGTACCAGACTGAAATAATTACATCTTGCACGATAGAATGAAGTGGGATTAGTCAGTATGTAGAAGGAACTGTGTCTAAAACAGTTTATAATATAGAGATAACCATTTGAGGTTTACCCAATGACTTAAAGGATAACTAAACAAAGATGATAAGGCTTGGTCTTTTAGAAAAGATAAAGGTTTTAGCAGTTTTTATTGTACATATAGTTATATTAACTGTTAGTAGGATGATGCATGCAGTTGTTATGGTATATATATATAGCTATATTAACTGTTAAAAGAAAGACGTATACGGTTATTAATGTACATATAGTTATATTAACTATAAGTAGACTGGAGTATACAGCTGTTATTGTATTTATAGTTATATTAGAATAATAACGTATATAGTTATTATGGCACATATAGTTATTTTCACTGTTGGTGGGATAATTTATATAGTTGTTATTGCACATATAGCTATATTAACCGTTAAACGAATGACGTATGCAGTTATTACTGTACGCATAGTTATATTAACTGTTACCAGAATGACGTATGCAGTTGTCATTGTATATACAGTTATTTTAACTGAGGGTAGAATCAAGTATAGAGTTATTATTGTACATATAGTTATATTAACCGAAATAGAATGACATATACAATTTTTATTGTATATATAGTTGTAGTAAGAGTTAGAAGAATCACGTATATAATTGTTATGGTACATATAGTTATATTAACTATTAAAAGAATGACCTTTAAAGTTGTTATAATTTACATAGTTACATAATTAACTGTTAGCAGAATGACGTATATAGTTGTTACTGTATATATAGTTATATTTACTATTAAAATATGGACGTACACAGAAGTTATTGTTTTTTGTTACATTAACTTTTAGTAAGATGATGTATACAGTCGTTATTGTATAGATAATTATATTAACCGTTAGTAATATGACATAGATGATTGTTATTGTTTAAGTAGCTATAATAACTGTTAGAAGGATGATGTATATAGCTGTTATTATTTATGTAGTTATATTAACCCTTAATAAGATGACTTATAGATTTGTTGTTGTTTATGTAGTTATATTAAGTGTCATGAAATGACGTATACAGTTGTTATTTCACATATGGATATAATAACTGTTAGTAGGATAATATATAAAGTTGTTATTGTACATGTAGTTTTATTAACTGTTAGTAGGATGACGCCTAGAGTTATTATTGTTCATATACTTATGGTAACTGTTAGAAGAATGACGTATACAGCTTTCATTGTTTATAAATTTAAACTAATTGTTAGTAGACTGATGTATACAGTTGGTATTGTACATCTAGTTATATTAACTCTTTGAAGAATGAGGTATACAGTTGTTATTGTACATCTAGTTATATTAACTCTTTGAAGAATGAGGTATACAGTTGTTATTGTACATCTAGTTATATTAACTCTTTGAAGAATGAGGTATACAGTTGGTATTGTACATCTAGTTATATTAAATCTTTGAAGAATGAGGTATACAGTTGGTATTGTTTATGTATAAATTTGTTAAGAGTTAGAAGTATGACGTGTACAGTTATTATTTTTTACATAATTATATTAACTTTGATTTTTGTAAAACGTTAAACATGCCACACTTATATGTATAATAACATTAATCATGCTACACCTTAATTGTTTGTTAAACTGTTAAGCATGTCACACTTACACCTGTAGTAATATTAAACATGTTACACCTTAAGTCTTTGCTAAACCGTTAAACATGCCACACTTATATTTGTAATAACATTAAATATTCCATACCTTAGTTCTTTGTTAAACCATCAAAGATGTCACATTTATGTTTATAATGATATTAAACATGTTACACCTTAGGTCTTTTTTAAACCGTTAAACATACCACACTTATATCTATAATAATATAATCGTGTTAGATCTCTGTTAAACCGTTAAACATGTAACACCTAACATGTCAGTTAAACGTACGTTGTATTAGATTGAATGAAAATGGAGTCAATGAAACTAATCTCACACAGTGATCTATAGAACTATCTGTTATTTATGGAGCCAGAAACAAGCCTTAAAATGTTCAATATAAACAAACACTCCAAAAAATGTTTTCTACATTGAAGAAACTCTAAAAATGTTCTTTCTAGTCTAGTGAAAGTTTTGTATTGAAGGAACGTAATTTTCTGCTACGTTAAGCTAAGTTCGCTTCTCGCCATGATCGGCTTTTAATTTCCCAGGTCGTTAAAACAAAAATATTTTTATTTACAGACACGAATGAGGCTGAACTCCTGTTTAGACAAATAAATAAATAATTCTAAATAAATGGTTTTGAAAATTTTGTTGTACTACGTGGGCTAAGAAAGATCAAAATGTCTGAAAAGCATTATTATGACTTTTGCGATCATTTTAATATCTTCCCATGTTAGTAAAAATAAATAAATACAAAGTTACTGTGGGTTCAGAGTTTTGATACAATTTATACTTCGGTGTCTATAGAAGTTCCAGTAAAAGAAGATAACAGCATTGGTTGTAAGTTCGTTTTTCTTCACTATTATACAAGAATGCAGAGTGTCGACTGCGAATGTTACACGTTATCAGTCAATAATGATAAGAGATGCCACGAGAGAATGCGTGACTAGATCAGTATTTATACAAGTGCGTTGACCTCGGGACATCGTGAGATTTACCGGAAACTGGCATAAAGGACTAATTCTGAGTACAATTTATGACTGATGCTAAAACGTGTCTTTGTATTCTATTAAATAATAGAAGACAGGAACAATAGAGTAAGTTAGTTACTACAGTAACAATAGAGTAAGTTAGGAACTACAAGAGGTGAGTTACTACAGAAAGACAGGAACAGTAGAGCAAGTGAGTTACTACAGTAAGTTAGTTACTACAATAGGTTAGTTACTACAGTAGGTTAATTACTAAAATAGGTTAGGTACTACGGTAAGTTAACTACTACAATAGGTTAGTTGCTACAAGAAGCTAGTTACCACATTTTATTAGATACTACAAAAGGTTTGTTACGACAGCAAGTTAGTTACTACAATAGGTTATTAAGTTGTGTATTGTGCATTATGTGCTCCACCTTTCGTCGCCTGTTTTTATTACGACCAAATTAAAATGATTAAAAACTAATTTTCAACAGTTATTCTAAAGACCACATACGAGCTTCTCATACATATGTTTAGAACATCCTATTTTGGGTTTTGTAGACATATGTTTAAAGTACTAATTTCGGGTTTTGCAGACATATTTAATTTACTAGTCCTCTGCTTATACACAAATGTTAGGGAGGTTTCTTATAAGAATATTTAGTACTATTACTAACATCATACAGTAGTATTAACTTCAAGTAACGTAACTGTAAACGCTTCTGTAAATACATTTAAAACAACCACATTTACAACGGAATGAGAAGTTTGTGTGCAAGAGTAGAGACCACAGAGGCAAGTTGAAAGTTTATTTTGAGATGTCTATATAAAGTTAACAGTTATGTTTCTTTAAATATATTTCTCGCCAACAAAACTTCTGTTTTCTAAGTTTTTTTCTGAGAGTAAACATTGTATTACAACAAGCATTGTTGTAAGCTAACGTGTATAAGCTGTCATTGAACGTACTATCCAATTCTTTTACATAAATCGTAACTGTGAGGGATCTATGAACTCAAACTATCAGTTCTATCCAAACTAAAAATGCTCTGTGATGTGGGCAGACAACCAGTCAATAACTCCCTACATCTCCAGCTAAGGAATGTTCTGTGACTGGACAGACAACCAGTCAACAGGTTCCTACCGCCCAAATTAAATAATGTTCTGTGACTGGACAGACAACCAGTCAACAGGTTCCTACCGCCCAAAAATTAGAGATCGACATTTGGAACGAAAGTCAACAAACAAACAAGTTATGTTTCAGGAAGAATATTCTGGAAAAAAAAACAGAGAGAGAAAGTTAAAAGATGTCAAGTTTGTAAAGTTGGTACGATATTGGGCAAAACTATCTTTTATCTTCCTCGAACTCTGAATCAGAAAATTCGTGGTTAGCGCCCCCTTGCCACACTTTGAGGTCCTTAGCTTACACAAAGAGTCATATTGAAATCTCGTTATTCAATTAGCATAAACCGCTAATCTGTAAGTTCAAAAGTATGAAAGCTTATACTAATAATTCTGAAACTAAACAAAATAAGTTATTAGGGTTGAAGTCCTCTCCAAGGTAATGATACATCATTATAATTAACCATGCTTGTCATAAGATATAATTAATTATGCTTGTCATATGATATAATTAATTGTTTAGGTTTAAAGAAACATAGTTGGATAGTTGAGCTTTAAATGTAAGCTATAAATGAGTCATCTGCACAAGAACGACAGTGATATAAATCCTTCTTATTTATTATAATTATCCATGATTAAACACGATTATCCCTAATTATTTATGGTTATACATTAAATTATTAATTATAGTTACCCATGATTATGCACGGTTGTATATCCATTTTTGTCTCCACTTAATTTGACAATTACTAACTTTGAGGGATTGTTGGTTTTCTTGGCTTAGGTTGTTTTATATTGACGTTTTGATCAGAAAAACTCTGGGAAATACAAGAAGTTTACTGTTGACGTAATATAATATAAGATGACAAATTACTGTTTCGTTTGAAATTGTCCCTTATAAATCTTCTTCGTGGTCCTTTAATGTCAGGAATAAATCTACGTTATCTGTTATTTTACTATTCAACTTGAAAACAACACAAAATTATTTAATTTTCTATACAAGCAAACTTTTGATTCGATGTTAGTGAAGTTCTATTAGGAAAGAGGAATACAACTACAACATTAGTTTGTTTTGGAATTTCTCACAAAGCTACTCGAGGGCTATCTGTGCTAGCCGTCCCTAATTTAGCAGTGTAAGACTAAAGGGAAGGCAGCTAGTCATCACCACCCACCGCCAAACTCTTGGGCTACTCTTTTATCAACGAAAAGTGGGATTGACCTTTATATTATAACGCCCCCACGGCTGGGAGGGTGATCATATTTGGCGCAACTCGGGAGCGAACCCGAGACCCTCAGATTACGAAGCGCACGCCTTAACGCGCTAGGTCATGCCAGGCCCTACAACATCAGTGCTGCTCGATACGTAGTACTGATTACATGAAACAAAAATTGTAGCATAGTTAATTCAATGGTAAACACTGTTACCCCTAGCTTGATATCTGTTATCGTGGCTACTGAAATAACATTTTATATCATAGTTTATGTGGCGATAGAAACTAATTTATTTTGTTAAAACAGTCATCGCCCGGGGGACATCGTAACGTAGGATCAGTAAATAGTTGTTCGTGGTTAGCAGGGGCATTTATCAGGTCTTGTTCTTCTCCTTTTTTGCCGATAATTTTAATTTCAAAGTCTGTCGATAACCGCTGTTTCCACTGGCTCGAAATGCTTTCAATCAGGAGAGAAAAAAACGTGTGAATCGATTGACATTCATTACGTGTTTGTTGAATATTGTCAGATCAAAGATAAACCTTTACTGCTAACTTGGCGATTTTGTACATATAAGAGACATTATATGAGGTGTATGGATAACAGGGTGATCATATGCAGACAAGTGGCCTGCGGTCAAAAGATGTTATAACAGATTTAAGAAATAACAAGTTCGTCAGATATAGTACAGGTGATCTGCAGCAAAGATACGTTATATCAGCTGTGAATATATGCACGGTCTTTGCTGTATCTGTTTCAACTGCTGTCTAAGAAATGTTCAGTCAGAAGCTGCTCTGTTTTGTAAGAAATGCTTCAAAAGTTTCGTGTTCATGTAAAGTGAAACAGAAACAAGTATAACAACAACTCTCATACACGTGAAGGTTATCCAAATTTGCATGAAAGGCCAATTTATTCAGATCATCGGACACAAGGGGTCATTGGAAGTCAAGCTGTTTAGAACTTTGAGAACAAATGGTCATGGATGACTAAATTATTCAGACCTTCGAACATAAGGGGTCATAGAAGGTACAAGGTGTTGTAGAAAGTTCGGAAAAAAACCACAACCCTCTCTATGGAGAAAAGTAACTGGATGAAAATGAAGTTCACGAAGATGAAAGACACCATCTACATCAAGTTTAAAAACACCATCTACCCCAAGGCAAATGACACTATCTACATCAAGTTTAAAAACACCATCTACCCTAAGGCTAATGACACTATCTACATCAAGTTTATAAACACCATCTAGACCATGTTTTAAGACACCATCTACACCAACTTTAAAAACACCATCTACCCCAAGGCTAATGATACTATCTACATCAAGTTTAAAAACACCATCTAGACCAAGTTTAAAGACACCATCTACACCAAATTTAATGACACGATATAGAACAAGTTAAATACACAATCTACACCAACTTTATTGACACCATCTACACCAAGTTCAATGACCCTATCGATACCAAGTTTAAAGACACTGTCTAGACCAAGTTAAAAACACAATATACACCAAGTTTAATAACACTATCTAGACAAAGTTTAAGGACACCATATAGAACAAGTTTTAAAACACCATCTAGACCAAGTTATTGACACAATCTTGATCAAATTAAAAACACCATTTACACCAAGCTTGATAACACTATCTAGACAAAGTTCAAAGACACCATCTACAACACGTTTAAAGACACCATCTAGACAAAACTTAAGAATATCATCTACAGCAGGTTTAAACACATTATCTACACCAAGTTTAAAACACCATATACACTAAGTTCAAAGACAACATCTAAACCATGTTTAAAAACACCATCTACCCCAAGGTTAATGACACCATCTACACCAAGTTTAAAGACACCCTCTAGACCAAGTTGTAAGATACCTTCTACACCAAGTTTAATGACACCATCTTGACCAAGTTTTAAAACACCATCCACATCAAGTTTACTAACACCATTTGTACTAAGTTTAAAGACACCATCTACACCACGTTTAATGACAACATGTAGATCAATTTTAAAAACACCAACTCGACCAAGTTAAAAGACACCATTTAGATCAAGTTCATTGGCACCGTCTACACCAAGTTGAAAGACACCATTTAGATCAAGTTTATTGACACTGTCTACACCAAGTTTTTAAACAACATTTACACCAAGTTTTATAACACCATCTAGATAAAGTTGAAAAACACCATTTACACCACGTTAAAGAAAATTAAACCAAGTTAAAAACTTCATGTACTTCAAGTTGAAAGACACCATCTAGACCAAGTTTAAGAACATCATCCAGACAAAGTATAAAAATACAATCTACACTACTTTTGAAAACACCATATACTCCAAGTTGAAAGACACCATCTAGACCAAGTTTGACGAATACATTGTAACAATTCTGATACGTATTACTATAAAGTATTTGGAAACTCTTTTCTGACTTGTTGCAAACGTTGTTGATGCATTCTGGCAGGATAAGAAAATACTGAAACCAGAGGAACTAGTTTATAACATTGATTACTTTACATGTTATGAAATTAGACACTTCACACATGTATATATTATGACATTATTTCACATCTACATATTGATCATTTCACACCATGTAAATGAAATCACTATTTTCTTTACTCCTACGCAAAGTGTTTGTTTTCCTTTACAAGAAACCAGGTTTGTGATCATGTTTCATACAAACTATTAATGCTAATATAACTCATCCCGCCCACATAAAGGAAGAATCCGAGATAAAATATATCGAATTTTGTTGAAAGTGAATGATAAAATTTAATTGCGGCGTTGAAACTTCGGAGCCATGAATGAAAGATGATCTTTTACTCTAATATAATTTCTTTTTTCTGTATTTGACATCGATTATTTGAAGAATGCGCAGTCAATCAGGAAAATGGAAACTAAATGTATTCAAACCCTTCTGAGTCTGTGGGGAAGCGAAGAAAGTTTTCATGTGACGTCATTGAGCCTTTATTATCTCACCGTTAGTCTCTGTATGTGTAGACATACATTAATAATATATCTACCAATGTTCTAGAGTGGGATAATTTATTTACCTTCCAGTGAAGGCAAAAAAAAAAACAACCCTTTGCTCTTTTTATACATATAAAATATTAATAACTTAAACCTTATGTATACCTACACAGAGTATATACTTAGATTACCTGCTCGTTTTTAATTTTGAAATGATAAACTACAGGGAAGGAACCTTGTCAACACTCACTGGCAAAAGTTTGGTCACTCTAATCGAATAACTAGATTTCGCTGTCCCATGCTAACTTGTACCAGAAGGAGTAAGGTTTGTGAAATGATTGTATTATGTACTTCTAGCTATAAAAATAGTTAAATAGAGATACTACAGGGCTTTTACAGCTCAGTAGCCCATCAAATCACTCGCGTAATGAAGTGGAGATGAACTAGTGTTAGCTTGCTAATCTGAATATTCAAGGTTCGAAATACTTTGTTAGCTCTGATCTTTTTATAAGAGTGACGGTCAATTTCTTTGTTGTTGCTTTTTTCCATTTCATTTTAAAGTTCTATTGACGGTAAATGTTTGTGGCAGACTTCATTCATCTCTGGCTTCACATTAAAGATTGTTATAGGGGTGTAGACATGGTTCTTTAACCCATGTAATGACAATATAACATGTTCTCTACTATAAATGTTCTACACACGTGTTAACGTTGGCCCATAGATGTTTCAAAATGTAGCACAGATACAAAATTACCTGTTTTTTAAATTAATAAACTATATTTATGGTAAATATTGTCGTAACTTTAGACAGTCCTCAATTAGTTCTGATCCTGTCTGACATTTCCTGTTAAGAACAGAATAACTTAAGATTGTTTAGAAATTTTTCCAACAGTTTTCTATTGTTACTTCAGACTAGTTCCTTCACTGTTTGGTAACAAATAGATGTAGGAGGTGTTCTTATGGAATTTCAAAATGTTTCGTTACAGGGTTAAATTGTGAACTGTTTGTGGGTATGAGTGAAACCTTGGCTAAATTAAGAATTTCCAAACGTTTTAGAATCTATAGAAGACTGGAAGAGGCGTTAACAAAATTACAATTAAATTTGTGAATGGAAACCGGAAGCGAACTTAATCTTCCATTACAACAACAATACTGTGTATACTTAATAGAGGCCATAGGATTCCAAGTAACACAGTGAATAATACGTTACAAACAGCACTTGGATATAAAAGTGCAAAATACGGCGAGAATCAGTCTGTAAGTAATGAATGAAACCGGTCCTCTTTCTAAACAGATTAATAAATAATCAGCAAATGAATGAGTAAAACCAGTCCTAGTATTACAGGAATGAATGAGCTTTTGTGTTTGTTTGTTTTTCTTATAGCATAGCCACATCAGACTATCTGCTGTGTCCACCGAGGGGACTCGAACCCCTGATTTTAGCGTTGTAAATCTGAAGACTTACCGCTGTTCCAGCAGGGGATGCGAATGAGCGAAACCAGTTTTCATGTTACAACAAATAAATGAATAAAAACAGTCCTCGTATTACAGGAGTGAAAGAACGAAGCAGTTTTCTTGTTACAACAAATGAATGAGTAAAACCAGTCATTGTATTACAGGAGAGAATGAACGAAAACAGTCTTCATGTTACAAGTGAATGAATAAAACCAGTCCTAGTGATACAGAAATAACGACTGAAGATACTCTTCATGTCACAGAAAGTGAATTATTGAAACCAATCCTCGTGTTACAGAAAATAAATGCTTGAAACTAGTTTTCTTAAAGAAGGCCATCGAAACATTTTTAAAAGTCATTATTTTGTTTTGAACATTATCATTTTCATTTTAAAATAAGTCACATGTACCTATCTGAAATCTCCTTATTGGTACTTTTCAAAACTCCGTCTTTAAGTAGTTCTACTTATTAGATCCCCGGGGGATCTTCGGTTGACGTTACATGTGTTCATTTGTTTTCTGTTCACGGAGTGGCGCAGGTCACGTGAACGGCACTTCAGTCTTTAGGTTATACGTGATAACAAGAAACCCACTTGAAGTAAATATGTATCTCAAAACGGTTGGTATGGATATAAAACTTTTATTGAAATAAAATAGAAAGCAACGTTTCTACCTTCTTAGATCATCTTTAGGTTAATATATAAATCTGAAGGTCGAAAGGTCTACTTTAACACAATGAAAGTTTTAATATTCATACCAACCGTTTTGAGATACATTTTTTTGGCTTCACGGTTCCTTACATATTCTACACAACAGTTTCCTGAACAGTATTCACATGTTCCACATGACAGCTTCTTCGACAGTATTCACACTTTGCACACAACAGCTTCCTGGGCAACATTCACATGTTCCACACAACAGTTTCCTGGACAGTATTCACACATTCCACACGACAGTTTCCTGGACAGTATTCACACGTTCCATACAACAGTTTCTTGGACAGTATTCACATGTTCCACACGACAGCTTCTTGGACAGTATTCACACGTTTTGCATAACAGTTTCTTGGACACTATGCACACGTTCCACACAACAGTTTCTTGGACAGTATTCACACGTTCCACACAACAGTTTTTTGGACAGTATTCACACGTTCCACACAACAGTTTTTTGGACAGTATTCACACGTTCCACACAACAGCTTCATGGGCAATATTCACATGTTCCACACGACAGCTTCATGGGCAATATTCACATGTTTCACACAACAGTTTTTTGGACAGTATTCACACGTTCCACACAACAGTTTCTTGGACAGTATTCACACGTTCCACACAACAGTTTTTTGGACAGTATTCACACGTTCCACACAACAGCTTCATGGGCAATATTCACATGTTCCACACAACAGCTTCATGGGCAATATTCACATGTTTCACACAGAATTCACAAGTTGATCTATCAATCTGAATGATTCTTTAGTAAATTTAGGTATGTAGGTGATCTTTCTGTAATCTGAAATGCTGTCTTTTTAAATCGACTCTTACTTCTGTCAGAGAATAAAACAAAACAGTGTGTTAGATATTAGGCTTAACTTATTCATTAAACTAGCACTCTGTCCAACATGAAAATATAACGAAAGTGTGTAGAAATTACATTGTACTTACTAAGATTAACTCTGCAACAGAACAGACGTGTATGTTGGAGACGAGAAAACGTTGACTAATTAAACTAACTATTAAACTTTGTTTCTCACTGTGTTTTAAATCTTTCTCTTGGCAGCTCGTGCCTTCGAAAATATCTATACCTAAAATAAGTATTAGGTATTGGTCGCACGACGTCACCAAATATAATAACATGTTCTATATGTGGAGGAACATCAATACAATAAAACTTTTTAAATGTTCTTATGTTAGATTAACAAATTAACATTACGTTATAATAGCTAGAGACTTAAAAAGATCTGACAATGTGGATTGACAATCTCCCTTAGAACTCACCTGCGGCTTATCCCCAAGAATGAAACAATCTAGTAAGTCGTCAACGTTTGCTGCCTACTAAGCATGCGCCTTCGATATTTGAGTAAGTTGTTAAGAGCTTGTGTTAACTCGCAGGTTACCTAACTACGTAAATGAGAAATAAAATCATTCAAAGTATCTTACAAAAACCAAATGGGAATCTTGTATAAGAAACTGGCTAATAATTTTAATACCCTAATCCAATACATCAGAAAACTAAAATCTTTGACAATAAAAGTTCATTCAGTCAATAGTCGAACAGTTTCACTATTAACATTTTCGGCCGTAATCCCAATATATTAATCTAACTATGTAAAATAATCTTTATAAGTGTGACATTATTGAAGTTGTTTCCAAAATTATTGTGAACGTTATAGTAAAAATGATTTAATGAAATTAACTATAGAAATGATAACAAAGGCTGGTACACATAAAGTACAGAATATTACTTACTAACATCCAATTGTCTATGTATCTGGTAAATTTTGTCGTCCTGTCGCTGAGCCCTTATAAAAACTTAACACATCTATTGCAGTCACCTAGCGGCAAATGATTTTCCTCGTATTCTGATAATTAGCTTTCAACAAGTGTTACTGTTTGGAAAAAAGGCTCAAAACCTACTGGAAATATAGAACATAAACATGGTTCGTTTTCTTTTTACATTGCACTCAAATGTGCTTTAAATGTTAACCACTTGTTATAGACTTCAGTGGTTTCGTGAAATATTTCTTTATTCAAGAAGTTTTTATTATTTCAAATGCAGAACTTTTCTCAATTCTTTTTCAGTCAGTTTGACTGAAATGAAGAAACAAAAGTCGCTGTAAAACAGAAATAACATTATTTTACTTTTTTCAACTACTAAGTAAATGAAATGTTTTAGTGAGCTGAAAGGTGTAGAAATATGTTGTTTTTTAATTACCTCTAACATCACGTTTTCGTTTGATCCCTCATAATCGATGTTTGAAGGTACTTCGAATGTTTGGCTTCAAAACACTTGAAAACCCCCTAGAGGATTTTCTAGTAATCAAAATTCTTTATCATTTTAAGTTAATTAAATTTCGGATAAAACATATAGAAGTATTTTTTTCCATTTATTTAGTAAAACTTTGTTCTGTTGATCGGGACCGGTCAAATAGAAGTGAAAGAAAATATGAACGTGTGATATCCGTCAGAGGAAGGAGCGATGTGGTTTTCTGCCTTTGGTAAAATAAACACTAGGAGCATAACATGTCATGAAAAACTTGTATAGAAAATATCTCTAACGCAGACAGCCCTCGAGTAGCTTTGTGCGAAATTTACAAACAAACAAGCCTTCCGCCCCCAATCATGGGAGGATTCAGCGGTTAATCTGTAGGCTTATGAAGCCAAAACGAGGCAATGCACACAATGTGTAGCTTAATAGAAATAAAACAAAATAGTTTCTTTAGTTGTTAGGATTGCATACTATTTCATAAAAAAAGAGTGAAATCGCTTTGAATTTTGAAAGTAAGTCACAATTACAGGAAACGATAACACAACTAATCATACCGTATTTTTTGTAATATGTGATTCGTTTCTTTAGAGAATAACAGAAAGAAGTCTTCCACAAGCGGGGCTAAAGGAGATAGTAATATCACTGAGCCCCCTCCAACTTAGGAACGTTTCTTTCCTCTGAAAACTAAATAGTACATGTAATGTAAAAGTACCTGAATAACATGACATAAACTAATTGAAAAACACAATATCATACTATAATGAAACTCTTGCTTATATGATACTAAACAGACATTTTTATTATGCGATGGGCAACCTCCACCTTCACGAAATGCTTATCCTGTGTGCATATATATTTGTAATACAGGTCACGATTTTTCCATTTCGCTTCCGTTTCCTGTGATGGAGAACTTTATTTTACCCCATTCACATGCATTAGCGCCATATATATAAATATTATAGTACCGTCAGTTGTATGTTCATGTAAATACTTCGCAGGATGTTTTCTTTACTAAAATTGGTATGGAGGCTCATTAGGTCCATGAGGCAATACAAAGTTTCAATTTTGCATTTTATGGTTTTTATGAGATTTTTTCAATTTTTTTTGTTAACCACCATTTCGCCACTGCTTATGGATCTTTACAAAATCTGACATGAAGGTTTGTTGAGCCCATGAGTAGACACATGAAAATTTACGGTTTCACATTTTGTGTTTGGTGTTTTTATGAGCGTTTTAGTTTGTTTATTTTTTAATTGTATATAAAAAACAAATTTTTATGTCCTAAGATGACCTTTCATTAATTATGAATTTACATAACTTCCGTCCAAGGTGAGGGTATCCTAGCTGGTAAAGTTAATTTTAATTTATAATTTGAAGCTAATTGAACAACATAATTTAAAGTTATAATTTATTTCTGAGCCGTATATGTTTGTACATGACATCTTTACGTGACATATGATTATTCACTTCTTGTATGTGTTTCTATTGTCAAAATATTCCGCAAAACGTAAGAAGACGAAATTCAGATAAATGAACTTAACATACATTTCTGAAGGTAAACTATTTTGGGGGGCATTTCGGGCGGACGCCATTCGTTAGGTATTTAATATTGTGATTAAATAGATCCCTACTCTTTCGGAGTGTATAATCTACATCAAAATTTAATTATTAGTTATACAATAGGCCAAAACACAACAACAGTGTAAAACAAAAAAACGGGCGCGAATTCTGCCAGATTCGCCAGAAAGGTTGTTGTTGTTGTTTTGAATTAAGCACAAAGCTACACAATGGGCTATCTGTGCTCTGCCCACCACAGGTATCGAAACCCGGATTTTAGCGTGTAAGTCCGCAGACATACCGCTGAGCCACTGGGGGGCTCGCCAGAAAGGTGTTGTATGATTTTCGTTATGTACTAAATGTTGCTGTTTTTTTCTCCAGAACCGAAACAGGATCTTGAAACCGAGGCGTGTAGTTTTATGTTGTGTAACTGTTCTCCGGGTAAGTTTCTGTCTTTTTGTATAACGTTCCTTCTTCTGGCACATCACGTTAAAGAGAGATTATTGCAAGCATAGCTGAAGAAACAGAGAAGTTGTCATCGTTATCTGAGTCGGATTCGTAAGGATTGCTATCAAGGGCTACTAAGCAATACAATATGTATGTACGGTCAACACAAGAAAAAAGATCGATCTTACTTGAATGCAGAATTCTGAAAATGTTTTATCAGAAATGTTCAAATCTCTTACCTTTGCATCAATAGTTTTTGTACTTTAAAATAATTGTCTGGTTGCGTTTGTAATAGTTTACAATAGCTTTGATCGTTATTCGAGAACAAAGGGAACATTTGAGAATAATGGATCGATAAAACTAAAATTGGCAATCCAAAGAACCATAGTTATACTGTGCCGAGTGCTGTGAGTTTTTAATGAAGTTTTAGGTTTCAGCATTAACAGTTCTCGAAAAGTAATGCCGTCCTCTTAACGTATACTTACTTTTTAACACCATAAAAAACACAAAGACGTTCGATCCCTTACAATGAAGAAAACGTCAGAATCTCATATTTAACAGCTATGAAAAACAACTTCTTTCAGAACGGTATCTAACATAATTCAATCATTTTACAGTGAAATGAAAGAAAAGTTAGAATTTTATCTTTAACATGGTGAAAACAATTTAGAATACCCAATTATTTGGTATAAAAAACAATACTATTCAACAAACTACATTTTGATGTTCCTCTGGTGTTGAAGAGATTAAACTATATTCAAATTAGATAGGAAACACGAAGGAGTGTACTAGCCAATCAAATCCTAGATAAAATTTCCTCCTTGTTGATATGTACAAATCTGGGTAACACCTCCTCATAAAAACATTGCAATGGGGAATGAAATTTAGTCCACCACAGATTATCAATTATGTCACGATATTTTGCGTGTTGTATATTACGTTTCAGTTCTTTCTGTTGTTTCTATTTCATTTATTAATTGTCACAATGAGTCTAGTAAACGAAATTATTTCTACCTTTATGAATGTAGTTTCTCAGAAAATTTTAATAAATCGAATGTGAGACATCATCACAAGCAGATCTAGAAATGATAACTCTCAACATTTTATTTCAAAATGAAATGGAGAAATTAAGGACAGATCTACATGTTGAACTCAGGACAGATCTACATGTTGAACTCAGGACAGATCTACATGTTGAACTCAGGACAGGTCTACATGTTGAACTCAGGACAGGTCTATATATGTATTGAAAGTGTTGACCATTAAGATAGAAGGGAGTGCCACGAATAATAATATTAGATTGTCTCCACACATGGAATCATGTACTCTTATTCATGTCATGTTGTCTGTATTTACATTTTCTTTCGAATTATTCAGTCAAAATCTTTAATTTGGAAAGGATATATAAGGGGTGAAGATCACAGTTTCGAGTAGAACAATTTATTTTTCAGCACGAAATCTTTAGTATTCTAATTAAAGCTTCACATCATTAGTTACACTCACGATATTATGACAACGGGTGCTATTGGAAACGGATGACGTACCGTATTTCTGGTACTGATAACACAGTTTCGTGATAATTCCAGAGCCGTTCTTTATTTCTGAATACATGTTAGTGTGTGCCTATAAATCATTCTTTTGTTAACACTTTCGTGTTAGTTCTAACAGGACTCATTAGTTTTTCTCTTCACAGAGTGTTTGTTCCACACGAAACAGCCCTGGTGGAAAACTCACTTGGAATTGAAAAGAATTGTAATTCTTATCTATGATAAGTAATTTGTACAAACTACTAATAACACAGATTAATTAGATCTGAGGTTGATTAGAAATTTACTAAAAAAGCATGATTCCAGACGTCCGTTACAATATAAACCAAAGGCCAGTAGATCAAAAGAATATAATCTCAGATGTCCACATTTATATGAACCAAAGATCAGTAAATCAAAAGAATATGATTCCAGATGTCTACTGTTACATAAACCAATGACAAGTAGATTAAAGGAGCATGATTCCAAATGTCCACTATTATATAAACCAATAATCAGTAGATAAAAAGACCATGATTCCAGATGTCCACCGTTATATAAACCAACGATCAATAAATCAAAAGAACATGATTCCAGATGTCCACTATTACATAAACCAATGACAAGTAGATTAAAGGAGCATGATTCCAAATGTCCACTATTATATAAACCAATGACCAGTAGATCAAAAGACCATGATTCCAGATGTGCATTGTAATATAAACCAATGATCAGTAGATTATAAACCATCATTTCAGATGTCCACTGTTATCTAAACCAATTATGAGTAGATTAAAAGACCATGATTGCAGATGTCCACTATTGTATAAACTAATGATCAATAAATAAAAAGAGCATGAATCCAGATGTCCACTGTTATATAAACCAATGAACATGTAAATTAGAAGACCATGATTCCAGATGTTTATTATTTTATAAACCAATGATAAGTAAGTTAAAATATCATGATTCCAAATGTTCACTGTTATATCGACTAATGGTTAGTAGATCAACACAGCATGATTCCAGATGTCCACTGTTAAATAAACCAATGGTTAGTAGACCAAACGCGCATAATGTTTAAGAGAAGGGTGCTTATTGTGTTATCACTTTAGACTGGTGTCGGTTTTGAATGAAAACAAAAACTTTTATCGACATTTCTTTTAAAAATCAAAACCTGTCTCAATGTATCCAGCATTATATTTCATCTATTTCTGTAGGTATCTGACTAGCTGAGTATTATACTTCAGTTCATGTGTGCCATGTGACGTCTTTCACTCATGATCCCAGTTTAACCTGCTACTGTAGTGTTAGAGACTACAATAAACTATCATATTTCACGAAACGTGTATTTTTAATGGTCAACTTTATTTTCGTCAAAAGATAATCCGTGTTTGACTTGTAACACCAATCCTGAGGTTTCTCAAAACCATATTGTGCTATAAATCAATGTCTAAGCAGATTTCTTTGGATAGCTCAGACAGGTTTTATGACGTACAACCCTGGTGATCAAGTAACTTATCCACCATGTTATTATGTCATCATTATTGTCATCAAGGCTTCTGTCTGAATTGAGCTTTTGGTATAAATTATTAGGACAACGTCATAGAAAAATCCAATCATTTCTCCTTTACTGTAGCTGTTTCGCGTGCTAAGAAAGACAGACATTACATTAAAGTTTTTAAAACCCCCATCACGATGGGGGAATTTGGATAATGTCACGAAACCAAAAGACGCCTGTTCAGAGAAAGTGAAAAAAAAGTTTTATAAACTACATAAAATAGTAAATTTAGGCATGGACTTATGACATAAGATTTTAAGATTGTTTTTCAAGCTGTTTCAAGAACGAAAGACCTCGCTTTGAAGGCATTCATTCAAGGTGTCCAACTAGAGATAAAATAGAAGAGAATTTTTCGAAACTGAAAAATAGTAGAAGATCAAAAGTATTAAACTAAGAAGGTTTGTTTTAGTTTATAGTTAGCATTCCTTAAATGAACGTGAAATATCACACAGAAAATTTAAGATCAACACGACACAATTTCGTGCCAATGTAATTTTTAGCTTTACATGAGTAAAGACACAAGTTTTAGTTACGTATAGATAATTTCAAATAGGATTTTAAATTGTAAGGCTATGAAAATTGTAAGTACATAACGGAACAATAATTATCTAGGTAATTATAAGAACAGAATGGAACAGTAATTATCTAGATAATGGTAAGTACAAAATGGAACAGTAATTATTTATGTTCTCTTCTTTCTGTCTACTTACAGTTTGTTTGTTTTTACACAAAGCGTTGTAATCTAGCGAACCTGAATGTGGACTCTATGGTCCGTGGGTCGTGTCCCGCTCTCACACTTTCTGCCCGTAAAAGAGATAAAAGACAGGTCATCTGATATCTAAGAGTAAAGTCATCTAATATCTAAAGGTAAGGTATTATCATATTTAAAGGTAAAATTATGTGATATCTAAAATTAAGATCATTTAATATTTAAAAGTAAGGTCATCTAATATTTAAAGGTAAGATCATCTAATTTCTAAAGTAAAAGACATCTAAAATATAAAGATACGGTCATTTCATATTAAAAGGTAAGATCATCTAATATATAAAGATAAGCTCATCTAATATTTAAAGGTAAGGTCATCTAATATCCAAAGATAGGTAATCTAATATTTAAAGATAATGCTATCTAATATATAAGGTAAGATCATTAAATACCTAAAGATAAGTTTATCTAATATCTAAAGGTAAGGTCATCTGATGTCAAAAGGTAAAATCATCTAATATAAAAAGATAATGTCATCTAATATTTAAAGATAAGGTCATCTAATATTTAAAAATAAGTTCATCGAACATCTGAAGGTGAAGTCATCTAATTTCGCTCTTCAAATTGATAGCAGCTAGAGATGGTTATTTTTCGTCTACTGTTCTTACCTTACAAATATGGACTACCCCATATAACGCTTGCGTAGATTTGATATATTTGTTAAAAATATGATGCTACCACGTATAGCGCTTGTTTAGCTTTAAGCTCTCAGTTAAAAGTGACAGGCTAGTTTATTTCCACATCTGCGTCAGTTTTAGGTCTATATTGTTTACTTACGCACTTGCTTCAGATTTAGGTTTAGGTCTATATCGTTCATACCTAACATCAGGAAATGTTTCGTAGCCAATAATACCACTAAAGTATACTTTATTATTCCAACAAGGAATGTGTTTAAAATATTTCATGGAGTTGAACAATCTGTTAGTTTGAAGTATTCAACGTGAATTAATTATTGCGTCACCTTTGGACAATTTATTGTACTAAACAGTAGGATGTCGATGTTCAAAAGTCACTTTAATAAATATGTTTAATCGTTCTTAATGAATAACATCAGCATTTTTATAACGATGTAAACAACGGTGTTTGTATGTTTCTACCTAAAGCAAACAAATTTAAATAACATATTCTACAGACTTTCCTACATTTTTGTTTACTTTATTGCGAAGCCAGATTGGGTTATCTGCTGTATCTACTGGTGGAATCAAAACTCGGATTTTAGTGTTATAAGTAACGTGGACTTATCGGTGGACCTGACTATATTGTAAAATGTTGTGAGAGACTAACCAGCTGAGCCACCAGAACATCTACGTTATTCGAACTTTTGGGTCGATCCTCATTACTGTGCTAAAATACATTTAATATAAGGACTGACTAATTCACCTGGCACTTCTAAACACTTTTCGTTCTGTTAGGGAAATGCACAAATTACTGTTTGTACCTGACTTCTGTTGAACGGTAGGTGACCATAGGTTAAATAAGAGCACGTTCTGGAAAACGTAAATTTAAACGATTTGTCTAACAACCCTCCCATTCATCGCATGTCACTGTATTGACCAAACAAAGACCTGGTTATTCTTTGATAGATTGTTTAGGCAGAGTATTTGGCCTGGTTATTACTTGACAGGATTTTACTTTCGTAAACAAATACGCTTTGGTTAAAATTTCCGAAAACCTTACGTGTATGTATTCATTATAAATCAACTACTTACTATGAGATTTTTGAACTCCCGATTTAGTGGATGTTCTTTTGTCTTACAGGAGGCGCTGTAGTCAACTATGTCGGCTAATGACTGCAACTCCGAAGTTCATATGTAATTCATTAATGTGACTAGAAACAGAGTTTTATTGAGCAGAAGTTCCTATAATATACAAATTAAGTTAGAGAAACGTTTTTAATTAGCACAATCGATGTAAAAGCCATAGTTCTGAAGTCAGTTAGTCTCTGTACTAATTATGAAACCTGTAACGACAACTTTGCAACAAATTAAATACATTGTTTATCATGTGCAATAAACTCAGTAACAATTTTTAATTCTATTTATATAAGCGTAGAATCTCAGAGTTGTATTGAACTCGAAGGACTTACTATATATATTTATATATAATTTAATGTTTATTATATTATAACCACATGGATTACGTTAAAAACTAATTTTTTGCTCGAGTTGAAGACAACTTTTCCCTGTTCACTTACTTCATTTTTTGATATATGTGTAATGATATGTTAATTAACCTTATAGCTAGGGCTAGTGATAACGCAAAGTTATTTTAATAGCAAACTCTATATGAATGAGTATTTAAGGTACCAAATAGACACAATAAAAAGGTGCATTCCGTGTCGGTCGAATTGACCGACCTTGTAACCATTTATTATTAGTGCGTTTTACATTATATTTTAACATTGAAAGTCACGTGAAAATGGCCCATATATAGCTGTCTCATCCCTATATTCTTATTTGCATTCCTTTAGGCACTGTCAACCCTACATTGTGTTACATTTACAAAATGTTTTTAACAGTGGTTTTGAAACTTTTCGTTCAGAACAAAAAAGCTCAATCACAAAGATTTAAATTGTACGCAAAGTGATACTTTTAATGGTCAGATTCCTGTACAATGTTTCTCTGTTAGTTCATTTACTTGTCTAATGAAACGGAATCTCTCTTTTTCAACACATGCTTTCCAACTTTAATGACAATTGGGTAATATCATCTACTGAAAACAGATTGTGGCTTCTACACTTCCACCCTAATCTGGAATGCTATATTTTTTACCTGCGAGATGGGCTGAAGGCAGGCTGGATAATACACTAAGAGGGCCATCTTATGGGGTCACAGTATAAGAAGTAAGCCAACTAAGTATTGATCATTGAGTATGGAGACTACATGGGAGGCTAAAGCACACTTCAAGATAGAAGCAATCCAAGAAAGACCTCCGCCTTCCATCTATAATTGCTAAATCATGTATTAAACTATTCTAGAAATAGATTCACGTTACGTAAGAAACGAGCTCCAAACATTAATATATTTGTTTCTATTTAAAACCTGGGTTGCAACAGTTGAGTAGATTATTTAATTTTATGTAACTTAAAATAGACTGAAATAGTAATAGAACAAGACTGGAACGAAACCTGATTCAATAAAACATAGAGGAAGACGTTATTTACATAAAAATCTTTCGTCATGTCATGCCATGCGTTATTTATTTTAATTTACTCTACAGCTACGCTTGTGAACACGAAATTTAAACGACCTCTTCCTGTGGCCGTCTTATACGCTTCGTTTGAGACTACTGTGAGTAATACAATCTTTAACTGCAACATTCTACACTGTATACAAGATAATTCCTTTACATACCCTACGCTAGTACAGCGGTATGTCTTCGGATTTACAACGCAAAATCAGGGGTTCGATTCACCTCTATGGGCTCAGTTCATAGCTCCATGTGGCTTTGCTATAAGAAAACACACACACACTCCTTTACACGCACACACAGGTAAAAGTATTTATACCTTATTATTTCAAAAGAAATCCTTCGTGATGATATCAAGAAACTGTTCAACATCAGTTTCTCTTCAAGTGCCATTAATACTTTTAGTTATGTAAGTCAAACGTCTACGTGTTTTCACTCGCCCTCATTCTCTTCTAATCGCGTTTACCGTATATCAGAATGATTATTTTCGAAAACACGTTTTTAACTAACAATTACTTGAATTATGAATCATTTCCTGTGTCTGAGAAACGTACCGGGATAATATGAGTTATTTTAAGGTTTCCAAACATTTGAAAAGCCCACATCTGACAACTGCGTATAAACTACTTTATATATTATCACTACTTCTGTACCATTGATACTGTAGTAACTTTAAAGCCATCATATCACAAGTTCTGTATCATTATGAGTCTAGTAGCTTTAAACCAATCATATCACAAGTTCTGTATCATTATGAGTCTAATAGCTTTAAACCAATCATATCACAAGTTCTGTATCATTAATAGTCAAGTTGCTATAAACCCGTCATATCACTGGTTCTGTATTATTGATAGTTTAGTTGCTTTAAATCCATCATATATAAGTGGTTTTGTATCATTTCTAATCTAGTAACTTTAAACCCATCGCATTACTGGTTCTGTACTAAGTGTTATTAAGTTAGGGTTTTCCGTACGCGGTGTCGCAGAACATTAGTGCATCACGACTGATTTCTCAGTATGACACAAAATACAATTACAATAAAATACATGTTGGTCAGTATTTCGATGTAATTGTGAAGTGAAAATACAATCGAAGCCACAGTGTTTACCAACGTTTGTCTGACCGATGTAAACACTGGTGGAGTGTTATTGAAACACGCTATGAAACGTTTTAATTAGTGTGATTATTAAATTTATCAAATAAACCATCTTATCAAGCTACATGATCAAAATGTCTAATGTGGTCCAAGGACTCATATTCTGGGCCATGGGTCTGTGAATTTAGCACTGAGTTCCGTTATAATAAGGATAAAAACATTCGTTCTCCACCATTTAAAGCAAGGAGTGAGTTATAAGTGTGACGGTCATATTTATTTCACCATTTGTTTGAGAAGGTGCTGTGGAATAGTTGGCGGTGGGTGCTATCAACTAGCTGCCTTCTTTCTAGTCTATTAGTTGAATGCTGAATAGTTTTACGGAAACATCAGAAAACAACAAAAACAAATCAAACTAGAATGTTTAAAGATATAACCTATCGTATTTTTTATTATGTTTTGCATATCATGATTTGACGTTTCCACTTTGAATACAAAATGGCTGATGTTATATTTTTCAGAAGATACACTGTAGAGCCTCAGGATGATATTACACTTCAGCTCTGTGAAAACGACGTATTGTAAAGTGATGTAAACTTCCAGAACAAAACAAGACTACCACATAAGTCACATTATCTGTTTCTGTGAATGACAGGCAGACTTTGATTTCAAGAAATGTAGCAGTGATAGAAGTCATCAGTAATGGTAGTTACACTCAGGAGAGGCGTCTTTTCTAGTGATAATTTCTACCCTTAGGAATATTAATGAGTAGCCATTTTCACTACCATGTAAAGCATTGGTAGGGGAAACGGTTTATTTTTAAAGCGATATTTCTTGATGTATTTTAAGTTCCAATGTTAAAGTTAGAATCTAAAGTATTTTCACGTATAAAATCTTAGTAACCTCCTAAATTAGAGGTACTGATCTGTCCCTAAAATATATAAAGCTTTTTGTCCTTCACATAGTCGTTTCTAGAAGTTATTCAAATCGAAATTACGAGACATACATTATGTAGTAAAAGGATTAATTTATTTTGAAACCATCATAGTAGGCAAATCAGCAAGTCACGTAATAAGCACAGTCGATATAAAGTCATGATGACACAGTTGTATCAGAACCAAGTTTCGACTATAGCGTTCCGTAGGCGACATAATCGAAAACTGATAGATTTTGGCCGTTTTTTACGTAAAACACTCAAATCTGAAAGATATGTTCAGGCCAGCAAAAGAATATCTTTTGTACTTAATAACATTAGGAAGCAAATGTGTCTGGATCAACTTGAGGTACCAGGACCATCTAGAAAGCGAAAACAAGTCATACTCAAACTGTAGTAAGCAAATGCATTGTCCCGCAAGATATGAGAATCCACGACTACAAAGGCCAGTAGAAAAAGCCGCTCTCTTGTTCCAGGTAACAATACACATAATAGTCAAGAATTTATTTCGTCCTGAAATGAGGCGAACAGGATATAGCTTTCAACCATACCCCTAATTCAACCGTTGTATGTTTCAAACAACTACAGAATAAATCGGGTATTCATGCTATTCCATTTGTAGATATAATAGACCATGGATTTTTTGTGTAATCAGTTTGCTGACATGATTGCTAGGATTAGTCTTTCCTTTTACGCTAGATGGATTATAACGCTCACATGGAGGAATGGTGTGCTTTGGACATAACAGCCTTACAATAGAACCTTCAGTAACGGCAACTATGCTATAGGACTGCTGTCAAGACGCAAAGTTGTCAGGAAGTGTATGACTGGACATTATGAAATGTACTATAACGACGTAATGTTAATAAAACGTACGTAATGTTCTGTAATGCCTTTGTCTCTTACAATATTAATAATAATCGTTTACATAAATCTGTAAATGTTGATTATGTCTTGTGATCCTTATAAATCTTTAGAAGGGAGGTGGTTTTGTTGTTTCTGTCATAATTAGAATAAAACTTCAAACCATCAACACTCTTCAAATACAAAAATTTATTAAACAGCTCTTGCTTTTGTCCTTGCTTTATTATTTCTGTAAAAAAGATTATGAATTTATTATAAAAATAATTTTAATCAAAAGGTTATCAGTAGGGAACGTGATATTTTTATCTTCATTCCTTCATAATTGCTTATCGGTAAGTCTATGGACTTGTGACGCTAAAAAGCAGGTTTCAATACCCGTGATTTGCACAGTACAGATAACTTATTGTGTTACTTCGCGTTTAGCAACATACACAAACAAAATTCTTATGAAAATATTATTGTTAGTAGAAATTTAATTTCGGTTCAGGAATAAGCTAGAGACTCACGTCCCTAGAATATGGAATTCGATCTCCACGTTGTGCACAGTGCAAATATCACATTGTACAAATACGGGCTTTACGACAAAAACTGTACTCGTGCAATAAGATAAATATGAAAATTTCCATATCAAACTGCTGCATAACAACCTGAGAGTACTAGAAAAGGCTCAGATGTTTATTTATCACTGTACATATACGTTAAAATAATTTGTTGTTTTACAAATAATTATTAAACTTACGTAGAAATATTGTTTTCTTGTGTTTCTTTCTGGATGTTGGGTTTTTATAATATTAAAACGATTTGAAAACAGTTTCCTTGAGACAACTCCGCGTAGTTGCTGAATCTACCGATATGATTTTTTTAACCAAAGTGAACGGCAAAATAAGATAAAACTCCATCTCGTCGTATAAGACGCATTATATGTTTATGCTAATAAACTTTGTACTCTGAAAATCGATAGCCAAGCGTGTTAAGGCGTGCGACTCGTAATCTGAGGGTCGCGGTTTTGCATCCCCGTTGCACCAAACGTGCTCGCCCTTTCAGCCGTGGGGGCGTTATAATGTGACGATCAATCCCACTATTCGTTGGTAAAAGAGTAGCCCAAAAGTTGGCGGTGGGTGGTGATGACTAGCTGCGTTCACTCTAGTCTTACACTGCTAAATTAGGGAAGGCTAGCACAGACAGATCTCGAGTAGCTTTGTGCGCAATTCAAAAACCAAACAAACATACTATTCATATGTTACTTTTATGTTACATATTTATCGTTAATATTATGATTAACTTACAAATAGTTAATGCTCTTCATTTTGTTTGAAATTCTTACTATGATATTTAAAAGAAATACGGAACATGTCTACTGCAAAAATGGGATTCAGACTGTGAGTTTTGTAGCTTAAAGGAGAACGTGGTAATTTTAGTTACAACCAATGTTTAAGTTCTTACGAAGACATTTAGTCTCCACAAAATATCGAACATATAATAAACACCAGGAACAGTCTGATAATCGTTCTGAAATGCCAAGTTTTTGACTCGTTCTAACCTCGATAAGACCACTGTTTTAACATTCATTGGAAATGTTTTCATTCTTTTTACTTTTTATTTACATTTAATGTACTGTTTCTAATTTATCAGCACTTTCAATTTTCTCACTAAACTTAATTTTGGTAGAATTAATTTTTGTATTTATGTTTTAATTTTTGCAAAGTTGATAAATTACAAAACGTTTTTGAAAACGAATATCATTGTTGGAATAGTTTGGTTTCTTTGAATTCAGCGCAAAGCTACAAAGCTACAAATCTACACTAGCCGTTTCTAATTTAGCTGTGTAAGACTAGAGGAAAGACAGCTAGTTATCACAACCCACCGTCGTCTCTTGATCTACTCTTTTATCAACGAGTAGTGGAATTGACCGTCAAATTATAACGCTCTCACGGCTGATGAACATGTTTGGTGCTACAGGGGTTTGAGCCCGCGACCCTCAAATTGCGAGTCGAGCGCCCCTAACCCTCTGACCATCCAGGCCTATTGATGGAATGAGATAAGAAACTCTTTATTTTGGAACTCCTGTTTCCTAGAAACATTATATTTCACTCTAATATACTGTGCGTGCTAGAAGGTTGTCTCGAGTAATGTCGGTTTATCCAAACAAAATCTTTTCTTTTTATATGAACCAATCAAAAGCCACAGTGAACATTATTCTTAGTATGGCCCTCTAGTGGTTGTGTTACGAAAGTATACTGACACGAGAGTACCGAAAGTGTATCGACACGTGCATTAGTCATGATAACCCACGAAATCTTGAGCTCTTTGTGCTGAAGTAATATAGTTCATCCTTGAAGGAAGAAATTATCTTCATACCAGATAGTAGCAAATAAAGAAATTTGAGAGAAAACTGTATAAATCCAACAACTGTTGCCTGAGGATTAGTTGTGATGTTGTAAATGTTCTACCATTTCCGAACTGAACATCTAATCTTGAGGTCATACCTTTATTTTCAGACATTGTGGTAGACTTTGAAATCTGTTTTAAATCTCAATATCAACAGTTCCAATGAGCGCAAAAGTTTTAAAATATTAAATAAATTAAATAGACATGAAATTTGTTTTTTCCTTTTTATTCAAGTTAAAATTTTAAAATATTAACAACATTTACCTCTTGAGAACCTACAAGTCTTGGACCTTTCTTTAGAATTACCAGCATTTTGATATAACTGTATATATACGAAGAATTGTAAGATTTTCATTTTCTAGAAGAAAACCACGTTGAACTATTTCTGGAGTCCACCACATGGAGTCGTACCGTGGAATTCAACCTTGTAAATCCTTAAATTGACCGCTGCCCCACCGGGGGGCAAGAATCGTAAAAAGTTTGATCTTTCTCCAAGAATCCTCAACATTTTGGTATCACTAAATCCAGAGAATGTTAGTATCACTTATATTAAATCTAGACATATTGGGTCCTTTTAAAATAATGTAAATACTCGCTTTATATTCAGTTTTAAATTAGAATGTAAGGATTTCATCTAAATTTATCATCATATTCTGGTCTGCTTGTTCTCGAATCTAGCATTAAGCTGCACTAGCCGTCCGTAACTTAACAGTGTAAGGCTAGAGGGAAGGCAGCTAGTTATTACCATACACCGCCTATTCTGTTACTAACGTTTAGTAGGATCAATCGTAATTTTATAACGCCCCAACGGCCGAAAGGGCGAACAAATTTGGTGTAACGGGAATTCGAATCTGCGATTCTCAGATTACGAGTCTAGTGTTCAAACCACCTGGCCAGGCTGGGCTTATTATCACTATAAAAAAAAGAGATCCTGTAATTTATTCGTTTTAGAAGTAAGAACAAAATATATTTTTAGAGCATTCTTATAATTAGAGAAGAGACTTCAAGGCATTTATTTTCCTTTTGTAAGAAATGAAGAGAACTGAAACATAATGAAAGAATTCTTTCACTAAAAAGGATTTCCACAAACACGCAACAAAAATTATTTTAATTATCAAGACGATGTAAAGTGGTATTGTTTATTTTACTTCTCTTTGGTTTGTCTAATTATCTTCTAATTGATCGTTAGCTGATGAAATTTTCTCTGTTTGACAACAACAAAAGCATTGTGTTAATTTAGGATGAATATAGACATAAGTAACACAATAACTTGATCATTAACCATTTTAATTTAATTTAATGTAACGAGATGTTCATACATATATATCCACATCTCTTCTCTTACGTAACTACTCTTCGATATCTTTGGCCTAATTCCCAGAAAGATAATGTTTTTGTCTCTTCTAGAAATTGTCTGATTAAACTTGTTCAAACTCGCTCTCTTGGATGTTGCCTTTCGGGTATGTTAAAGATTGTGTCAGTTTGTTTGAAGGTAAGTTCAAGGTAATATAATGGGGGTGTGTCAGTTGGAAAGCCAGAATTAATAACTTTTTATTCATGTCCAATGAAATTCTTTCTGTTGTTTGAATGACATATTAATCACACCGTAGGTTATACAAGTAAACTCACTTTCAAGGTTTATTCATATCTTTCAGGTTATTTACAGGGTAAATAACACTATATAACAACGCGTGCGTCATTTAACCTTTAAACAAACATTGTGTATTGCATAATTCATAAATATATCAAATGTATAGCTCTACATATATATCATTCTATCGTACAACGACACAACATGTTAAATACAAGAGATAGCCCAATGTGCCTTTACTATAAGAAAAAACACACAAGAATTTAAAAAAGTATATGTGAAATTGTGTTTATAATGTGAGTAGTTTCAATAGATTTATTAAATTATGTATGATATTTCGCCGATTTTAAAAATTTATTGTTGAAAAATAACACTAAGTAGTGTGTGTAACCTTCTAGCCCTCTGATAGGGTATAAATTCAAGTCAAAAATTTAGTTCGAATGATATTTTTAGACTACATGATTGTGAGTTTAGCCTTAAAGAACGTACGGCTATGATTTTTAAAGTAAAATTATCCTAGATTGTATTGTAATAGAAGTTGTGTTGTAAAATAACCGAACCTGTCTTTGTGGACTTTTAGAAAAATAAACAGCTGTCACAACATAGAGTGGAATGAACATTTGTGAATACGTTTGACTTTCTTCTATATATTGTTTTAGAACAAGCGGATTATATGCTGTGTGTTTATTGTTGGATTTATTACCAACAAGTCGCAGACATCCACTATAAAAAATCCAGCCCATACATAAAACCTGAGAACATACTAATTCACAGAAGATAATTTTGCGTGCTTGGGTCTTTATGATATGAAACATCGTGTACCTCATCTAACGTAGTATCCCAAGCCTCGGTATATTGTATAATACATGTCACACATTAGAGTTAAACAATGTGTTCTTTGGCTCATCCATTGTTCATTTACAGCACGTTAAAAAGGATTGGTTGGTGATAAAGACATGCTTCATTTTCGATTTTTCTTACGTTTCTGAAGTTTTTGTGTTGAACTAGGAAAGTAATTTGTGAAATTGTGTGTCTGCGCGTGCACGACGTGGAAATTACAAGTTGAGCAAATTTCATGTTTTACATACTGCTTGTAACACGTATTGCACTCTGAAAAATATGGAAATAGAACAATTTAATCGTGTAAAGAGACACCTAGATTATGCTTAACATTTTTAGACACAATTCTCATTTTCTCAGTTAAATTGTGAAACTGTGAGTTATCAAGCAGAATTGTTTTTAAGACTGTTACAAACAAGCAAGACAACGCCTCGTCATGGTCAGCCAGGCCTCCACGGACAAACATTCTCACGAAACCTGTGCAAGATTGGTCACAAAGTCAATCAGAAGTTTATTACATTATAAAATCAGGCTACGTTATGGTATGTTGTCACGCACGAATATATTATAAAGTAAAGTTATTAAATGAATAGAATCATAATGAAAGTATAGAAATGACGTGATGAAAACGTTACGACTCTGTCTGAAACTCACAAAACAATCACATTTACTTCGAACCAAGAAGGATATCACCAGTCACTAGTACTTATTCAACCTATTACATTAACACTACAGCTTACATGCTGTCGTTTTTGACACACCTAACCAGTTTATACAGTACACCCTTATATTTTGTTTCATAACATAAATGTTTCGTGCAGTTTTATCATTTGAAGTAATGTTAAAATAACAATTCGCATGTTCTATACAATCAGCCTACACTTACAAAATTATCTAATGATAGTTATAACTGTCGAGTGTCTTGTATTACTCCAAGTATCAGACACCATTTGCAATAACATTGTCTCGGTAAATTAGTTTTTAGCAAGAGAAAATCGTAAACCAAACCCAAGGTAAGCTCCACCACCAATATAGTTACTGTGAATACATTAGTAGCTTTCACACTCAATTTAATCACAATACTTTTTTATAGAGAGAGGATATACTAAAGGCTAGTTCTTACTAGATGAGTGACAATGATATACTAAAGGATAATTCTTACTGGATGAGCAACAATAATATGCTAAGGGCTAGTTCTAACTAGATGAGTAACAATGATATACTAAAGGATAGTTCTTACTAGATGAGAAACAATGATATACTAAAGGCTAAATCTTACTGGATGAGTAACAATGATATATTAAGGGCTAGTTCTTACTGGATCAATAACAATGATATATTAAGGGCTAGTTCTTACTGGATGAATAACAATGATATATTAAGGACTAGTTCTTACTGGATGAGTAACAATGATATATTAAGGGCTAGTTCTTACTAGATGAGTAACAATGATATATTAAGGGCTGGTTCTTACTGGATAAGTAACAATGATATACCAAAGACTAGTTCTTACTAGATGAGTAACAATGATATGCTAAAGGATAATTCTTACTGGATGAGTAACAATGATATGCTAAGGGTTAGTTCTTACTGGATGAGTAACGAAGATATGCTAAGGACTAGTTCTTATCGAATGAGAACCAAAGCGAATCACACATTGTAAAGTTGTCTTTATACTTACGTCCCTCAGTGGCTCAATAATGAGCCTGAACCACAAAATCCTGGTTTTGATACCCGTATTGGTTACAACACTGGTGACCTCTTGTCAGTAAGCTAGCCAGAAAACTAACCAGTAAATTAGTCACTAAGCTAAACAGTTAAATATCCAGAAAAGTAACCAATAAACAAGTTGATAAACTAGCCAATAAACCAGTTAGTAGATTAGCCAAAAAACTCGCAAGTAAACTAAAGAGTAATATAGTCAAGAATTTAATATCTTAATTAGCCAGTATTTAGTGAAAAAACGATCGTTGAAAAGTAAAAATTAATGTCGAAGTTACTTCAAATTGAAATATTAACAAAATACCAGAATAATCTTCACCAAGCAGTATCTGATAAAATCAGCTTGTTAGTTAGTACAGGATCTAATAAAATCAGCTTGTTACTTAGTACAGGATCTGATGAAATTAGCTTGTTAGTTAGTACAGGATCTGATGAAATCAGTTTGTTAGTTAGTACAGGATCTGATAAAATTAGTTTGTTAGTTAGTACAGGATCTGATAAAATCAGTTTGTTAGTTAGTACAGGATCTGATGAAATCAGTTTGTTAGTTAGTACAAGATCTGATGAAATCAGTTTGTTAGTTAGCACAGGATCTGATAAAATCAGTTTGTTAGTTAGTGCAGGATCTGATGAAACCAGTTTGTTAGTTAGAATGGGATCTGATGAAATCAGTTTGTTAGTTAGTACAGGATCTGATGAAATCAGCTTGTTAGTTAGTACAGGATCTGATGAAATCAGTTTGTTAGTTAGAATGGTATCTGATAAAATTAGCTTGTTAGTTAATACAGGATCTGATGAAATCAGTTTGTTAGTTAGAATTGGATCTGATAAAATCAGTATTTTGGTTAGTACAGGATCTGATAAAATCAACACAAATAAAGCGATTTGTTTTTAATTGTAAAGAACGGAGCAGTTATTAGAAGGTAAGTCATCATCATAAGTATACCCTGGGCTACCATTATCTGTCTGAGTTATCTATACAATACGCGGACTGTCCTTGACTTTATGTATTATTTGACAGGCTAGTCTATAGAAAATCTCTAAAGTAATTAATTTTTTCTATTCTGATCAAATGAAATTACCTACATAAATAAAAAGTTAGTTTAATTTAGTTTTCTTAGTTTTAACGCAACTGGAATGCATCGTTAGATTAATTCTATAAAAAATAGCTCACAATGTAAGTAATTGAGTTCAAATATCATTGCTCGATCAGTTGGCTAACAATCTATGTACTTGATTTCAAAGTTCACTGTTTCAGCGGTTGGTTAATAACACATGTAACTGACCTTAAGGTCCACCGTGTCATCAGTGCAGTACCATCGCTGAGCCACCAGGATCTTCCAGAAAGGTTTATGGAATAAGAAACCTTTTATTCTTAAATTTTTTTAAAAATTATCTTCATGAGCAAGAAGCATGTTAAATTAGAAGATACATTATCAGGTTTAGGAAGTATTTTCTACTTTTATCTAATTAACATATAACTCCGTTTCCTTCAAAAAGTTCCAATAGAAAACTTCGAAAATTAAAGATGTTTCAGTTTCAAGTTTGAAACGATGATTTAATGAAACAAGTACACACAGAGTCTGAAGTTAAACCTGACCAAATGTAAATACCACGTATCTGTACGTGTCTACATTTACATAAGTTCAGAAAAAAAACTCTTTGAAAGACAAGCTAACATGCTTGGTAGGGTTTAAGCAAATCAGGTTTTGATTTCTTTTTAGGAACGAGTCAAACATTTACCAAATTAAGACACAGTCTTTAAAAATAGTGGGGTTTTTTTTTGGGAAATACTGGGAAAAGGTAGAATAAATGTTGAGGTACTTTTTCTTTGAAGTTTTACTGAAATCAGAACAAGTTTGTAATGAAGTAAACTCGAGCATTGTGTTTTTATTGGAATGCTTGGAAACAAATGGTAGTTTCGTGTTCACGCTATTGATGATAACCCGGGTTTTACTTTGTGAATAAGTCTACGGGTTTACAATGCTGAAATCAGGGGTTATTATCTACGGTGTTATATTGAACGCTATAATTTAAAATATAATAAATTTTAAGTAAATTTTGTGCGTAAAATACAATGTTCAAAGACTATATGTATTAGTTTGTTTTCTGTTAAATACAAAGCCACTCAATGGGCTATCTGTACTGTACCCCCCACGGGCATCTAAGCCCGGATGTAGCATTAGAAGCCCTCAAACTTACCACTGACCTATTGTGATACAATGCTTAATTCGAATGTGTATAAAGGTAAATGTTTAGTGTTGGTTACGTAAATTGAGATTTTGAAACAATTTAAAGTTTAAAAAATTATCTTTAGCGAATTAAACCTATTTTTTTTATTTTAGCTTTATGAATATTTACCAATATAATAATATCAGTTTGAATTTCCCAGAAATGTCTTATACAAATTTGAAACTCTACCAAAAATTAAATCCCAATTTACGTTTCATTTTAGAACATTGCAACAGTGAGGCAAAATAACTGTTGCGCATAAAATATCAAATGTTCGTAGTTTTCTGGAAGTAAACCAGTCTATTTATTACAATCTACCGTTTGTAGCAGTCTATTTATTACAATCTACCGTTTGTAGCAGTCTATTTATTACAATCTACCGTTTGTAGCAGTCTATTTATTACAATCTACCGTTTGTAGCAATCGATTTATTACAATCTACCGTTTGTAGCAATCTATTTATAACAATCTACCATTTGTAGCAGTCTATTTATTACAATCTACCGTTTGTAGCAGTCCATTAGTGACAAACTACCACTTGTGGCAGTCCATTTGATACAATCTACCGTTTGTAGCAATCCATTAATGACAATCTACATTTGTAGCAGTCCATTTGTGACAATATACCATTTGTAGCAGTCCAGTTGTGACAATCTACTGTTTGTAGCAGTCCATTAATAACAACCTAACATTTGTAGCAGTCAGTTATTGACAATCTACTATTTAAAGCAGGATATTAATGATAACTACTAGTTGTAGTCCATTAACAATTCCCTATATATGATCTTCTATTAGGGTTGCATTCAACCAACCACGATAACTATATTTAGGTTTAACCTTCCAAAGCAAGCTTTTAATTTGAAAACATAGAAGTGACACATAGTGTTGTCCAAAAACTCTCACCTTCAGTTTGTTGCAAGAAATACATGGAGGATCATGGAGAACCTGGTGGCCAGAGGATTAAACTTCCCGTGTCCATATCATGAGCTTTATAATAATTCACCTAAACTGTTACGATCACAGGGACTATATAGTCATGTTCTTAAACCTGGCTGGACTTTATTAGATAATATATAATCTATATGGACTTTATTATATAATATACAATCTGGTTAGACTTCGTTAGGTAACCTACAACCTGACTGTACTATGTTATATTCCGAATCAGTAAAATAATCTTTGTTCCTGGGTACACGCAGTGCCATTATATATATATACTCACGAATACCTGCCCTGTTATCCTGGATACTTAGACATTCCAGCTTAATACATTCGTCGGTTTACTTATTTTATTTCACTCAGTTTGAATCTAAGGAACACATCGATGGTGAATCCACGAAGATAATTACTGTCGGCTCTTCTAAGTACACGTGTACATAAAATTTAATTGACAAATAACGTTTTACTGTCTAAAAGTAGTTGTTTTACTTTCGTTAGCTGTGAGATGTAAGGCTTAATTAAGGTGTCGATCATACAGAGTGGGGAGATGAGAAGCTAACGCCTTTCTTTTACAGAATACCTATAGTCATATCATTCACGTCAGCTATTGTTTAAAAGTCATTAATATTGAGTAATTAATATCTACTTTGAGTTTTTAATCAGTCTTAGCAATCATGAGAACAAAGAAACGCTATTAAAGTGATAATTTGTTGATTCGACAAAGAAGAAACAAAACAACCAATTACAGAATGAAAGAAGTGGTGATTGTTAAACATGAAGAGAAAGAATCGTTTATATAGAACAGGTTTTAAAGTGTACACAGAATAGGGTTGGTTTTGTATTAACTATATGTGTGTGTGTGCGTGTAATAACTTAGTTACGTGTATAATAGGATATTAATTACATATCTAATACATTTAAAACTACATACATTATACACATGTATGGACATAGTGGAGACACTAATTATATATGTGGATTGAAGATACTTGTCATAAGTGTAGGCTGAAGACACTAGTCATATATATAGACTAAAGACACTAGTCACAAACGTAGACTGAACACATTAGTCATATATGTAGACTGATCACACTAGCCATGTATGTAGAATAAAGATACTAGCCATATTTGTACACTGAAGACACTAGTCGTATATGTAGACTGAAGACTCTAGTCATGTATGTTGACTGAAGACACTTGTCATATTTGTAGACTAAACATACTAGTCATGTAGGTAGAATAAAAAACTAGCCATATTTGTACACTAAATACACTAGTTATGTATGTAGACTGAAGACACTAGTCATATATGTAAATTGAAGACACTAGTCATGTATGTAGACTGAAGACACTAGTCATGTATGTAGACTAAAGACACTAGTCATATCTGTAGACATAATAGTCATGTGTGTAGACTAAAGAAAGTTGTCATATTTGTAGACTGAAGACACTAGTCATTTATGTAGACTAGAAAAACTAGTCATGTATGTAGATTAGAAGAACTAGTCATGTATATAGACTAAAGAAAATAGTCATATCTGTAGACGTAATAGTCATGTGTGTAGACTAAAGAAAGTTGTCATATCTGTAGACTAAAGAAACTAGACACATTTGTAGACTGAAGACACTAGTTATGTATGTAGACTAAAGAAACTAGTCATATCTGTAGACGTAATAGTCGTGTGTAGACTAAAGAAAGTTGTCATATCTGTAGACTAAAGAAACTAGTCATATCTGTAGACGTAATAGTCATGTGTGTAGACTAAAGAAAGTTGTCATATCTGTAGACTAAATAAACTAGACACATTTGTAGACTGAAGACACTAGTCATGTATGTAGACTAAAGAAACTAGTCATATCTGTAGACGTAATAGTCATGTGTGTAGACTAAAGAAACTAGTCACATTTGTAGACTGAAGACACTAGTCATGTATGTAGACTGAAGACACTAGTCATGTATGTAGACTAAAGAAACTAGTCACATTTGTAGACTGAAGACACTAGTCATATTAAAAAAGTAGTTGTATTTGTAGACTGAATCAAACAGCCACCTGTGACGTTGTGTTCAGTTTATTAACATTGTAATTGTACGTAATGTTACTTAAAGTACCAAACAAAGTTATAATTTGGACATTAATAATTACCAAACACAGTAGATGAAATTCGAATGAATACCTTTGTTTAGTATGTTCAAGTATGAATATTTTTTGGTTTCTTCCAGTGATTTTCTTACCTTGTGTTCTCTGAACCTCAGTAATTATTTAAATAACTGATATAATATGATACTTCTATCTTAGAATTCTTTGAACAGATTATGAATTAGTATCGTTTAGAGTGGTTACAAGCATATAGAACACTAGTTTAGCTACTGTGTAAACGATACATAAATTAAATATAAGATAACGCAAATTAGTGTATAGAACGTTAACTCCAGTGGTAAGTTTACCCAATTTTGTGTACAGAACAATAGCTCCCTTGGCTCATGGGTTAGTAATAGCTTTGCAAATGTACAATGTAAAATCCGAGGTTCAACCCTCCGCGGTTGACAGAGGGGAGGTTGAGAGAAACAGACAACCAAACAACCTTTTATTAATTGAACATAAAATAAATACAGAAATAGAGTTCATATTAAAATAAACATCAATTTTTAAGATAGAACTAACATAAGTGCAATGTAAGTAGTAATCAGACATAGAGCATTAGAGTATCATTTGTTAGGATGGAATATCATGGTACATAAACTTTATATACAGGTGTCCGAAAAGCACGTTAATAAAGATTATTTACGTTTGCTTTCGAGAAAAACGGCTAAAAATTATTTACATTTTACGAATATAACCAACTTTATAACATCTGCGATCATGGTAACAGCATGTTACCGGAAGTAAGGCATAACACGGGTCACGTGACCACCGAAGTTTGAATGTTAAAACACTGACTTTTATCATCCTATGATTAACAAATCTTCACAGCGTAAATGTTAAACAGACTTTCATATTTTGCACAGTTAATTCTTGTTATGACAGAATCAAATCCACTTCTCAATTTATCACAAAATGTTACTCTAGTTTCGTAAGTAATTGCAAAATATTAGTTTAGTTTCCTAAATAATTAGAAAAATTTTAGTGCAGTTTCGTAAGTAGTAATAAAATGTTACTGTAGTTTCGAAGTTTATGTTTAGTGTAATAAACATATTCTACTAACGATGAACATGGAAACCTAAGACAGTAAACAACATTAAAACTGTAAACTTTGTTCCGAAGGACCTGGTATGTTTTTTATGCAATTATCTGAATAAAACGTAACATTTTCTTTTATATCCATGGGCATAAAACAATTTTCAATTTGCATACAAAGTGAAAATTTAAAAGATAAAGAAAGATGGCCAGTTTCTTGCAACGAAACTTAAACGCCAGAAAATAATGCTTTTGATTTAGAAAAAAAAGAAATACTTTACATCGAATGTTTAAAATAAAGTGCCCTTAATATCCATCTGCTGAAGAGGCCAAAACACCCTGAGAATATTTTTCTTTAAACACATGTCTATCAACCTTCGTAAATGATAGTATACGAAGCATAATCTCCAATCTCTGTTACTTTCTTTCTTTCAAAATATTAAACAGCTGTTTTAAAAGTGCGTATCTTGTTTCTCACATGATTTCCCTTCACTATATCTCCATCTTCTGCGTGATTAATTATGCAAATAAACTGAAGTTAGGCTTCTCGTGAAAGAGAAATTTTAAACTTTCAAAAAAAGAAAATAATTTTTTGTTGTGTGTTTTTTGATAGCCGTGTTTTCAAGATTAAAGAAATAGTTAAATATGTAAGAAAAACAGCTCTACTGATTCGAAACTACGGTTCATGTGTTACTAAACATAGAAGGAAAATTATAACTAACAAAATAAACAAACGATAAGTACGGTATGTAATACTGTGCTGGTTTATGGCAATAAACTGGCTTTTTCTCTCTCATTATTGGTGATATTTTATCAACGTCTTACGCAGATGTTAGTTTCTTATATACAATATAACTGTGATATGTGGCCAGCACTTTCACATACGAAGCAAACCGGCCTTGTTTTTGTTTTATTTTAATCGTAAATAAATGTGCTTTATTAACAGAGATTTCGACAATAATAAACAACGAGTGTCCGAATGATTTGAGTGAGTTGTTTCCCTGTGTGACTTTGCTCAAAAAGAATTAGCTTTATACATCTTTGTATGATATTATAGAAATAACTGAAACAAGAAAACGATTCATAGATATTCGATTAATAAAATGTACCCCGCTAGTACAGCGGTAAGTCTACTGATTTACAACACTAAAATCAGGTGTTCGATTACCCTCGGTGGGCTCAGCAGATAGCCTAATGTGACTTTGATACAAGAAAACACACTCACACTCGATCAATAAAATAACAAAATGATATGAGAAATATAAAATAAATAATATTTGTTAAAAGCTACAATTATTCAAGCATCAAACAACTGTCTCTGTAGCAAGCACTCACGATAGAATTACACTCGGTCAAATTAATCACTAGAATTCTACCAAGGATATTGTTAGTGATTTCAAGAATATTTGCGAATCTAACTTTATATCGAAGATTTTTGCGATAGATTTCTTGCGCTTACCTTTTACGATTATCGTCATGTCGCGAAATTCGTGTTGTCCCTGAATGTTTATTCTTTTTTTAAACACACTGCATGTCTAATCTATTGCTTTATGTTGTAAGACCAGTCCTCTAAACTTTACGTTTCTATATGAGATAAAGCACTTGTCATTCGATGGTGGATATTCAAAGAATACTCGACAAATAAATCTCCATCGATTTGGTTCAGCTGTTGAATGTCGAGAGATCTTCTTCTAAAGAAAGTTTCTTGCTACTGCTGAAATGAAGAGAATAGATTTGCAATCCATTCTACATTCAATTCTAAAGAGAGAAAAATTGTATGCATTAAATATATTCCTTTTTTTCTTTATAAAAGCAGATGATGATGTAAATAGAGGAGTAGATTTGGAAGAAAAAACATAGAAAATCTACTTTAATCACATCTCGAAATAAATAGAAAATGTATCATGTTTTACTTCGCAAAAAAGGTTTTAAAAACTACAGCTTCTAAGAGGACCGCGTTCATTAATCAACAGTGGACCTTCAAAACGATATCGTTAATGTTTGCTGTCGAAAACCATTTTTTTTCTTTACGTTTTGGTTATTTAGGTCGATCTTTGTTTCTCTTTATATAGACTCAACAGATAGTCCAATGTGACTTTGCTGTATGAAAACACACACACACACAGTTTTTTTGTTTATAGAATATTTCAACTTTTAATTTCCTGATTTATTTTTTCCCATCAGTTAATATGATGCCAGTTGCGTCGGATGAAAAAACTTAAATATCTTACTATACTCACATTTTAAAAAAAGACTCATAATTAAAAAATTAAAATACTGCCTTACCTTTGCGCTGCACATGGACTATACGGTCAAGTTACTGATCTCACTTTTTAGGCATACTTGTCCCTAATTTGTGCGGCACATGGACTATACGATCAGGTTACTGACCTCACTGTTTAGGCACTAGCTGTCTCTAATTTCAAATTGTTAAATGAAGGAAATAAAAATAGCGCGATCCGCTGCCTACATCAAAATATTAGCGTATTTAACTGTCACTTTTATAACGTGCTCACAATTGAAAATGCGGAGTATGTTAAGCGGGATGCCATGAGTTCGAATCTTGGACTTTGAAGCAGGCTAACCAAGCCTGGTCCATTACTAATTAGAAGACGTATTGTCTTGTATAGATGTCGGATTGTCAGAGTTTCTCTTGAACAGAGAACATTTGAATACGTTTCAACACATTAAGCCATTTATAACTGCACATCTTATAATTCAATTTAACATTCATTTACCAGTTGAACAAATTCAATCATACAGTTAAACTATGTTGTCTTACACAACAGTAGCTATAGGCTTAGATATTTTAATGAAATTTTCTCCAAATAATGAACATTGCTCACTTTAAAGATACGAGATCAAATATTAATAAACGTTCGTACAAATCATTTATGCACAGTAAACAGTCAGGGTTTGTGTAGCTATTCCGGCATGACTTACAGAATTACTAAGCTTTGATATAGCAGTACTTGCTTCATTAATTTAAGACAGACAGGTTTACCATATGTTTACTATAGACAGGTTTACTAGTTGCTTACTACAGACTTGTTTACCAGCTGTTTACTACAGACTTTTACCAGACGTTTAGTGCATACTGGTTTATCAGATTTTCACTACAGACTTTTTTACTAGATTGTTCAACAGATATTTTAACTACATGTTTACTACAGATTGTTTCACCAAATTTGTATGTTGTTTTTGTAACGGACTGAGTTTACTACCAAGGTAAAATGTATGGGGTTTTGCTTAAATGTATATTTCTCTCTATATAGAGAGAGAGACTAAGAGGTAATCTGTCTGTTTGTAGTCACACACAAAGGTACACAATAAGTTGAATATCTGTTCTGTGCTTGGTATCGAAATACAAACTTTAACATTGTAAGCCTTCAGACTTAGCTCTGAGGAGCTTTAGAGAAGTTTGTTTGTTTTGTTTTTAATTTCGCCAAAGCTACACGAGGGCTATCTGCACTAGCCGTATCTAATTTAGCACTATAAGACTAGATGGAAGACAGCTAGTCATCACCACCCACCGCCAACTCTTGGGGTACACTTTTACCAACGAACAGTTGGATTGACTGTGACATTATAACAACCCCACGGTTGAAGGTGTGAGCATGTTTGGTGTGACGGGGATTCAAACCCATGACTCTCAAATTACGAGCCGAGTGCCTTAGCCACCTGGCCATGCCGGTCCCTAAGAGAAAAGGTCATTATATTATTAATTTGCGGATATAACGACCCCAAACAATAATTTCTGAATTTCTAAGGATTTATAAGACAAAAACAAACAATTTGCATTATCTTTATCGACGTAATTCTTTACTTATTATAAGAACCTAAAGGATTCGTAACTTCCGTTGTCGAATGAAAACCACGTGAAGAAGTTGGAAAAAGTATGTTTGATAGCTTTTAACTTTTTTTTTTGTTAAATGCACCAAGCGAAATGTTTTTGTAAGAATAAGTAGCCACTAAAATAGTCCTAATCTTTTTAAAACTTTGCCAAACGATCATTACATATCTGGGAATTTGTGGCAAAGAAAAAAACCTCCTTCAAGTTCGAAGAAATTAAGTTCTTACAGAACTTTCGCTAACGCTGTTTGAATGGCGAAAAAGTGTTTTGAAACTGAACAAACCCATTAAGTGTTAGAGTAAGAATATAACACGGAACACTTCTCGAAAATCATTATTCAGCTAAGATCGATCTAAAAATATCGTTGTTTTTAATGACCTCAAAAAGTGGTAAGTGATAACATAACACGTAACGTGTTTTCCATCTTGTACACGACTAACGATTTGTTTGTCTGTTTTTGTTCGTTTAATCATCGTTATTTGTTTTTAAAATAACTTTTCTGTTTATATTTATTTCTGTTTTTCACCAATGTTCGTTCATGAGAAGATAAGACCTAGCCGAAGTAATCCAATCAGATTGTTCAAATAACACACAGAGTTCCATATAGTGATATTTAATTTTATTATCATGTAGTCACCATAATGTTTTTAAAACTAACAAAGTGTTCTAGTAGGTGCGATTCGTTTGCTTTTTTACACATTTTATGTGCATCAAAGGAACATTTATTCTGTTTGATTAAACATTTTATATACACAGAAACATTTATTTTATATGATTATACTTTTTATGTACATTAAAAGAACGTTTATTCTATCTTATTATACTTTTATATGCATCAAAGAAACGTTTATTCTATCTGATTATACTTTTATGTACATCAAAGGAAAATTTAATCTGTCTAATTGCACACTTGTGCAAATTAATTGAAACAAGGCCCCCAGTAGCTCAGCGGTATGTCTGCGGACTAACACGCTAAAATCCGGGTTTCGATACCCGTGGTGGGCAGAGCACAAATAGCCCAATGTGTAGCTTTGTGCTTAATTCAAAACAGCAACAAATGCTATAGAGCTGAAACATTTTGCCCCCCAGTGGCTCAGCGATATGTCTGCGGACTTACACGCTAAAATCCAGGTTCCGATACCCGTGGTGGGCAGAGCACAAATAGCCAATTGTGTAGCTTTGTGTTTAATTCAAAACAACAATAACAACAATTGAAACAAATGGTCATTTTACAATATTTTCAGCATGGTGGCTGGTGTAGGCTCGCTGGTCCCGCTGATTTCCTTCAATAGTCATTTTTTCTCACAAAGACGGCGTCATTAGCTGTGTTTTGCATCACGGTCGATCTGTTTTTGGGATATAAGACGAAATTTTGAAAAAATATTACGTCATTGGAAATTGCGTTAGAAGGGCAAGAAGACCAGATAAAAAACAATTTCTTATCAACTCAATGAAGAAAAAAACGATATCAATGGGGTCTGAAATACAAGAACTGGACGTAAGAACAATGGAGGAAGGTGTTATTCAGTAACGAGACTCATTTCTTCGTACAGGGTCAAAGAAGTCTGCATGTTCTCAGATCTCCAGGTGAGAAACTTCGAGAATCTCACATCAATCAGTTCGTAAAACATCCCTTGAAGAAGATGTTTTGGAGCTTTTTCAGCTACTATGACAAGGAGGCTTACACTATCGTACGTAGAAGGTATGATGCGAGGACCACAATACATCGAAGGTTTGCAGAGAAGAGTCGTTCTAGATTTGAAAAAGAAGTTTCCAGATGGACCTGGCATTTTTCACTAAAATCAGGTTTCGTGTCACACATCGAAACTTGTGAAGAATTTTATGACTACAACGCGAATAAAGGTGCTGAACGGGCCTGGAAACTCTCTGGACTTAAATTCTATTGAAAATCTTTGGGCGATTTGTAAAGAAAGACTTCGGGAAAAAGACTGTACTACGAAAGATAAGGTAATTGAGGCCATAATTCAGGTGTGATACCGCGATAAAAAAATTGGTAAAGATTACAGTCAACTCGTGGACTCGATGCCAAAGCAGATTAATGATCTTTTGAAAAATAAAGGCGGTCATACCATGTATTAATTTGTAAGTAATTTGTGGATTCTCAGAAATAAAACACAAAAAATTGAAAAAATTGTAATTTTCCGCCTTGCTTCAATTAATTTGCACAAGGTTGTATACTTTTATATGCATTAAAGAAACGTTTAATCTATCTGATTATATTTTTATGTACGTCAAAGGAACGTTTAATCTGTCTGATTATACTTTTATGTACATCAAAAGAAAATTTAATCTGTCTACATTTTTATGTTCATCAAAGGAACCTTTAATCTGTCTGATCATACTTTTTATATACGTCAAAGAAACATTTATTCCATCTAATTATACTTTTATGTACATCAAAGGAAATTTTAATCTGTCTAATTCTACTTTTTATATACAAAGAAACATTTATTCTATATGATTATGCTTTTATATACGCCAAAGAAACGTATTATACGTTTTACATACATTAAAGAAACGTTTAATCTCTCTGGTTAAACTTTTATGCACGTCAAAGGAAAGTTTAATCTGTCTAATTACACTTTTTATACACAAAGAAACATTTATTCTGTATGATTATACTTTTATATGCATGAAAGAAACGTTTAATCTATTTTATTATATTTTTATGTGCATCAAAGGAAAGTTTAATTTGTTTAATTATACTTTTATATATGTTACCTTTTTTATGTTTTATGTTTTTCGTAGACTAAACGCAACAGAAAAACACAGAGCACAGCTTGTATAATTTATTACACTAAACTATTAACAGATATAACATAAATTATATAATAACAATGACAGATATTAAGTTTAAACGTTCAAAATTAATTACAAAACAAAATGGTATCAGTTTCAACCTTCAAAATTAATCACAATACAAAATGGTACTGGCCTGTATCTAATATAATGATCTAAAATGAAAGTCTCAAATTCCAGTCTAGGGTGTGAATTTGGTCCCACGAAGAAATTCCGAAGTTTAAATGAAGTTCAGAAACAATTCACAGTTCAATAAATTCGACGAAGTTCTTTTCACGATGCCTCCGATGAACGTCACAAATTTGTCGCCTTCGATTTTTCCGATCTCCCGTAAATAGTTCCGCACGTGTTGACTTTCAGTATAACCACTAATTCGAATGAATCGTAGAGATTGACGAAGTAAAATCACAGCTTCCGTAGATCTAACTTCAGTCACAAATCCAAGTTGAATAATCACAGCAAACACTTAATCTTTCTCAAACGAATGACTGACTCTTCTTTTCTTTGAATAAAAACTGATGACTGTCTCTTCTTCCTTTGAATAAAACTAATGTCTGACTCCTTTTTTTTTTCTTCGAATAAAAATGACTCTTCTCTCCTTTCTTCTCACGTCACCGTCTTTTATACCAGTAGGCCTACTTCTCGAGCATTCGCATTACTTCCCAACATTCCAGAGAAATCAGCGCATGTCCGCTCTTGCACGAGACTTCTCGTCTAGACACTAGGCCGCCAGCATTTCATTTAAATACATATGATTGGTCTACCTAATTCTAGAAAATTCTAAATGTTATTTTAAATGAATGACAACATATTTTATTAGTTTAAACCTTGAAACAATAATATATGGAAATATAAATAATAGAAATGAAAATTTAAACACAACACGACATGTTGTCGCTTACAAAACATTTACACGACATTTACATAATATATATTAAAGGAACGTTTATTCTATTTTATTATACTTTTATATGCATCAAAGAAACGTTTAATCTATCTGATTATATTTTTATGTACGTCAAAGGAACGTTTAATCTGTCTGATTATATTTTTATGTACATCAAAGGAAAGTTTAATCTGTCTGATTATACTTTTATATACACTAAAGAATGTTTATTCCATTTTATTATACTTTTATATGCGTCAAAGAAACGTTTAATCTTTCTGATTATATTTTTATGTACGTCAAAGGAACGTTTAATCTGTCTGATTATATTTTTATGTACATCAAAGGAAAGTTTAATCTGTCTGATTATACTTTTATATACACTAAAGAATGTTTATTCCATTTTATTATACTTTTATATGCGTCAAAGAAACGTTTAATCTTTCTGATTATATTTTTATGTACGTCAAAGGAAAGTTTAATCTGTCTGATCACCGTACAAAGACTTGGAGATAAGTTGATTTTGGAAAGGTGGCACAACAAAAGCAACTAGTTCTGATCTTCGAAATAAATTATAAAATTCTCTGGTACATTTTTATTACCACTAAAGATTGTGCATCTTATTAACTGATCTGTCGTATAATTAAATTTGTTACATAGTAAAGTCATTGTTTACGAATGTCGGCACGTGGACCAATAAGAAATACGAAGGTAATACTCGAGTATTTGTAAATATGAAACTTGCATTTATTATGTCTCAAGCACATACACACAGATGTAACAGATAAATGTCGCTGTGGCTCATTCGAGATATTCTACAAGAGAAATGGAAAGCAAATAAGAAATTTTATTCATATTGGATATTTGGACAAAAAAGAAAATGAATATTTATATTTCAAACAAACGAAACAAGCACTTGATATCGTTGTAAAAGTTTCCTAGGTTTTATCAATTCTCGTGGTTTCTCGACAAATTCAAATTGAAGAAGTACTGATGTGGAAAACATCTTGAAACATAGTACTTGATCTTAACATCCAACGGATATTTATTTCAATCCTTTTGTCTCCAATCTTGATTTTTGTTGCTTCGGTCTTGTTGCCTACCAACTGTGGACTTAAACTTGATTCGAATCCGTTTACCGTTATTTGTGCATTGTGAGAATAAGCGTAGAGACAAAGTAACCAACAGTTGGCGGTGATTGGTATTGACTAGCTTTCTTCTCTCTGATCTATCATTTCAAATTTAGTAAAATAAACAAATCACTAGAATAACTGCTGTGACTTAGTGGTTAAACGTGCCGGCCTAGGAAACAGTAGGTCTACGGCTTACGTTGTGATACTACTGAACTCGGTTTGCACTTCGAATTATGATTACGTTATGAGAATGATAGTCATTACCTGTATTCTATTAACAGGCGGGCAAAGCACTTGAGACATCAGCTACTACCTTCTGAGCAGTAATCCAAGGTTCTACCTTGACTATTAAGAATCTCTCAAATGACCATTTAGCCAATCTGGACTTGATAATACGCGATGACGAGAAAACCCACTTGTAGAAAAAAATATATATGTAAAAACGGCTGATATAAAATTTTCTTAACCCATACCAGCCATTTTTTACATATATATATTTCAATCTGGACTTGATTGAAATACCTACTCTTAATAAATAAGTTTGAATTAAAAACTACATCAGTTATCTAAGTACTGTATAAAATCAAAACGTGCTTGGCAGTAAGCCTAAAATTAATAACAATAAAATATTAATGGTGAATTTACCAAAAATTATAAAACTATGTAATGCAATTTATGAGATTGTTGAAAATCACAAAATTAAAATTAATTACTTGTGATTAAGCACAAAGATGCACAATGGGCTATCTGTGTTTTGCTCACCACGAGTACTAAAATCCACTTTATAGCACTGTAATCCTTCATACTTAGCACTGATCCACTGGAGTCAAAACATTGAAGGTTCTTCAATATATAATGCGAACAGTAAACTTATCAACCAGGTTCGTTTATTTTTTTAATTATGCAAAAGGAAGTAAAATTGTTTCAACTGCTGAAATATAAATAAGTTAAATAAAAAATAATGTAGAAATTCTTAACTGTAACTTCGATCTATTCGATTATTAGTATGAAATTTTAAAAAATATAGTTCTTAAAAATAACAAATTGTGGAAAAAAATAAAATTAAAGTGGTAATTAAATAGATAATGTTTTTAAATTAACACCGTTAGTACAACATGTAGATGATAAAATAAATTCTTTCGGAGATTTCACAACATGCAATAATTATGCCAAAATTTAAAAGTGGTGGTAAAAGAGATATATAACTTATTTTATTATAAGTTGTATCAAAAATTATGCATTCAGTACTTATATAAAAGTTTATATAATATTAACTTTCAATCGTTATTTTTTCTGAAGTTTCAGCGATAGGTCGAATATGATTACATAGGTTAACATATATAAGAATATTAATAAATTAAATTATCAAATGTTAATTTTAGCATATACCCTTTTAGGTATGAGGTACAATTTAGGTACAATTTCATCAAGAACTTTCATCTTAAAGATAATTAAAATGGAATAAATAGCGATTTCTAAGGTTGTTTAAAAATAATATTTATTAAATACAAACCAAGTAGTTACAATTAATATAATCATAAGCAAAAAAATGTAGATTACTTCTGGAGCTCAGCTCTGGATAAGTTTAGGTGCATTGTTATTTTTAAGTGGTTTGCATGAAATTATGTTTAATGTGAAAATATTTCGTTTACTAGAATATTCAGTATTACTTTATGATTGAAATTCTTCTAATGACTATATCAAAATAAATATTTATTTAAAATAAAATACAGAAAGGAATGGTTTAATAACAATTTTTAATGTTTAAATTTTAAGAAAAAATTTATACAAGATTTCCATTAGAAAAGTAAAAAGAAATTAATGAAAAATATCCAATATATTATAACAATGCAAATCTAGGATTACAGATACTAAAAAATACTACAAGGATTAACTCTCTTATATAAAACTAATAATATTTTAAATGTCTTGTAATAACAATGAATTATAGATTTAATTGGACAGAACAAATTAAAGTCATCGAAGAGAAATGTGAATTTACTTTTTAAAGGAATACCCATTTTTTTAATCGAGTGGAAATATTTATTATCTATCTATTATAACCGGTTTGTTTCCATTCTATACTGTAATTACGTATACTAGGATTTTTAAAACAAATTTAAGAGTTAAAATACAATTACAAGAATACCATAAGGTTCATGTCATCATTAATACAGTATGATCGTAAGAAAAATATTTTTTACATGTTATCATAATGACACTACAAAAATACATTTTAAAAATTCACACACATATATATTTATACATCTATTACATGGACCCTGTATTTATCAAGACCTAAATAGGTTTAGCTAAAGTGTTTGAAACTGGTAAGGCATAAAAACGATATATTAATGAAGTAACCAGTCCCACATATTGTTAGATACTGTAGCCAGTCTCCACATGTTGTCAGATATCATAATCAGTCTCCACACATGGTTAGATAACACAACCACTTGCCATAACTCAAGAACCGAGTGCAGCTTTATAGGTTCTTTTCATATTATCAAAGAATAAAATATATTTATGTATACTTAAAAAAGGGCAACGGTTGTTGTTTGTTTTTTCATAAGTTATACAGTTGTAAGCATTTGGATAAAAAAGTTCTTATTGAGGCTTATTAACAAGACGTCACTCAACTGTTGAACCATTACATAGCTAACGATCATTAGGCCTAGCGAATTGTACAAAATACACGTATGTCTAGCTGAATACATTTGTTACCGTTGTTTTAAACTAGATGGATCAATGATATCTGGGTATTTTGCCCTGGACGGTCAGGTTCACTTTGACCTCTTCCTCCTTCCTGAACTTATTTTCCCTAACTGTTTGTATGTTAGGTCCTTCTCAGGGCAATGTCCATTTATAGTCTATTATTCACAGTAGGTCAAGTTAGCTGGTGGCAATTTATTTATTTTATTTTAAAATACATAAATATGTAAACTATAAATATAAGATTTAAAGTTTATATACACACATATTTTATTTTAATTTATTTTTCTTTATGTTTAAAATATATGTTAATTGGGGAGAGGTATTTAGGATTTTCTTCATCATGTATGAGGTACCTGTCTAGTTCGCATAATAAATCATTTTTCATCAAATTTTTCTTAAAATATCTAATTGTAATATTTAGGAGTCTATCTGATATGGTTGGTATGTTCGAGTAATTATGAATGAATTTAGATGATGTTGATCACAGGACTCTGTATGCTGTTGTGAGAAGTGTGTTTTGTATTGTTTGTAGTTTAGTTTTGATTGTTTTATTACTTACAGTTACCCATGCTGGAGCTGCATAGTCTATTACTGGTCTAATATATGTTTTGTATATTTTCAAAATGTTATCTGTAGATGCTCCACTATGTTTACCAGTTAGACTCCTTACATAGTTGGTTCTTCGCCAAATTTTATTTTTAATTTCGTTGACATGATTGATCCAAGTTAATTTTGAATCATAAGTCAGACCTAAAAATTTTGCTGATTGGGCAATCTGGAGTAGAGTGCCATTCATATATATTTCTGGCTGTTGTTTTCTGTGTTTTGTCGATTTCGTGAAGAGTACTAGCTGAGTTTTTGCTGTGTTTATTTTAATTCTATATTTTTCACAGTATTCACTAATTCTATTTAATTGTGGTTGTATGTTTGTAGCTGCTATCGTGGGTGTTGCAGCACTTTTCCAGATTACCACATCATCTGCGAACTGTGATGAGAATCCATGATTTGGATCCTTCAATGGCATATTGTTTACATACATGATGAAGAGTATAGGACTAACCACCCCTCCCTGTGGGACACCAGCTAGTGGATTAAGTATTCGGAAAAAGTTCCTTCTACGTTTACTCTACATTTTCTGTTTTACAGAAAGTTAGATAACCAGCGAATAATTCCTCGCGGTAGTTCCATTTCATTCATTCGGAACCTTAGACCGTCGTGCCAAACGGTGTCGAATGCTTTCTCGATATCGAGGAAGCAAGCAACTGTACATTCTTTTTTGTTGAAACTATCTATTATGGTTTCGGTTAATCTTATTAAATGCTCTGTCGTTTGTCTAAACTTTCTGAATCCATTCTGTTCTTCTGGTAATTTTGATGTTACCTCCAAGAATGTGGAGAGTCTATTACTTATTATTCTTTCGAGAATTTTGCCAACACAGCTGGTCAGGCTGATTGGTCGGTAGCTATTTGGTTTATTCGCTGGTTTTCCTTCCTTATGGAACATTAATATATTTGCTAGCTTCCAAGAAACTGGGATATATCCTGAGGATAGCGATAAGTTAAATAGTGAATTTAGGTGGTCAAACAATTTCGGAGTACCCTTTTTTTAGGAGAATAGCTTGTATTTCATCTTCTCCTGGTGCTTTGTTTTTGGTGTTTTTTATTGCTTCTAGTATTTCATGTAGGGATATTTCCTTTGTTAGTAATGTGCTTTCATAATCAGTGTTAGAACTTGTATTTGAATCAGTTATGTTTACTGGAAATATTGGTTCATATTGATGTTTATTGTTTGCTATGTGATTAGTGACTTTATTGTAGAAGTTTGTATTCATATCTGGATCTGTGTGAGTTATAAATGTATTTTGGAGTTGATCCTTGAAAGCTTCGGCTATTTCTTTATTTGTGTGTGCAGTGGTGTTATTATGTTCAAGTGGAGGATATTTCTTTGTCTTTGTGTTTTCATTTGTGAATCTTTTAAGATGTGACCAGAATTTTTTCGGGTCAGTTATGTCGTTTAGTTTATTACAGTAATTGTCCCATTTATTTTGTTTTTGTTGTTTTATTTGAGTTCTGATGTGATTTCTAATGTTGTTTATTTGTGTTTTAGTTTCTCTGTTTCTTGTAATCATGTACTGTCTTCTCAGTTGTCTGCGCTTTTTTATTAGGTTGATTATTTCTGTAGTGGGTTTCCATGTGTTGTTTGTTGTTTTATGGTGTTGTTTTGGTATTGTTAACTTAGCTGCTTTCTGAAGGCAATCCGTGATTGTTTGACAATAGTTGTCCATTTCGACATGCGTTTTAACTTCTTTAATAGTTTTATTAGGTAACAGATTATCTAATTCTTGTTTATAGCATTGCCAATCTGCTTTACTGTAATTAAATTTTTCTTTCCTATATGTTGTATTTTTATAGGGGGTGAGATCGAAGACGCAAAAAATTGGGAGATGATCACTATCTACATCTTTTCCCACTTGAAATTTTACTAATTTCTGGCTTAAATTATATGTACACATACACAGATCTAGTATGTCACTAGTATTAGTGGAATAGGATGTATGTGTTGGGGTGGTATCATTCAATAAAGCTATGTTATTATCATCAATAAATTGTATTAATTTTCTACCATTTGAATTAGAACTTCGGCATCCAAAGGAAACATTTTTACTGTTTAAGTCTCCCATGACTATGGTGTTTTGATTGTGGGAAAAGATGTTATTAAGTAAAGTTGTATCAAGTTGTTTATTGGGTGAGCAGTAAATTCCTGCTACGGTTATTTTAGTTTCATTCGATTGGAGGTTATATACAGTAACATGTTCATTGCTACTGTTTAATTTGATTTCTACTGCAGATAAATCTACTTTGTGGAGCAGCATAATGCCTCTGTTTTCATCATTTTTATTTTTTCTATCTTTTCTAATAGTTAAGTAATATGGTATTTTAAATATATTATTATTGTATGTTAGAGTTTCACTTATTATTATAATCTGGGGGTTTAATTCTTCAATTAGATCTTCGATCTCATGTTTCTTGGAAGCTATTGCACCTTGGATGTTGATATACACTACTGTGAATATTGTGCTGTGAGCATGTAACCTGTTAGTGTAGTTATTATGTAGGGTATATGAGGTGTGATGTGTTTTATGGTGATAGTAATCAGTAGTTCTAGAAAGTTAGTTGTCTGGTTTGGTTTGGTATATTCTGTTATAAAATCAGTTATTACATTTTTGAAAACTGTTGAAAACAGGCTTGTTTTGTCTGTTGTGTTAATATTCGTTTCTTGTATGGTGATGTTGTTTTCTTTTGGTTTTTGTGTTTGTGTTAATGTGTTCTTGTTCTGTGTTTTAGTCTTGTACTTGTTGTTTATGTGGTTCTTTTCCTTTTAACATTTCTGCATACGTGGTTTTTGTTGTTTTATTGAGTTCTGTTGATGTGCTTGTTTCAGGTAAGCTGCTTGTTTTCGATTGATTCTGTTCTGTTGGTGTGTCTGTTTTAGGTAAACTGTTTGTTTTCGGTTGATTCTGTTCTGTTGGTGTTCTGATCTGATAAATACGTTGCTTTATTTGTTTATATTTTTCGCAGCCTTTGTAATTTGCTGTGTGGGTTTGACCACAGTTACAACATTTAGGCGTTTCTTTTTCTTTTTTACATTGGTTGATATGGTGTTCCCCGCCACATCCGCAGCACCTCGGTGATGATAAGCAGGCTGCTGAAACATGTCCATATCTTTGGCAGTTGTAACACTGTGTTACAACAATTGCCGGAGTTTTCAATTGCTCAACTTGGTATTTTTGATACCAGAGCAATATTCCATTGTTTATTAAATTTTGAATGTTGTAGCTGTCATCAATGTCTATTCTAATTAGGTTTGTAGGTGTTTGTGTTTTTTTAGAAATAATTCTTTCAGTCTTAGTGTGTGGTATGTTTTGTTCGTCAAGTGCCTGTTTAACTAGGTCCAGGTCAATCGTCTGATGAACCCCTCTTACCACAACTGCTTTTGGTTGCGGCTTACTTCCTGGAAGGTGGATTTTAATATTTCCAGGTTTAAAGGCATCTGTTGGCCATTCTTTAAGTAGTCGGTTAAGATCGACCACATCTTGCCCTTACACAAGTACTCCGACTCTTGGCAAATGCTTAATGTTAACTATGTTAACATTTGGTTTACATCTTTTTACTTCTGTGGCAAGCAGGGGTTGATTATACTGACCCGGAATGCCTTCTATTATAACTGCGTATTGTGGTGGTCTTGTTTTTGCTACTGTATTGTTGTTGGTTGTTAGTTTGTTTTTTTAACATTTCTTTTTGATATGACAGTGATAAAGTCTTAGTCCTCCAAGTCTTGGTCACTGTCATTTTTTTCTTCATTATTATTTTTAGGCATATCAACATCCTCGGTGTTGCTGTTTTTTACCGTTACATTATCGGGACTTGACCCTACTTTAGTTGCAGTATTAGTAACCATCACTGCTTCTTCTTCACATTCGGAGTTTTCCGAGAAATTAATTTCTTTAATTAACTTTCGCTTAACTTTACTTTTTTTTAATTACATTTTTTGTTTTTTTTAACGGTATTTAATTCCCTTTTTGCCAAACTACAAAGAGCTAGCAATGGGGAATTATTAATGCTATTGCTACCAGTTTCACTTGACTTACCTGTATTCGTCTTTTGTTCAGCCATAACGGCTTTTCCCGCCATTTCTTTTGTTGGTCTTATTGGACCCGTAGTTGATATCTTTGCGGTTTCCCGCTCTTCTGTCGCCGATTTCAGCAGTCCTCAGTGAGTTCTTTAAGTGATGTGCTGTCCTGATGAGATATAAATTAAATTTAAGTGCCTCTTCTTACATTTTCAATTAAATTTTTTTAAGCCTAAATCGCCTTCAACAAGAGCCAGACAAAGAACGTCCGATTTGTCTCGAGCCTTAACAAAAGTTTTAAACTAATAACTTACACAATGTACAGATTTAAATATCGCATAACCTGTAACAAGATAATGATCATAATAGTGATAAAATAATTATTAAATAAGGTTTATTAAAATAATAATCGTTAAATTATTTAGAGTAAAACTAATTATTAAAAACAATTATCGTAAAAAGTGTATTGAAATAATTATCATAAAAATGAGCCATAATAATTATCTTAAGGAGAGTATTAACATAATTATCGAACAAACTTTGGTACTACAATAATTATCCTTAAACATGTTTTAAAATATTTATTGTTTAAAGTATACTAAAATAATTTTAGTGAAAAAGTGTAATCATATAATTAATATTTGAAGTATCTCAAAACAGTTGTCTTTAAAAGGGTTAAGTAGCCACTAGCAAGCAAAATTAATTTCTATTTTCAATCTTAGGCCTAGCCAGCAATTTTTTTATTAAATCCTGGAGTTTCACGTTAACGATGTTAAGTGTTAAACATTAGATAAATTTCCTTCGTCAGATTAAAGAAGATGTAGTGTCATGAGAACATGTCAAAGTTAATAAAATAAGTTAATTTAAGACATGCAGCAACTTTACTTCTCTTATAGTTGTTTGGAATTCGCGAGAAAATCTGATAATCTCTTAATTGCCACGAGCTTACACGCCGTTTAAGAAAAATCGCAGCCCAAACATCTGCCATCAGCTGTTTTTATTAGGATGATCGATAAATTACGAGTCATTATTTATCCTAACTGTGCACCTAAAGAGATTTTATCACCACTCAGCAACCAGAAGCCATTTGTACGAGGAAAATAATTCTATTGCTTGTTGTGTTAAATCTAGTTCCTTGCCCTCTGATTTACCCTACGTAATCACATTCAGTATAAAAGATTGCATACGTTAAAAATTAAAATTAAAAACACAGTTTCTACCTGATAATAAACAGTTTATAAGTACCACAAGGGAGAGGATTCTAATGTCCAAACTTTTCAGAGTGGAAATATATATATAAAACAGTAAGGATTATGTCTACAGTTATACAATCATTTTATACAATATGTTTGAAGGAGAAGTTTCACGACACATTGTCTTATGCAACAATGTTGCAGTTAGTTTAAACAATTAAGTAATTTCTTTTAATATTATGTTGCCCAGTTCAACATGCTATAGTCATCTTAAACAATTAATCAATTAAAGTTCCTATGGTGTCTAATTCAACAATGCTACAGTCATTTTAAATAATATATTATTCGAATTTTCACATCTTGTTTTCCGGATCAACGATTCTTTAAAAGTTCATCCTACTCAAAAAATAATCTAAAGTTTACGAATCAGATTAAATATAAATAACTGTTAAACTTCTGACAAATGATCACTATTATAATAATTTGTTTCTCTGCTTTGTTGTGTCTGTGATTAAAAACTTGTATATATCACGATCTAGCAACTAATATATTAGCACTAACAAAGTCACATGTGTGCGGGAACAAGAATAAGTCCATATTCAGTAAAAGGATTCTAAAGATGTTAGAATATCTGTTCAACGAAACTTCTGAACAACAAACGTTTCGTGAACATTCTGACGTAATAATTAATTTTGCCATGTTGTTAATTTCTATGTAGTTCTACGTTTCATAAGGTGAACTTGAGGTCAAATCTCGTAGTTTCCTTTCTTTAAAGTCAAGTGTCTAGTCCATAAACAACGATCGGTACTCATACTATGTTTTCTGTTTTCTATTAACCAGAGGCTAAGCACACACCAATCACAGTTTTAGTACCAGAAAACTAGCTTTAATTCGAAACTTCTAAACTCGAAGTTCATATAGATCATATTGCGACAAATTTAATTAATCTGTACAGTGGAGCGTTATCAAAATATAAATAGCAAATAAAATTTGAAAGTACAAAACTGTAGCGTAATTAGTCGGCATATTAAATTCTGTAAGAAACACTACGTCTTACGACTGTGACTTATAACGCTAAAATCAGGGGTTCGATTCGCCTCGGTGGGCTGAGCAGATAGCCCGATGTGGCTTTGCTATAAGAAAAACACACAAACACACAAGACTGTGACATAGTGAATGTTTAAGACACCTAGAAACCGAGCAGCATAGCTTCTTTGAACACTCGAGTGAAATATCAGACTTATATCTGTATCTTATTAGAACACTTGGGTGATGTATCAAACTTATATCTGTATCTTTTTAGAACACTTGGATGATGTATCAAACTTATATCTATGTCTTCTTAGAACACTTGGATGATGTACCAAACTTATATCTTTATTTTCTTAGAACACTTGGATGAAATATCAAACTTGTATCTATATCTTCTTAGAACATTTGGATGATGTATCAAACATATATCTATATCTTATTAGAACACTTGGATGAAATATCAAACTTGTATCTATATCTTCTTAGAACACTTGGATGATGTAGCAAACTTATACCTATATCTTTTCAGAACACTTGAATGGAATATCAAACTTATATCTATGTCTTCTTAGAACACTTGAATGATGTATCAAATTTATATCTATATCTTTTTAGAACACTTGAATGGAATACTAAACTTATATCTATGTCTTCTTAGAACACTTGAATGATGTATCAAACTTATATCTGTATCTGTATCTTATTAGAACACCTGGGTGATGTATCAAACTTATATCTATATCTTCTTAGAACACTTGGATGATGTATCAAACTTATATCTATATCTTCTTAAAACACTTGAATGGAGTATCAAACTTATATCTATGTCTTCTTAAAACACCTGGATGATGTATGAAACTTGTATCTTTATTTTCTTAGAACACTTGGTTAAAATATCAAACTTGTATCTGTATCTTATATCGTATTAGAACACTTGGATGATTATTGACCTGTACATTCTGCCCGATAATTTAAGTGCCCGGCCGGGCACAGGTTTTAAAACTCACGTGAAAACATTTCAGGGAAAGGTTTGTACGGTTTTTAATTAAATGTTGATTTGGTTGTTAATGAAATGTTTCTTTGGTTTTTAATTCAAAACTAAAATTTGTTGACATTATGAACATGGGTTAGTGTAAGGGTTGTAAGAAACATTTTTATATATACCGTTCTATTGTTCAACCGTACAAAAATATTTAACGTAGGACTGAATAAGCAGACGAACGAGTCAGATCCTGCCCTTGAAGTATCAAATAAACATCACCATCTATGCTGTTAAAAAAAATAACCGTCCTTTCTTTTGACACTTAAAGTGATAGAGCACTCTCTAGATTATAGACACCTGAATCAACTTTTAAACAATATTTAATAACTTAAGTAATTCAGGAGGAATCGATTGTTCACATCCACGCCCTCTAGTTTTCAAGTACCTAGTGAAAAAGGAAGGAAAACACTTGAGGTCTTGATTTGTTTTAAAAGTTTAAAGACAGTTTGACTGGATTATAACAAATTATTTACTGTAAATATACAACGTTTGTTTTAAAAGTTTCAAGACAGCTTGACTGGATAATAACAAAAAATTTATTGCAAATATACGATATTTGTTTTAAAAGTTTCAAGACAGTTTGACTGGATAATAACAAATTATTTTTTGTAAATATACGATGTTTGTTTTAAAAGTTTCAAGACGGCTTGACTGGATAATAACAAAATATTTGTCCTAAATATTCAATGTTTATTTTAAAAGTTTCAAGATGGCTTGACTGGATAATAACAAATTATTTGTTCTAAATATTCAATGTTTGTTTTAAAAGTTTCAAGACGGCTTGACTGGATAATAAAAACTGTTTTAGGATATTCCTGTCAAGTAATAGTCTTTCCTGATAGTGTCAGTGATATATTAAAGGGAAAGTAGCCAATAAGTAGCACCAACCGCCAACTTTTGAGTTACTCTTACCTCAAATTCACTTTTGGAGCGCAATTACGGTCCCCGAATTGTGAATCTCGCTTTTGCGGCGACTGAACTTAAATCATTTTGATCCACAGTCCGGGAAAGAAACATTATGGAATATCAGAATGAATGAGGCACTATCTGCTTTACTATAAGAAGCTTCGATAAGTATATTACTTGTAAGTAAGTAACTTATAATTCTTCATATTTTCATATTTATAAATATGATATATAATTATTTTACTGCATTTCTTATATTGCTGTCATTATCACTCTAAGTTATGTATGGAAGCCACTAGTTTGGGCTACAAACACAAAATTGTTAATAGCTCAGTGATAACTTATAGTTGCAACAGTGCAGTGGACGATTTTTTTTCTAACTAAGCACAATTTAATACAATCGCGTCTCCCTACATTTGTCAGTGTACACTCATGCAGCGTGGCTTAGTTTCGAACCACCAGTCAATAGTATTAAAAGCAATATCTTACTGTTACTTTTATATGTTTTTACTTCTTTATTAATGTATTTATCTTACTTTATTTACTGATAAATTATTATTAAACGTAACTTTATTTACACTAATTCCTCAATGTCACCAATAGAGGGCTATAATTTTAATTTAAAGAAGTGTTTGATTGTAGTTAAGCGCAAAAGTATAAGATGGGCTATCTACAATTTGCCCACAACGAATACTGAAGCCCAGTTTCTAGCATTTTTAAGGTAAATAATAAATAAACAAACAACAAATCGATAGCTTAGTTCTCATCCAAAGTTAATTGGTAAAGCTTCCATTCGTAAACATTCATTTTTGTTTTCTATCGCCCTCTCGGCGATCTTGTTGTTTGTCATTAGGGGCAAAGAATGAAAATGTTTTTTTTTTAAAAAAAAACAACACATATTTAAGGTCGAGTATTTTCATGTTGACGTCGCATGAACAGAGTTGTAGTTTAGGTTTAATGATGTACAATAATTTGTAAATGTGTCGATTACACACTTTAAGACATGAAACATTAGCGAGAAGAGATCTTAAAATAGAAGACTAAAGTTGATGTTAAACTGACTTTGGAAAATAAGTGTGCATACTGATGTTACATTAAAACGTAATTTTGATGGATATTAACGTAACGTAGAGCTTCAACTTACTATCAGGTAAGGCAGTAAGAAGCCTATCACGCCATGACGTGACCACTTTTTTATGGCATGTATATCGAGAGTTATGTATTAAAAATGACTTCCATCAAGTCAGTACATTATATTAAGATTCAATCTTATGACATTAATTTTTCAAAAAATGTATGTGGTCATGCTTCCTAGAAATGTCATGCTTTGCAGCCTGTAGTGTGTTTTGCACACATTGTGTGTCATATTGTTTAGCTATAAAAACGGCTTCACCACTCAAACATGTTTCATACGCCAACGAATTCTGGCAGTTGTTATTTAGTCATAGCCACAAACTGTATTAACTACATTGTTTTTCGTCAGTTAATTCTAATAACGTACGAGTGAAAGCAAAGATAGAAATATGTCAGCCACATTACACTTTTCATATCCAGCGCCAACGAGACTTTTTGTACAAATACTGTGGCTTATCAGGCTGGACAGAATAATATAAAAGCCCATCCAGTGGCATAGAAACTGAATTTCTATACCTACGGTGGGCAGAGCACAGATAGCTTGTTGTGTAGCTTTATGTTTAATTACAAACAACGAGGATGGGACAAAAAGCAGGTTACCGAAACAAGACAATGAATTTACTTTTGAAGTAACAGTTGAACAAATATCCTTGAATGTGAAAACAGGAACTACATGCTAAGTTCAAAGCTCCAAGTCAAAAACAACAAATATGAAAATTATACTTTTTATACAAATACGTGGTGTATAAATATGCGTTTACAATTAATATTTTAATTTTTTTGTTTTAAAGTTAAATTTTGCGTACAAGTTGATCCAAATTTTCAAAGATATCCCAGTTTGTAGGTGGAGGAGATTAGACACATAGTTCGTTGTCACGTTAAGGTTTCATAAGAAAGAGGGAACTTTCATCAATGTCAACAGAATTATTTCATTGTAATTCTTGGTCATATCATAAATGTTCCCACAGAATAATGTCTCCTCTCCTGCTCCTGGCTTCAGAGTAATTATAAGTGTTGGAATAACTTTTATAGATGACCTTGCTTGAATTTTTTTAAAGTATTTTTCAAGTGGTCAAAAAAAACAAAAAAAATATTCCTAACTGTTGGAATTTATCTGACAGTATCTTTCAAAATTCCAACATTTTTTTTATATGAAGAATGAGTGAATAGCTGTCTTTTACTAAGTAGTGTATTGTGGTGTTTCAAACATTAACCTCATATCATGAATCGTAAAATCGTAAAAGCTGGCTACAACACTTTCATTATTTGCATTTTTAGAGACGTGAATTTTTAACCAATCGAATGAAGCCCTCCAGTGGCACAACAGTATGTCTGTGGACTCACTTCTCTAGAAACCAGGCTATGATGACATGGGCAGAACACATTGTGCAGCTTTGCCCTGAATTCAAAACAATCAGTTAACTGACTGAATGGTCTTGGGTAAAGCTGTGTAGAAATGACTCAGTTACTGTGTCCAACCCATGTTGACAAATTTCCAAAATTAACTTATTGTAAAACATATGTTCATGCACTCTCACACTTTTTTTTTTTTGTATCAAAATTATAATTTCATTGAAGATTTGTACTTTGCTTTGAATACAACATGAGGTAATTCTTCTCACATTTACGACAGATGTAAGTTGTTCACTTACAAGAGTAAGGAAGCACAAGAATAGTAATTTCTTATAAAACACATAAAAATAATGGCTGAAAATTTCAACTTTCATTCAGACTTACAATACTTCTTTAGTGCATAGAATTTTCAGTTTAGAAATATGAATGTTTACAGGTATGCAGTGATAAACAGAAAACTGTCGCATGTTGTTCTGACAGTTAACATCATAAACAGTAAATGTTATCTGTTAAAACAAATTCTTCTCTGTTTATTTGTAGTAACAACTGATTAAAAACGAGGCTTAGCTTCAGTCCTTAACTAACTGCTCTTGGATTTCCTCAAGCGGAAAGTTGGTATTTGTTGAGTCAAATGTTGTGTAAATATTGTTCCAGATTCTTCAGTGGACCAATTCCTTGCAAGCAGTACTTGGAAAGTGTCCAAAGCATGTTAAAAAACAAGACTGATAAGTTAAACAAGATATGTATTTCACATTTCAGACAATACAAAAGTGAAGAACACAAACTGAGAAGTAACATCTAATTTCATCCTAATGTTGTACAAAGTGTCTTTCTGACCACAGCTAACAAGCTACACTTAACTCTTGTGCACAAGGAGGATATATGATAGTCCACAGAAATGTTCCATTCTATCACTGATAATTCAACATTCACTTCTGGATTTCATAAAATGAATAATTCTTTTAACAGAAATCCAGACATGTTTTATCCATCAACTCCATCTGGTGAGCACATTTTCAGAAATAACTTTTACATGTTGTAATGATTTAAATATTATTGTAGCAGACGAACAGTTTAAAAAGCACCATATTTCACTGAGATTTTTATTATTGGAGTGTTTATTTGTGTTCTGGTTGTGTCGCTGTTTACATTCTGTGTACTATGTTATGTTCATGTGATCATTACCTAGAACAAAAAATTACACATACATTCAATTATTATTATTATTATTATTATTATTATTATAATACTACTTCACATGCATGGTTTACCTAATATTCACAAGCAAGTCTTTCCACTTTATTCTATACTTAACTTCATAAATCGAGCATACCATCCCTTAAGTATGAATTATGTTACAGAAATCATGGGCATGTAAATTAATACAATAATTCTACTTATTTATATAGAATAACATTATTTTTTTAATTTATGTAAAATAAGCCTGTTGAAATATCTAAATATGGATTATATTAGAAAAAACACCAAAAATCAGTTAATTTCTAAATTATATCACGTTTTATAAATACATGTCAATTAACATTAAATTCATTATACAACTGCAATTTTTGTAGGTTATATTGCTGGTAATATTTTAATTGAAAGATAATAATTAATATCAAATTGTTTCATTTTCCTATGTTGTGTGACAAGAAATAAGTTGTATGTCTGGCTGTATGCTTGTTTGTGAAATCAGTTAAAAATAGATAAAAATATCTAAGAACACATTTCACGTTTCTTTAAAGACTTGTAATGTCCTGTATAAATCATAGTACTTCAGATGTGACTTTCGACATTCTGATAGTGAAATATTACACCAATCTAAAACACTTGTAACTTGAGTACATTTCTCATCATTCTTTCATAACAGCTTAAAGGAAATTAACAAATGAAGTTCATTGACTAACAATCAACTTTTAATGGCAGTTTAAGCTGTTATATAAGCCCATTATGAGAATATTAAAACTTATTTCATAAAAAAACTTTGGACATGCCAGTGATTTATTGTACAGCAAAAAAACAATCGCATGAGAGTAAATGGGAGAACCAAGTAATTTAAACTGAATAAGGAAGAGTTGAGGAAACTAAGAATCTTCTAAGAGTATTTCGTTTTAGGTTTTGTTACCTTCCTCACGAGTCTACACGTGTAATTAATGCTGTAATTCTCCGATTTTCTGTAAACATTGTGTAAATATATTTGATTCTTTTAACATTTATACTTCATTTAATATGATAACTTTTCTTCACTAAGAAAGCAGAAATGAGTACCACATATTTCACACCAGGTGATTTTGTGATAGCAACTTAATGCTCGCTGAAAGCTGTATATTTTGTATTTACCACTGAATGGAAAAAAGAATCTTACAAAAGCCTTTAGTTTGTCTATACTTTTAAGTTAAATACCTTTTCAATATATTAAGTATCAATAATGGATATAACAGACCTAACTCAATAGGGACAACAAACTAACTTGAAATAATTACATTGGATTGTTTGGAATTATGTGCAAAGCTACACAGTGGAATATCTCTGCTCTGCCCACCAAGGTATTGAAATCTAGTTTTTAGCAGTGTGAGTCACTGCCCTGCTACTGGGAGGCAAATAATTACATTTTAGCTATAATTGCATAATTACCTATTTTTACTTTTATGTGTATAAATACATTTTAATTATTTTAATTACATATTTTCATTTGATATAAATATTTCATCTCTAGTTTCCTTTCATTACCTAAAATTAAACACGATGAACTACGTTGTGATAATTACACTTAGATGTAATTGTACTTGATTTATTCAAATAGAAAATTATTAAATAATTCAGTTATCTATAACTGCATTCATGTTTCCATGTTTTAATAAATTAATTTCTAAATAAAATATTTAATCCTTTGGTACAATATACATAAATGTGTATAACATTAACTTTGTGAAACTTAACTGTTAAATGTCTCAACCTATAAACACTTAACTAGCTTTGTTCATCAAAATAGCACAAATAAACCTGAATTTACAATAAAACACTGGAAACACAGAGAAAGTAGTCTCATACAATACACAGTGACCAGGAACATGCATGAAAACTGACGACTGAAAGTAACAAATTGAATACATAATCTCCAAGTCTTAATACTGCAATAACACTCCAAGCTGCACCTATAACTCATTCATTACTTTATTAGTTGTAACACTAATTGTTATATCTTCTACTAGCTGCACCTAAAACACTGTAGTTACTTCACTAGCTGTAAACACTAAATTGTTGTATCTTCTGCTAGCTGTAAGTCAAATACTGTAGTTACTTCACTAGCTGTAAACACTAAATTGTTGTATCTTCTGCTAGCTGTAAGTCAAATACTGTAGTTACTTCACTAGCTGTAAACACATAAATTGTTGTATCTTCTGCTAGCTGTAAGTCAAATACTGTAGTTACTTCACTAGCTCTAAATATTAAATTGTTGTACTTCTACTAGCTGCACCTAAAACACAGTAGTTACTTTACTAGCTGTACGTATAACACTGTAGTTACTTTACTAGCTGTAAACACTAAATTGTTGTATCTTCTACTAGCTGTACATATAACACTGTAGTTATTTTACTAGCTGTACGTATAACACTGTAGTTACTTTACTAGCTGTAAACACTAAATTGTTGTATCTTCTACTAGCTGTACATATAACACTGTAGTTATTTTACTAGCTGTAAACACTAAATTGTTGTATCTTCTACTAGCTGTACATATAACACTGTAGTTACTTTACTAGCTGTAAACACTAAATTGTTGTATCTTCTACTAGCTGTACATATAACACTGTAGTTACTTTACTAGCTGTAAACACTAAGTTGTTATAACTTCTAACATTACAATAAAATACTAGTTGCTTTTATCTGATACCCACCTTGATGTTTATTCTATATAAAGGTCCAATTAGGTAGTTAGTTGGCAGACTGATGACCAATGATAAAAATCTTTTGAAGTCAAAGGTAAACTCACAGACACCTTAATATATGAAGGAGGACAATGAGAGAAAGACTAAACTAGAGGTAGACTATGTCTCTCATCATCTACCTGAATGGTAAACAGCATTTGTCCATTTTTGTAGAACTGCATAGAACAGACATTTGTCATTCACAGTACATTATATGAAATTATTTGTATGAAGCCTAAATCAGAGTGAGAGCAGTGGGAGACTGTGAGTAGCAGAGGTATGTATTGTATTGAAATTAGACTAACCATTGTGGTGTGGTGAAAGTACAAATACATGACACAATCTGCAGACATTTTCAGAATAATTAAGCATTTCTTTTGTTACAAGAGAATTTATAACTCTCATAAGATATTGCAATCATGCGTAGCATACAGCATTAAGTTGGAAAGAATGTTATGAAAAATCTAAGAAATGTGTTTGATTCCATTTATGTTTTATAATATGGTAAGACATTCTCTTATTTAAATACACACACCACGATTTAATTTAAGGAAATTTTAATAAAATAAAAGTAATAAAAGGGCAGCCAACTTTTGTGTCTTGCTGCCCTAAAGTATTACATTCCATAAAATTATCACATCTCTTTATTAATCAAAATCTACTGACAACAATATAAACCAATCTGCTTCGGAATTAAAAAAAATTATGTTGGATAGCAAAGTTTTATGCATGAATGTACAAAACATTATATATCTGTTTTGTAATAAACTACATCTATGAATGATTCCTAATTTGTCTTAGTGTAAACTGACTTGTATAAACACTGCTTCATTATTTTGTGAAATGACTGCTTTGTGCTTACTGGTCAAGTCTTTGCAATTCTAAACACTGTTAGGTGGTACATGTAAATATTTTACGAGATGACAAGCTTATGTGTGGTCAGTGAAGCGGTAGTTTGCAAAAGTCCAACATGTACTGGTCATCTTATAAGTAAATAATGTAAATACTTTGTACTTAAAGCTGGCCTGGAATGTAGTACCGTAAAGCACATAAACACTTCTGTCATAGAGACATAGGTGATCCCTGGCCTTTATGTGCTGGGACCCAGAATTAGACAAAGGTTCTGTTCATGAATTAAAACATCACAATTACTTTACAAGTTGCAAACATTTCCATTTTCCACTGGTTAAATATTAGACCACTGAAACTATATATTGGTTGAAACTTATACCACTAAAACTGCATACTGGTTGAACCTTAGACCACTAAAACTGCATACTGGTTGAACCTTAGACCACTAAAACTACATGTTGGTTGAACCTTAGACCACTAAAACTACATGTTGGTTGAACCTTAGACCACTAAAACTACATGTTGGTTGAACCTTATATCACTGAATCTACTTACTGCTTGAACTTCAGACCACTAAAACCACATTTGTTGAGCTTTATACCACTGAAATTACTTACTAGTTGAATCTTATAATACTGAAACTGCTAACTCATTGAATCTTATAACACTGAAACTACTCACTGGTTGAGCCTTATACCACTGAAACTACATACTGATTGAACCTTAGTATATTATCTCCTACCATTTACATGTTAAAGATTACAAGTACTTTACAAAATGTAAACATCTGGTTGTCGCATCTTCTTTAAGCATACCCATTAAAAACATAAATGTCGAATATGAAACTGATACGAAAGTTTAATTGGAGTTTCTCCACCTTTTTGTTTACCTAGTCCACAGTCTGAGTTTCTATAAGAGAGTTACCTGTTCCTGCTAACCGTGTAAGTATGCCAAGTGTATAAGCCCTCATCAACTGCCACACAAGAGCTGCAAGAAATGGAATTAATAGTGATAAATATTAAAGATACTTTATTGTAACAAGACAAATCATATTAATTCATAATACAAACTAGCAGCTTAGCTGTAAAGAACAGAATTAATGAATATACGAGATATTTCAATAACTTTTAAGAAATATAGACTTTTTTTAAAAATCTATATGAGAATCTTCAACCTTCTTAAAACACAAAAGTACTGATAAACATGTAACATGAAAGTCACATCACTTTGTACAGTAATTTAAAAACATGAATAAAATATACCAAACATTTCTTCAGCTATGTGGCTTTCAGTGACATTTTAAGTAACCATGGTGACATGAAGAAAGGAGGATGTTTAAAAACAAAGAAATTTTAGAGAAAAAAGAAACAACGGTCTTGAAACTGGAATAAATTAAATAGTAAAGATTAATTAATTGAAAAATAATAGAGTAAAGGAAACCTGGAAACAAAATATTTACTACAAAATTTGTCACACAAAAAGACAAATAAAGATAAGAAATTTAAAGATAATAAAAAATTACAGTTGGATAGAAGTTAAAAATGAGACATTGTTTGAAACATTACAGATAAATAATTAAACCACATAGAAATAGTCAGGTTTAGTTTCGTTTTTTTTTGTACTTGATCAGTAAAAATGTAAGGCATCACTATGTTTTATTAAACATTTTAAAGGATTTACCATTCTCAAAATAAAATACATGGTTTAAGTACATAGTTACTCATTTTTGAGATGAGAAAAAATAAACAATGAAATAATAAAATGGGATACAAATTTAGATTTAAACAAAATATAAAAAACAGTGAAAAATATGAACACCTATCAAGTGTCAATGTAGGGTTTCCCTTAGAAATATCATTTCCAGCAATTCCCACCAGGGAAAACTTTAGCTCCACAGCATAATTACAGTTTTCTACTTTCTTCATGAAAAATTTCAGTTTATTGAACAATTTGTGGACTTTATTCCAATTGACCATACCTGGTTTGATAATGTCAAACAACTAAAAAATGTAAGATATTTTAGCTATAAGAAATACTTCCTTATGATTTTCTTTTCTCTTAAAGCCAATGGAATTTGAAATTTAAGAGAATTTTTTAATACATGTTATCAGTTGTATGTATATTGTCAAAAAATAATATATTATCTCTTTATAAAAAATTTAAGATGTTTCAGTTTCACAATTTAAAGAACTTAATACTTCACTGTAAAGTCTGTTTAACAAAATACATCCTTAGAAATCAGGAGAAAACAAATTGCATTCAAACATCACAATTGATGAGAAACAAACATTGACTTATCTCATATATCAACACGTGATAGCAAAGCCTGACCTGTGACACTTTATTAAATATTGTTTAAATAAGCTATCAAAGAAATTTAAAATTTATTATATCTACTGTAAATTACAAACTTTAGTTTCTTCTAGTACAAAGTTTCATCAGCAAATCTTTCAAAATGTTTCTGTATGATTTAAAACCTACAAAATATGTTAGAAATATATAGTGTCAAAACTAGCAAGTTTGATTTAAAAAAGTGTATAAAACTGGACACTGTTAACTGAATAAACTCCCTTTAAAGTAGAATTTGTTTATCAAAATTATTAAATTATCATATTAATTATAGCCCTAATAATCTTAATACAGTCACATTAGACTTGCCATTTAAAATCTCCCTTTCTCAATAGATTTGGTCTTCATGTGTTGAAAAGTTAAATTCAGTAACACTTTTACAATATCTTTGGTCTTCATATGTTGACAAGTTAAATTCTGTAACACTTTTACAATAGCTTTGGTCTTCAGATGTTTATAAGTTAAATTCAGTTACACTTTTACAATAGCTTTGGTCATCAGATGTTGACAAGTTAAATTCAGTAACTAACTCCTAACTACCATGTCTTCTTAATGTTGCAATGTAGTGAAGTGTCCTAGCTAATGGAAGACTTTTTAATGTCAAAATGTAGTAAAGTCTCCTAGCTAACAGAAATCTTCTTAAATGTAACAATGTAGTAAAGTCTCCTAGATAACAGAAATCTCCTTAATGTCACAATGTAATGAGGTCTCCTAGCTAACAGAAGTATTCTTAATGTAACAATTTTGTGAAGTATCTTAGCTAATGCAAAACTTCTTAATGTCACAATGTAGTGGAGTCTCCTACCTAATAGAAGTCTTCTTAATGTTACAGTGTAGTAAAGTGCCCTAACTAACAGAAGTCTTATTAATGGCATAATTAACTGAAGTCTCCTTGCTAATGGAGGACTTCTTGATGTCACAATATTGTTAAGTATCATAGCTAATGGAAGATTTCTTGATGTCACAATATTGTTAGGTGTCCTAACTAATGGAAAACTTCTTAATGTAGTTAAAATGGATATAAATTTCAGAAAACAAAAATACTTTTTTCTTCTCTTGTTTCTTCCAGATTGTCCAATTCTAAGGGAACTTCTGGTTTGTTTAATGCTGGATAATTGTTGAACAGGTTGGCCACAAAAGGCAGATTTAATTTGTATCCACAACATCATTAGGAAAAACAAAACAGCAGCAACCAATTTTATCAGCCTGCTGTAACATAACTTCTGCTCTCTTTACCAGGTTTGGTATCTAGAACATTATTTTCAAAATTAGAAATCAGCTTGTACAAAATTGTCTTCCAAACAAATTCAACAAATAAAAACGTGCCTTACTTACATGATATCAGTTTCATAGTTTCAAAAAAATAAAAATGCGACTTACTCAGAGATGCCAACTATTTCAAATGACTGAGCATAATGATTGTAGACTGAGCCCTTTATCATTTCCGATTATTAGGCCTACCAATGTTTCTAAGCTGTTTATTATTATTATAACTATTATTATTTATTACTGCTATAGATTGCTCATTTATGACTGTGTTTTGTGTATTTAATAAATAAATTTAAAAAAATTCTTTATCTTCACAACCCAACATTTGTACAATGGCTGCAGTTTTGGTTCTAGTACAGTCATATGTTTTTGCTACATCAGAGTCTAGGAACATTTTTTTGAATTTTTCAGGATCATGTCCTGCATGATCGGCTACTGCTAGGGGTAAATTATGAGCAATGACGAATTGCGTGAACATCACTTCTGCATTTATGGTTTCATATACTAAATTCTTACTTATAAATGTCATTATCTGCATCATTTTTGTCTTCGCCTCAGCCTTTTGATGATGAGATGCTGATTTTGTATGTCTGGAACAATTGTTTATTCTGCCATATGTCAAAGAAAAATCGATGTGACAAACTGTACAAAATTCATGACTGTCACTGACTTTTGATGCAATTACCAGATATTTTGCACTATACTCTTTCCTAAATTTTTGAATCACAGTTTTAGTTCTTTTAGATTTGCCAGTAATAAGACAATCTGGTGAGCAAGGCCTCTTTTTTTTCCATCTTGTGAATGAATGTATTGGTGTTTCTATGCCACTTAAAAAACGAGAAATACCCATCTACGCAAGCACCGATTGATTGACAAGCACTGATGATGTAACTATGGATTCCCCCACGTTCCCAGTATAAAGAAACACTCCGATCAAACTATTGGTAGACATCGGAAATACAAATATTTTTTATTATTTCAAGCACAAACATGATTATAGCAAGTAGCCATTTGGACTGTCTTTTATTTATTACTAAAATTTATTTGTATCTCACTAGAAATTTTCTTTTCACCCCTTTCAAGCCCTGAGGAAACAATTTATTACTTTATTGTATAGGCCTATATAATATATAATAATTTGAGAGTTGTAACAAGTCGTAATATTTGTTTGTATAAGTGTATAGTCATAATGTATAGTCCAAAATTGTAATGACTACTCTCAAACCTTAATGGTTTGCATCTCTGCTTACTTACATGCTATCAGTTTCATAGTTTCAATAAATAAAAATGTGACTTACATGCTTTCAGTTTCATAGTTTTAACAAATAAAGGTGCGACTTACATGCTATCAGTTTCATAGTTTCGACAAATACATTACACAGGAATTGCTCTTATACATATACATGTATTTCCTAACAAAACTAACATCCACGTTACCAGATATACAGGACACACCAAAAATGTTCACCACTACAACAGTGAAAGAAATTTGAAAACAATAACAAATTATTCCTTAATCCTAAAGTCTGAATAAGATAATATGTCATTCATTGATCCTTAACACTCACATTAAAAGCTTCTGTTGTAACACCAGCTGGTGGTGGAGATATTTCATTCAAGAGATGTGTATAGATCTCTGAATCCTATGAGATAAAAGATAAGCCAGTGTTACTAAAAGTGACCAAGAAATAATGAAAAAAGTTTAACTCTCATTACACAAGTAACATAGTGCTACTAAGAATTAGGTTACTAAAGCTTAACTGTTGTTAAATTGGTGATGTCATGATACTAAGAATGAAAAATTAACTGTTGTTACAATGCTGATGTAGTACCAGTTAGAATAAATCAATGAAAGGTTAACTGTTGTTATATTGGTAATGTAGCACCAGTTAGAATGAAGTAATGAAAGGTTAACTGTTTTTATATTGGTAATGTAGCACCAGTTAGAATGAAGTAATGAAAGGTTAACTGTTGTTACATTGCTGATGTAGTACCAGTTAGAATGAAGTAATGAAAGGTTAACTGTTGTTATATTGGTAATGTAGTACCAGTTAGAATGAAGTAATGAAAGGTTAACTGTTGTTATATTGGTGGTGCAGTACCAGTTAGAATGAAGTAATGAAAGGTTAACTGTTGTTATATTGGTGGTGCAGTACCAGTTAGAATGAAGTAATGAAAGGTTAACTGTTGTTATATTGGTGGTGCAGTACCAGTTAGAATGAAGTAATGAAAGGTTAACTGTTGTTATATTGGTGGTGCAGTATCAGTTAGAATGAAGTAATGAAAGGTTAACTGTTGTTATATTGGTGGTGCAGTACCAGTTAGAATGATGTAATGAAAGGTTAGCTGTTGTTATATTGGTGATGTAGATTGAAGATCTCCACAGACAGAGAAATGGAAAATTGTGTGTCATTTATTTAATTTTTTCTATACTCAATATAGACATACATGTATTTGTTTTATAGAAGGCTAAGTATGGGTTCATAAAGCATAAACACACCTAACATCTGAAACACCAGCTTCCTCTAAACCAATATCATTCTGAAGAAACATCATAATACAGGTGTACTTACAGTAACATCTGAAGTTGGTAAGCCTTCTGTTAACACCTGCTCTTTCCAAGTGGTAGTTTATCCATCAAATCAAAATATTTTCAGGTGAGAGTTGGCAAAGATCAGCCATATTTTCTTCAGGAAAGAGCAAGTGGACAAGTCCTGGACATTTTTCAAGTGTGATCTGGTTAAACAGACCAATCTGGAAACACAGTAAGATAATGAGAAAGTAGCATTCTCAGGTTATGAAAAACATCAGCCATGTAACATGGTAGAATCAAATGTTTATTGATAAGCACGAAGCCACACGATTTGTTACGTGGGACCTGCTAACCATGTGACTGTTCTCTTGTTCATTAAACCTTCAGTATCTTGTTCTCTGTTATTATAAAGTCAGCTTTAAAACTATAATTGAAACATAAAATACATTTATCATTTATTAATCTAGAACCATGGTTGAAATGTGTCCCAGATACACTATCCTACCAAAAGACATGGGACACATCTCTGATCACAGGATATTTGGTGTGACAACAAAATAAAGAAGTAATTTAGCTTATAAAGGTGATCAATGGTTTGTTTGAAAGTCATTTCAAACTTATTCATTTAACAATGAGTACACAAAAAGAGCTAATAAATTTCAGAGGAAAAGGGCAGTAAGATTTCATTTGGGAAAAATGTCTGCACGTGATATTGTGAAAAATTAAACATTCTCAGGTTGACTGTTGGCAACATGCTGAAGAAATGAAAGTCCATAGATTACAATGAATCAAGGAAACGACCAGGTGGGCTTAAAATATGGACCAACAGGATCTGACGTGCCTTTAGAAAGCTAGTTACCTCATTTCATCATCAGATCCTAGTAAATCTGTGTTCAGATATGCAACCAGCCACAGACAATCCTACAAGTGTTTCCACAACACATTGAGAACTGTATATCAGAAGGTTTTACACTAAAACTGCACTCCACGAGCCAGTAATAACAAAAACAAATGCACATCATTGATTAGCATAGGGGAAGGAACACTAAACCATGACTGTGGATCAATGGAAATCAGCCCCATGGAGCAAGGAGTCACACTATACAATCTTACACTCTGTAAGACATGTTCTGGTATAGATAATAACTGAAGAATGCTCATTATCTAAGCAGTGTGTTATCTAAATGTGTTGTTTGGAGGTAGTGGTGTCATGATGTGGATACTTCTTGTGGTATTGTCACAGTGCATGGGCCCACAAATGCTGAGTCCTACATTTCTGTTCTGAACAATTCTGTATGTCCTATATTGTGGCACTTTTATGGTAACAGCCCTAACACCTTCCAACACGATAACACTTCATGGTACAAAGCACGGATGGTGAATGAGTGGTTTGAAGCAAATAACATCAGAACACTGCAAAGGCCAGCCCAGAGCCCATATCTCAACCCAACAGAACACCTTTAAGAATGATATGAAATGTTCAAACAGAGCAAGGCCAAGATGGCCCCCCTTCAGTAGTAGAGCTTATAAATGCTTTAAAGAAAGAAAAAAAATACAACACCATCAGCTTTCTACCAGAAATTAGAAGACAATCTTCCAAATACATATAAGAAGTCATTAAGACCAAATGCAGGCAACAATGTTATTAATTTATTGGAATAATATCATGTTTTATTTATAACTACCAATGAATTTCGGTAGGATAATATATATCGTATGCATGTTCAGGATTACAAGAGTGTAATACAACATTCATGATTACCACACTGTAATACAGGTAGGTCTTGGTTCATGTGAATTAGTTTTATAAATTTTTGGATTAAAACAATTTTTGAGTGATTTGTGTATTGTAACAGCACAACTAGAAGCACTTACTCAACATGTGCTTGAAGGTTTAGCCAATGCAGATGCTTTATTAAAATAAAATTTCTGATAACAGCGAGTGATACTTGAAGTCATGTTACAACGACAATAACATTATGATTATCTTTTGATGACAAGAAACCCACTTGAAATAAAAATGTATCTCAGAATAACTGTTATGGATATTAACACATTTACTGATAAGGAAAGAACGACATTTCGAACTTCCTAGGTCATTTTCAGGTTGAGAAAGAGAGAGTTTGCAAGTAACTGTTGCCGGACACGTCTTAGAGACAAGAGTATAAACGGGTTCAGGATTGTAGGGAGCGTTGCAGTTGCATGTTAGGTTATTAATTATTACTGGTATAAAGATGTTCCTTTATACTGGTTCATTGCTGGTTTTAGTTACTGTATACATAGGACTTCTTTTATTTAGCATTTGTTTGTATTTGTTTCCCTACTTAATATCTGGATATTTTTTATGGCTATGCTGTGTTTATTTGATTTGCAGTGTTCAAAAACATGTAAAGGTGTTTCTTATTTTGTTCTTTGAATTGAGTTTCCATTTTTCTGCTTGTTTCTTCAATATAGAAGTCATGGCAGGTGTTGCAATGTATGGTATAAATTATGTTCGTGTTATATTTGTCGGTGTAATTTTTACATAGTATGGACTTTAGTTTTGTACCTGGTTCTGAATAAATTTGGTGTGTACTGGAATGTTGTGTTTTGTTACAAGTTTTTTTTCCAAATGTTGGTTATTTTCTTGATGATGTATGCAGCAGTATAAGGTTTGTTGTAACTTGGAAATTATTGCTGTTTGTGTTTGTTGGTCTAGGTGTGTGCATATAATTTTTTCCAAAGTTTTCAGAGAAAATTTGTTGATGTTGATGAAGTGTTGTTTCATTTTGTTACATAACTTTACATGAAAGAAGATTAAAAAAACCCACCTCACACAAAAAGATATTAATGCTATAAACAACTTAAAACAAGATAACATCATCAAAATTCTAGAAGCAGATAAAGGCAATATAGTTATAATGAACACAAATTAATTCATTCAAAAAATGAACATCTTATCAGACAAAAACAAATTTAAACTACTAAACAAAAATTCCACAAAACATGTGAAAAACCATTTAAACAAATGAAAAAACTAACAAAATCTCAGAAAACCTTTATTCTTATCTACGAAAGACTGACTCGTGCACACCACAACTATACGGCACCCCCCACACCCGATTGTCCCCTATGACCCACAATGTTGACCTATGAATCATTTAACTACATCCTCAGTAAATACATAGTGTGGGCATTTTCTAAATATGTAACATCAGCTGGCTCCTTTTTCAAAGACTCTTTTAACTTTAAATATATAAAGCCTTAATGGCCATATCTGATGTAATCTCCCTCTTCACAGAAGTCCAATAACTGAAGCCTGAAAGACAGCTTTAGAACTTTATATCCAAGACCCCAAACCATTGATACACATCCACAGCAACAAATTAGCAACCCTTATAGAATTCATTACCACAAGAATTAACTTTATGCTCAATAACCAAAACTACCAACAAATAAATGGCCTAAGTACGGGTAATCCCGTCACCAGTTCTGGACAACATTTTTATAACACAGATTAAATCACAAGCGATCAATTCAGCCTTACACTCACCACTATATTGATACAGGTGTGTTGATGATAGAACTGCTGGATTCACATCTACAGAACACACACTTAGTTTTTCAATCACGTTAACTCGATACACCACAACATTAAGTTCACCTGTGAACAAGTAAAAACTAACCAAATAGCATTTCTTAACCTTAAGATCATTAGAACTGATACACAACTAAAAACAGAAATCTACAGAAAAATCACCCACAGAGGATTATACATACCCTGAGACTCACCATATGAAACAAAAACTCGACATATTAAGAAACCAAAGAAACACAGCCACAACACTATGTTCACTTGATAAAATTAACAAAATAAAATAATACTTCATCAACATCAACAAATTTCCTCTAAAAACAGTGGAAAAAATTATAAGCACACACCTAAACCAACAAACACAAACAACAATAAATCCCAAAATACAACAAACCTTATACTGCTGCATACCATATGTTTCTGACATCAGAAAAGAAAAAAAAAAACATTTGGAAAAAAACTTGTAACAAAACACAACATTCTAGTCTGCACCAAACTTATTCAGAAACCAGGTACAAAACTAAAGTCCATACTATGTGAAAACTACACTGACAAACACAACAGCAACATTATTTATAAAATACAATGCAACAACAGCCATGACTTCTATATTGGAGAAACAAGCAGAAAAATGAAAACTAAACTCAAAGAACAAGAAAAAAACACCTTTACACATGTTTGAACACTGCAAATCATATAAACACAAAATAACCATGGAAAACACCCAGATATTAAGTAGGGAAACAAATATAAACAAATACAAAATCAAAGAAGTCCTACTTATACAACAACTAACACCAACTTTAAACCAATATAAAGAAACACCTTTATACCTGTAGTAATTAATAACCTAATGTCCAACTGCAATGCCCCCTACAATCCCATAGCCATTAATACTCTTATCCCTAAGACTTGTGTCCAGCAATGGTCACTTGCAAACTCTCTTTCTTAAACTGCAGATAAACTAGAAAGGTCAAAACATTGTTCTGAGATACATTATCTGATGACTGATTGCAAGGTCCATTTAGTCATTCAACTAAGTCATTAAAAAAATATTTATCATGCTTCATACTGGAGTTGATGTTTTTTGTAGATACATTACATTGATTACATGAGCATAAGCAATACATATAACACTATAAATAAATAGTTTGAGGAAAGGGAGATCAACAAAGTTTGCGATCTATATACCATACGCGATGATCCCATCTTGAACTTGCCATTAATTTCGAAGGCTTTTGAGAAGTCTTTCCGCTGTCATTTTTCTGTAGAATATTTCTGCAGTATATTAAGATTTGATTAATGGCATTCCCACTGGGATTGCACACAACATGTATACTCTATGGGAAATAGTTTGGTTTAGGCGACCAATTCCTGGAACGTAACTATCACATAAATCTAGAACTACTTGTACATTGTTCAAAATATTCTTCTGCAAAAAAAATTATCCAAACTAAACATTTTACCTTCACTTATTACAGAACCTAGCTGTATATTACTCAGTTTATGCAGGACTATAGTAATATTATTAAACTATATTTTTGAACTTTGAAAACAAATTATGTGTAAGTTAGCTTATTGATGGCTCACTGGCAAATCTGAGAGTTTATAAAATAAAAACTAGACTTGGATAACTGTGATGGGAAGAGAACAGATAGTCCATTATGTAGCCTTGTGTTTAGCAACAAACAAGTGCAATTTTTTAATGATTTCACCCAAGCTAACAACTTTTTGTCCTTCTTTCCATCATGTCTGTGAAAAATTTAACAACTTAAAAAACAACCTAATACTACAATAATTAGAAGTTTCAAACTTGAACTACAATGACTATAAACTGCAATCTCAGACCACAGCACCAACAAACCATGATATCAGACCACAGTACTTATCAGTACTGCCATTTGAATGCTCAGCCATTTTATTAGTTTTACTCATTAGTCTGCCGTTTGAATGCTCAGCCATTTTATTAGTTTTACTCATCAGTACTGCCATATGAATGCTCAGTCATTTTATTAGTTTTACTCATCAGTACTGCCATATGAATGCTCAGCCATTTTACTAGTTTTACTCATCAGTACTGCCATATGAATGCTCAGCCATTTTACTAGTTTTACTCATCAGTACTGCCATTCTAATGAATAGAATCCACTGGACTTAGCAGTTAAAGAAACAAAAATATGTCTAACCAGAAAAAAAACTGTCAAAACCTTTACCCTGTGTTTGTTTTCATGGATCCAACACAATCTAATCTGACTTTTCATGGTAATTTCAAATGTAATTTCACAAATGCAGATAAAGATCAGTCATACTTTAAACTATCCAAAACATTTTAAATCAACAACTGTAGTATTAATGAATTACAAATGGTTCAAGAAAATGTATAAGTAAATATAAATAATCTCAACACTATTATTTTTTTAAATTCTGAAAATGGTTACACTTGTTATTTTTTAAACTTTTACACATCTCGGTATCTATGTCTAATCTTTAACAAATTTCAACTAAACCAGCTGATAATTAAAAAATAAAATTATTGTTAATTAATATTTTTTACTTTAAAGAAATTATAAAAAGTTCTTGGAGAAAATAATGAGCAATAGTTTCCAAAGAAATAGTGGTTACGTGCATTAGCAATAGTCTGTAAAGTTGTTTCACGCACTAGCATGAGTTTATAAAGAAAGAGTTGTTTCACACACATTAGCAACAATTTGTAAAAAAAACTGTTTCACATACATTAAAAACAATTTGTGAAGAAAGTTGTTTCACACATTAGAAACATTTTGTAAAGAAAGAGTTGTTTCACAGATTGGTAACAGCTTGTAAAGAATGAACTGTTTTGCATATTTTTTGTCAACTGAGAAATTCTCTCACATTTTTTGTTGAAAACTTCACATTTCAATTTGTATAAAACAAATAAAAACGTTTCCTAATCTTTAACACACAAATGAATGTTTTTAATCAAAGTTAATTTTATCTCCAAATTTTGAAGCTGTTCACAGACAAAACTTTAATATTTCAGTTGGAAAGAGGGTTTCAAGGGTTTTCTAGCTCACCCAAATTATCTGCCACAGGAGTCCCAAGATCAAGTGAGGTTTGCCTTTAGAAAAATCAGAAGCATCAATGTTAACAATTTCACAACCTATGGACATAGCAGAGTTCAAGGCTTGGGTCAAGTTCTCATGCTTTGTATAAATTGACAGGTTTTTTTGTTAATAGCTCTTTCATCAATTGTTTCAGGACAAGAATGGTTTATGACTTTACTGTAAAAAACAACAACAATATAATTAAGCTTCTGCAAAAATATTTAAGAAACTTAAAGCAAGTAAAAAAGAAAGATAAATCCAGAGAAATGTACCTACTGGGAATTTTTATAGATCTGTAACAGACAGACAAAGATTTTCATTGCATGCAAACTGATACAGAGAAAGATAAATATACATAACAACTGTAACATTACTTATAAACTAAACATGCTTTTGAATTCTTGTTATATCAAAATATTTATTCTGATTAGCTTTTAACAAAAGCTCAAGTAAATGGGATGACAATTAAATAGAGATGTATATTTTCATGTGGGAGCAGTCAAATAGTCTCGACCATTAACGATTTTTACACATCATGTTGAGAGTCAGAGTACACCTAAAAGACATCTAGGTTTCCTTCATCGATGCTTTACAATTGGAGAACTTTTTGAGAGATATATCTACTTCAACATTAGAGTAAAGCTATTTCTTGATTCTGCATAAATTTTCCTTTTTTCTTTTATGAGAGTTAAACTTAAAAGGCAATAATCTCTTAAGACATACTCTACCAGTACCAAATTATAAAGATTATATCTTCATTTTTGTTTGTTGAATTTTCACAAATCTACAAGAGGTCTATCTAAGCTAGCTGTTCCTAATTTTGAAATGATACACTGGAAGGAAATCAGGTTAAAACCATCCACCACCAACTGTTAAGCTACTCTTTTACCAAAAAAAAGTTGGATTGGCTGTCACAACTATAACACCCCAATAGCCAGCATGCTTGGTGATGGGACTTAAAACCATTTCACTACTTGTGAGTGAAGTTCCTTCACATCCATAACATGCCAGTATAACATCAGAAGGGAAAATGTCCAATTGAGAAAGACATAAAAAATTCAGTTTCTAAATAATTTCCAATATATTCGTTATATAAACATCAACACTAATTTTGTATATGTTGATAAAGATAATTAATGATGGTGACATGATGTAAAGAGGAGAAATAAGTGAACAGAAAACATATTATAATTTGCTTGTATAGTTTAGGCTCTCACTGTTAATCAGAACAAAACCAAAGCTACTAGAATAGAAGCTGATTTACATACATCAGAGGTTTCTCCATGCTACATTAGAATTTGTAACTGTATGTGCAGTTTTTAAACCCCTTAAAATGTTCCTGATATTCTTCTAGACACATTCTGCACACATTTCAAGTTTGATGACATCTTTCTGGCTTTAATCTAACATAACTTTTTAGAACAACATGAGATTTATTGGTCCATCTTGTCTGTCCCATCCTTTAAACTAAACTAAAACTATTAATAAATAATGTTTCAAAAAATCTTACACCCAACGTTTATCATTCATATACTTATTAATTTTTTTTATTAAATTTACTACACAATATCTGAAGACAACAGATTCCAAAGACCATCCAACCTGTTAGAAAAATAAAACTATCTTAACTGAAGATAACTCCTATCCTGTCAATATTTACATTTCTTTACTCTTGTTCTACTTCTCTCACTGTTAAATAAGAAAAGATATGAAGTACAAACACCATCAATTCACTTTACGATTTTCAACACCTCAATAATATAGTCCTTCCAACTCTTTCCTTTTTTCAAAAAAGACTATGAGAGATCTTAACCTCTCCTTATATGACAACCCTCCATCCCAGGAACCATTCTAGTTATCCTTCTCTGAACCCTTTCTAACAATTCAATATATTTAGTAAAGGTAAGGAGTCCAAGACACAACACAATGTTACAAATGTGGCCTAACCAGTGACTTACACAATGACATTATAACCTCTTTAAAGTTGTATTCAATATTTTTAAAGATACAATCTAAAAATATATTTTCCATAACACTATTGCATCAAGATCTCTTTCTTTCCTGACACTTTTAATGTTATTCTCATCCAAATTACACTTATAATTCCAATTATGATCACCTACATGTATTATCTTACATTTCTTATAATTAAAACTCATTTGTCATTTATTTGCCGAGCTTACTAAATGATCTAAATCCTTTTGTAAATTAGCAGTATCCTCTTTACAGCCAGCAACACCCAAGACCTTTATATCATCTGTAAATTTAAGTAAGTTACTGATCATTCCTTCATCAATGTCATTGATGTGAATCAAAAGAACAGAAGGCCTAAGAAAGAGCCATTAGGTGCTCATCTTTAAATATTAATCCAGTTTGACTGAACTCCATCTGTAACAACCCTCTGCTTTCTTTCATCCAGCCAATTTTCTATCCAATTTGCTAACTTACCCCCCCACACCTACAGAGATAATATTTTTCCTAGCCTTTTATGTGGAACATTGTTAAATACTTTCTAAGAATCTAAATACACCAAATCTATGCCCTTACCCTCATCTTCATAACCATTAACCTTTTCAAAAAATGCCAAAAGATTTGTAAGGCACATTTTTCCTTTAGTAAACCATGTTCACTGTCAAATAATTTTCTAAACTTTATTAAATGGCTTCACAGAGCACCTTTTTATTGGACTGTCTAAAACTTTGGGTATATTTAAAATGTTGCACATCGAAACTTTGTTTACACACTGAACAGATGGGTAAATACATGCCCAAAAACAAGTAGGCCATAATTGCCTATTTAAATCTATTATACATCTTTACACACAGTTTTGGCACCTAATAGAACATTTTTTACAAGAATATATCTTCTATATTAGTAGAAAGCACAATATTTTGACTTCAAGCTTTAAAGTTTATTTCCCTTATTGACTACTCATAACTAGAATATTTGCATGCCTATTATAACTATATAAAGATGATTATTTTATCACATTAGAATTAATATCTTAAATCACCATAAAAAAGAAGCATATACCAACTTCCTAATGGATTCACTGAATAAGAGAAAAGAAAAGCATACCATATCAAGATGCCATCCTTTACCTTCTCATATAAAGTATTTCCTTCCAAGTCAATTGAAAGCAAATATTTTAAATCTGGGTCTACTCGCAGATTACTGCAAAATAAATAATGTATGTGTAATCCTACAGAGATAGAATAAAAAATACTTAAGAAAAAGTAAACAATAAGTACAAACTCATTTGTTTGTATTGTGATAATCAAAGGTTATTACATAAAGAAGGAAGGGTCTGAATTTAGTCATAAGAGTTTGACTCAACACTGAAATAAAGGGAAACAAAATATTTATCAAATATAAAGAACTTTTTAATAACTAAAAAAAATCAACTAGTATGTGGGTCTATTAGACAAACACAAAATAACTCATTTCTCTCTAAGAGTTATCTTCTTCTACCAAATAACTCCTGGATGATTAGATGGGAAGAACTTCAATGAATGAAGATGAGATGAAAACTTGATACAACTAAACAAAGACAAGATGAAAATCTGACACAACTAAACAAAGATTGAATAACAATCTAACACAACTTGAGTAAACAAAGACAAGATGAAAATCTGACACAACAAAACAAAAACAGAGCAAAAACCTGAAATAACTAATGAAAGACAAACTGAAACCTGACAAACTTAACTAAATAAAGACAAGGTGAAAAATCTGACAAAACTCAAGTATACAAAAAAATGGAAAAATTTCACGATACAACTAAAGAGAAACAAGGTTAAAATCTGACAAAGCTAAATAAAGATAACATAGGAACCTGATATAATTAAACAATTATGAAAATCTCAGACAACTTTATTTAAACAAAAACAAATTCAGATAAAAATTGAAAGATTCACCGATTTAAACATGGTGCAAGTGAGAGACAATTTCACTAAACAGAAATGAAGAAATATATTTGAAATAACTGCATTAATCTCTCTAACAATATCTTCACTGACATCAAAAAAGAATTGATTGATTGACTGATTTAGTGTTTTATAGCACAAAGCAGCTAGGCTATCTGCGCCAAACATCCGGTAAAAAGGTAAAAATAAAGTAAATGTAGTAAAATACATAAAAGGAAATGAAGGTAAAACAAAAAAGTATAAAACCAATGTTTACATCCAGTCTACAATGTTAAGAAAGAAAGAAGGGTAAGAGAAGTTGTAAAGTACTTACTCTAGCAAAATGGTAATGATCATAACCTGCCAAGAAGACTAACAGGTAAGTTCAAGACCCACCGTCAGTCACCTGAAGTTGGCCTTTCCAGTCCTGGTTCTGGGTTATGTGTCATAGCAGCCAGTATCAAAATGTAAAAGAATAGAAGTTTTAAAAGACACATAGCAAAATCATATTAATGAGTAGCCAAATGTCCAGTAAAAAGATAAAAGTCAAGTAAATGGAGCAAAATTTGTAAAAGTAAATGAAGGTGAAAACAAAACAGTAATTAAACCAGAAAATGACAGAAAAACCAATGGTGATATCCAGTCAACAAAGTTGTAAAGGTCTACCTGTAGCATAATGGTAATGATCAGAAACCACCAGGATGACTAACAGGTAAGTATAAAAACCACTGTCAGTCACCTGAAGTTGGTCTTTCCAGTCCTGGTTCCGGGTTATGTGTCATTATGGCCAGTACAAAAAGGTAAAGTAATAAAAGTGTTAAATGACATGCAGCAAAAGTGTAGTAACAACTCGCCAGGAAGACTAACTAGTAGTTCAAACAGCAGCGTTAGTCACCTGAAGTTGGCCTTTCCCATCCTGGTATCAAGTTATTTAATGTTCTGGCCATTTTGCAATGTCAAACTGAATGAAGAGAATAAAACTGTAAAAAAGGAACCACAATTAAAAAGGTGTAATGAATAAATATGCAACACTTAAATGAGATTAAAAAGGTTAATGGCCATTAAAAAACTAAAAACGTTATCAAGGTGGACAGTGTCACCATCACCAATAACACTGTACAATGTTACAGATAAACCCTGGGAAAAAACATGTTTAGAATATTGCCATCATTGAGAATTGTAACGATGGCAAGAAAGTAAAATGTGGCTGATAGTGACTTAAGTGTTACACAAACTACACATTGGTGCATCAGTTCAAGATAAAAGAAAACAATGAGTTAAAAAACTGTAACCACTGTGTAGTCTAGTTAGAACAACTTCCTCCTTCCGAAGTTTACGGAAGAAAGATAGCCAAAGTCCAATATAGCGTTTGATTTGAAAAAGCTTTTTATTGTGTTGCTCACTTCAAGTGGACTGTCAGATGGCATGGAGCCAAGCCTTGAAGACAAGACCATAGTCCATGTACAGAATAGGCATAGTGGTGATAGTGCTGGAGTAGAAAGATTTAGCTGCCATGTCTGCAAGCTCATTCCCGCAAATACCAACATGGCCTCGTATCCAAAAAAAACTGGATAAAAGTATGAGAAATGGGCCAGTCAGTTTTGAATATCAGCGAGAACAGAGTGTGAGCCAACATGTAGCGATTCCAGGGCCAGTATAAAACTAAGCAAGTCAGTATATATAGTGCAGTTGGAGTACTGCTCAGCTGCAATATGATCCAGGGCAAGATGGCATACAGTTCAGCAGTGAACACAGAAGCTGTAGAGAGGATTCTGCGTGCAACTACCGAACTGCAGCAAACCATAACAGACCCCACTGAATTACATGATTTAGAACCATCTGTATAAATGGAAAAGGAATGATTGTTCAAAAGATATTCAGTAAATAAAAAAACGGTACTAACAGAGCCATAGACCATTGATCCATAGTCGAGTTTTGATCAAATAAGAGCACGATATACCTTTAACATTGAACATCGATTTGCTCCCAAACTGGTAGAAGAGAGAACATGGAGGATGTTCAGTGCTCTTGTGCACTTGACCCGAAGCTGCTTTAAGTGTGGTATAAAGGTCAGCTTACAATCAAAGATAAGCCCCAAAAACTTGGTCTCAGGGACCACTGGCAGCGAAACTTCACCGATATGAAGTTCAGGATAAGGGTGAATACCCCATTGATGGCAAAAGTGCATGCAAACAGTTTTAGAGAGAGAGAAATTAAAGTCATTCACCATAGTCCATTTCAATACACAATTGAGGGTAATTTGTAGTTGCCGCTAAATATATCTCATGTTCAACAACTGACACGAGATGTGAAAATCATTGACATACAGCCCATTCGCAATAGTGAGAGGGAGTTGTTCAGTGATGGCATTTATCTTTATACTGAAAAGTGTGACACTCAATACACAGCCTTGAGGGACTCCAAGTTCCTGTACAAAAGAAGGGGAAAGTGTCGAACCCACACGAACTTGGAATCTCCTGTCCATTAGAAAATTTTCACTAAACATGGGTAAATGGCCACGTAACCCATATGTATAGAGGTCTTGCAAAATGCCATACCTCCATGTTGTGTCATAAGCCTTCTCAATGTCAAAGAATATTGATACAAGGTGTTGGCATTTGAGAAAAACTTCTCTGATAGACGTTTCAAGACAAATTAGGTGGTCTGTGGTGGAGTGCTGTCGACGGAACCCACACTGGGTGGGCAAGGCAAAAAGAAAAAGGAAACCAGAGTTTCTCACTTTTTATCTTCACACTGAGTAAAATACCAAGCAGGCTACTGACACATACAACTTTATATAGTGTATTTTACCTCTCCTTATCTTTCTACAAAATAGATTTTTTCTCTTAATTTTTTAATATTTTTGATACAATGCATTAGCCTTACAACAATACTGTCTTATATCTATTGTCCTAACCTGTTTATCCAATCAGTTATTAGCCTCACATCAAAACTGTCTTGTATCTATTATCCTAAAATGTTTATCCAATTAAATATTACCCTAACAATGATACTATCTTATATCTATTGTTCTAACCTGTTTATCCAATCAGAAGAAGTTACTTGTTCATCGTATCTAACAGAATGTGTAGTTCCCTTGCTTGATGCTTGAGACACACCTCCTATGGTCTGTAGGTTTTCACATTTCAAGACAGCTTTTTCAAACTTACTTGTGATATCATCGGACTTGAGATCAATACACAGCTACAGCTGATGTAAAAAAAAAAGTCAAAGAAAATTAACAAACAGCTTCTGGTGTTTCTGAATCTTTTTTTTCCTTTACCCACATATGTATTTGTTAAGACAATTGCTTAGAATGATGTACAGTTGATTTGTATAGTACAAGTAAACAAAGCTATAAAGTCTTTCTTTATTTTCAAATTATTTAAAACAGACAAAAAATAAAAATGTAGAACATTTTAATCAAAAAAACTTAAAACTTTAACACAAGCCTTTTCTCCTAGATGCATGAGAAATTCAGACTCATCAAGTCAAAAGCCCAGCATGCTGACCTCTGGTGTCAAGGTTATATTAATAATGTTTATTATACTTTCAGTTTCCATCCTGTATACCCAACACATTATATATTAAAATTACTTCACTACAGTTTGAAACTCCATTTTATTTAATACAAGTATGAGACGTTTGCTATTGTTGCTGCTAACAAGAGCTTCTTGCCATCATAAAAGAAAAACATTTTAAATATAAAATCCACTGTTATTAACTTCTTTCACACTTAATCCATGCAGCGACACCAAATAACCTAATAAACAGTCAAAAAGAGCTTTAAAGTTACTTCTAATAGAGGAAGGAATCCCCAGTGGGTCTCCATCTATGAGAAGACAGCGAGAAATAAGCTATTAAACAATCTTGTCCAGAAAGGACGAGATATGGAAATTTAAAGATATCACATAGTCCACAAAACTAGGAGTCAAGGTGAAGCTCACTCATAAGATGGAATTGATAAGTTTGTGTTTTCAAATTTCACTCAAGGCTACTCAATGACTGTCTTCACTAGCTGTCTTTAATTTAGAAGAGATAGCCTAGAAGTATGACAGCTAATTAACATCACCCATTGTCAATGGAATGTGGTATTGACCATAACATCAAAATCTCCCCCCCCATCTATGATAGAAAAAGCAAGAACATTGGTTTATAAAAATAGAACTGACAGATTGCAAGTCAAGAGATTTAACCATCAAACTATGCCACATCTTAAAGTAACTGGATAAGATAACAACTGACCATGCTTATGATTAGCAGGTCAAGACAGTTAAGAGTTTTCACTAAAATTCCAAAGAGTTTAAATTATATACAAATGTATAAACATTCAAAGCACTCAAGTTTAAAATATGAATTGTTTATAGTTTTTATTCCTGATCTGGGTTGGTTGGTAGTGATTTCACACATTACACATCTATATCTGTATGACAAATACAGGTATTTTCTTTTACTAATAGAAAAGACAGCTAAATTAGATTTATATAATTAATTCTGTGACACATTTAGTTTCTTTTTACTGAATCAAAAGATGGTAAGTCATTAACTTAATACCAATGCTGAGGACTGTTGTAGGAAAACTTAATTATGAGAAATTCACAAAAATTAAGAATAATAAATTCCACATCAAAATATTTAGAGCGTATCATGTATTGCACCTTCTGAAACTCTTCAAAACTGAGTTGTCCTCTGCTTTCCATAAATTTACTTTTGTCAAATTGGTAGAACATTTGTCTAACTTGCCATTGTGGAAACTTTGAGTGCCTGCTTTAGCTCACTTATGTCAAGATAGCCACTTCCATCTGTGTTAAGCTGCAAGATATCATATTATAATTTTAAAATTAAAACAAAAATGTATCGTTATAACAGGAGTTTAAAGCAATTATTAAATGTACATATGTTACACACTTACAAGAAACTAGAAAGGTAATTTTTTATAGGTGGAAACAAACTGACCAACATAATTTTCCTACTAAATCCCGTAATAAAAAAATAAAACAAAACATAAAAACAATGCACAAATAAATCACTCCAAGTTTAAATAAGAAAAAATCACATTCATCTACACAGAATATATCATTTTTAATTAATTAAAAACATTTGTTTTTCAATAACAGCATTTAGTTTCTACACACACACACACAATGTTTAACACATTTTAACCATGATCCATAAGAGAAATAACTACTTTCAGGACCACATATAACAATTAATGTTTTACTAACACTAACAGGTGAAACACTCAAACAACTCTTGACAAAATGAAAAAGAAACAGAATGTGTGGTTTCTTATAAATTTTCATATAATTTGGCGTGATTGGGTTTTAAACCTGCAACCCTCAGACTATGAGTCAAGCTCCCAAACTACATTGCCATGCTTGGCCAGAAAAGAAAGTTAAGAACAAATAGAAATATTTACCTACAGTTTCTTACTTCCAATGTTTTTCTGTTTCACACCAACTGTTAACATGATCTTTACCATTTAAGTGTTACACGTAGCTCAATTTATACTTTAGTAAAATGTTGTCATTTATAACAAATATAAGCTTTTATTCCACTTTTCATTAAGAATAAATGTTTCTTTAACACATCATACATGTAATTACATATCTTTAAAATATCATATAATGTACATACATCAATAGTGTACAAAAAATATTGCATAAAAAATTGTGTTTTCATGGCAATACTACACAGGATACAACTCTACTAAAATAGTGATGTCATCATACCACTAGAGAACACAGCTCTACTAAAACAGTAATGTCATCACAAGATTATAAAAAGCACAGCTCTACTAAAATAGTGATGTCATCATGAGACTGGTGAACATAACTCAACTAAAACTGTGATATCATCATAAGACTCCAGAAAACACAGCTCTACTAAAACAGTGATGTCATCATAAGACTATAGAAAACATTGCTCTGCAACAACAGTGATGTCATCATAATTTTATAGCAGTGGGAGTTATCACGTTTATTCAGTTACTCAGTCTAATAGCCGAGAAATTATAAATGTTAACTGATTTACTGTTTAGTTCCAGGATACTTTTTGAAGTGTTGTTTGTAAATTCAAGTCTAGAATTTGTTTCAAAATGAATGTAGCCTGTAGCAAACGTTAAAAAAAATTCATTAATTAGTTTTCGTTACGGGGACTGAACATTATTTTTTACCAAATAATACAAAACAACATGACTGATTATAAAATACATTACAACGTTTATCGTAATGTGTAACTATTTGCCAACTGGTATATACACAAAACAACGCTTTCTTTCCTGAAATCTAGAATTTCTTATATGTACAAAAAATTATTGATTAACAATTCGTTTCTGAAAAACTTCTTATTACTTCGAGTTACTCTAAAAGTTAACAGATGTCTAAACTACGATATTAAATCTTACCGCAAGGAAATTATCATACAATTCTTGAACTGTTCTTCCGTGAAAGTCGTACTTGTTAATCGCGGTTCCACCATACTTCAGCTACGACCGCAAAATTAAAAACTGGAAGCATTTATAGCGATATTTGATAAGATTTCATCTCCTCCTAACAGGCTTTGTGAATAATGAATGAGAACTTAGATACTAGAAAATTATCTATATGACTCAATATATCAGACTCATTAAACTATTAAAACGAAACTTTAAGATAAGAATCAAAACAACTGTCATCGACTTTGGCTTCTGTTTGCACTTCGTAACAAGTTTACTTACTGTGAGTGTGATTTTTCAGTAATATCACTCACGTTAATTTCTTTGACTTTAATAAATTGAAAAATGCCCTCGAGTAGCTTTGTGCGAAATTCCAAAACAAACAAACGGATAAAAGGTTTTAAATTTAACTTTATATAACTTGTCACTTACCACTATCTGCTCATTTGAACTTGTATTAACCTGTAATAGATTAATAAAAATATCGAATTGTCACATTAAATCTTATTACAGATAAAATTTAAAATATAATCTAAACAAAATTAAATCATAAGTTAGTATTTTGTTCAAATTAAAGCAAAAAAATAAAACATTAATTTCCATTTTAAAATCAAATCGTAATTATTACCTGTTTGACAGAGGGAGTTTTAAAATTATTTTAATAATTGCATACTGAACGCGGTTAACGAATCAGCTCTGTCCAAATATATTAAATTTCTCTTCACGGCTTTTAATACTGTTATGCAAACCTTAAGAAGTTCGAGTTTACTTGTTCAAAATAGAACTTATACACTTTATAGAGCTGTATATGTTTCGTTATAACTCTTTAATTAAGATACGTTGTAATTTACATTTCTTTATGAATTATAATTTTATAATTTTTTGACTGAAGATGATATAAATATTCTGGCTACATGTAGTAATGAAATTATAAATCTCGTAATTTAAATAAAGATTTGGAGAAAAAGTGTTTGTTTGTTTGTTTTGAAATTTCGCACAAAGCTACTCGAGGGCTATCTGTGCTAGCCGTCCCTAATTTTGCAGTGTAAGACTAGAGGGAAGGCATCTAGTCATCACCACCCACCGCCAACTCTTGGGCTACTCTTTTACCAACGAATAGTGGGATTGACCGTCACATTATACACCCCCACGGCTGGGAGGGCGAGCATGTTTAGCGCGACGCGGGCGCGAATGATGTGTTAATCCCCCACGCACTGCGGTATGTCTGCGAACTTACAACGTAGAAGACCGGTATGGCCAGGTTGTTTGTTTGTTTGTTTTTGAATTTCGCGCAAAGCCACTCGATGGCTATCTGCGCTTGCCGTCTCTAATATTGCAGTGTAAGATCGTGGGGGTGTTACCATGTTACAGTCAATTTCACTATATGTTGGTAAAAGTGTAGCCCAAGAATTGGCGGTGATGACTAGCTGCCTTCCCTGTAGTCTTATACTGGTAAATTAGTGGCGGCTAGCGCAGATAGCCCTCGAGTAGCTTTGCGCGAGATTCGGAACAAATCAAACCATACTTTACAATGATAAAATACAGGCAAGCTGGAATATAATGGTCTCGAACCAACTGTTTAATCTTACAGAGCAAATAGGAGGCCTTGGAAGCTTTGCTTCGAGGAAACACATTTGATTACCGGACGTATTTGAACACTAAAAGACTCAACGAAGATACAGAAATATAATTTATTAAGCTCTTTTCAGTGGCCAACACTTCCAACACATCTCTCAGAAACTTTTGTTGAGTTCCATTGTGCAAAGCACGGGAGATGTTTAAAAACAAGTACAAATCCTGTCTGTTAAGAAATAATGGTCAACTATCTTCAGACATTACTTATCCTTGGCACTTTTTTTACCTATTATAGTACACTGTTTCATCCTCTCCTTTATACCATAGTGTTTATAAAGATATCACTCATTGTTTTCCAGTCCCCGACCTTTCGTTGTTGGGGGATTTGACTAAGCTGAATGTTGGAACAGCCACCAAGTCTCTGCCAGTCTGGAAATGTCGGTTGCTGGATGGCACATCTTTGGACTATTATTTGTCAGGGTCTTTAATGACTTTTTAACACGTGGCTTCTTGTCTCCTAATATGCTCAATAGGTAAGTCACTTCAATTTGAAAGGATCCTAAACACTCGCTTGAAATTTCACCTGAACGTGGATTCAAAGATTGTGACCAAGTTTTTGTGTTCTATCATACCTAATCTTGTTCTGAGCACCCAAGTGTGTGGAATTTAAGATCAAAATATTCAACAACTTATGCGTGACCTTTCTCATCATATCACACACCATAATATCCCGGCAATGTTTGTTTTCCTCGATTGGAGTATGAACTTTGATCGAATTCACCACAACATATTGTGTTATGTTTTGGAGAGATATGGCTTTCCTCCGGTCTTTGTTTATTGAGAGCGTTCTACACCTCTGGCTCAAGCAGAAATTGATTTTAATAGCCGTAAGTCAACAATCAGAAGAAACAAATAACTTTTGGTCATGAAACACTTTAATATCACTGGGCATTTTCTTGAAGACATTAAACTGACAGGTTTAAAGGCAAATTTTACGCTAAACAGAAAAAAATTAAAGAAACTAATTAGATTGCACTATTAAATAATGAAACGCCAAATTACTTCAATCTGTTTTGACTCCGAAAATATTTTCAAAACTAAATGGTTGTTTAGAATTAAGCACAAAGCTACACAATGGGCTATCCGTGCTCTGATCACGACGGGTATCGAAACCCGGATTTTAGCATGTAAGTCCGCAGACATACCGCTGAGCCACTGGGAGGCACTAAATTAAACTTACTTTACGTTATTGGCATTCTTTACGGTTTAATTTATTTATATTGGCGCTATTTTAGTGAGGTTTACTTATATTGGTTGTTGTTGTTTTAAATTAAGCATAAAGCTACACAATGGGCTATCTGTGCTCTGCCCACCACGGGTATCGAAACCCGGATTTTAGCGTGTAAGTCCGCAGACATACCGCTGAGCCACTGGGAGGCTTTTTATATTGGTATTGTTTAATTTATTTATATTGGTGTTACTTATTAACTTATTTATATTGGTGTTATTTATTAATTTATTTATACTGATATTATTTATCGTTTAATTTATTTATACTGGTATCATTTATAGGCCCTGGCAGGGCCAAGCGCGTAAGGCGTATGACTCGTAATCCGAGGGTCACGGGTTCGCGCCGCGTCGCGCTAAATATCCTCGCCTTCCAAGCCATGGGGGCGTGTAATGTGACGGTCAATCTCACTACTCGTGGGTAAAAGAGTAGCCCAAGAGTTTGCGGTGGGTGGTGATGACTAGCTGCCTTCCCTGTAGTCTTATACTGGTAAATTAGTGGCGGCTAGCACAGATAGCCCTCGATTAGCTTTGTGCGAAATTCCAAAACAAACAAGGTATCATTTATAGTTTAATTTATTTGTATTGCTATTATCTATGTTTATTCGTTTTATATTGGTATTATTTACATTTAATTTATTGATACGGGTATTATTTATGGTTTAATTTCCTTATTAAAACACAAGAGGTACTTTCAGAAATAACTCAAAATTAAAGTTTACTTAAAAATCGTTACTTTTATTTCTTGGCTTAAGCTTAAAATTACAAACTTTACAAACTATTAAAAAGTTAGTGTTTTTTTTTAATCATATGACTTTCAATCCTAGAATCAGGATAACATATTAATGGTTATGACTGGTTAAACATTTGTACCTTCGAGTTCCACATGATCAAAGCGAGAGTCTGACTGAACCTACTTCAAAATAATCGCATTTGTCTAAGAAAATATGCTCAGTACCACGTGTCATTCACTCGGCATTTCCACTATCTTCACATCTTCACGACATATATAGGATTCTGTTTTGTTTTTAGTTAGTTTAAAGCTCAACTCTGTATTATGGTAGATTACAGCATTCGAAGGGGTCTATATGTCCTCCCATGGCAGATTATGACATTCAATGGGGTCGATATCGTCCCATGGTGATTAATGAATTCAATGGGGGTCTTTAAGTCGTCCCGAAGTGGAGTCAAGCAGACTTGAAGATAATTTATAGTATTTAGATTAGGACATTTTAGTGATAAACCCCACTTTATATAGTTCCATATCTAGTGTATTCCTCATAATTCAGGCAGTAAAACACCAGGATTAAGTCTTGTCCGAATGCTCCAAAGAAAGAAGTCTATTACACTGTAAAGAAGAAAACCTGCTCCTCAAAAGCACGAGCCCCCCAGGGGCTCAGCGGTATGTCTGCGGACTTACACGCTAAAATCCGGGTTTCGATACCCGTGGTGGGCAGAGCACAGATAGCCCATTGTGTAGCTTTGTGCTTAATTCAAAACAAACAAACATCAAAAGCACGTGCATTTCGTTCAGCTAATATCTTTCCACACAGTAGCTATATTTCTATCAAAATATTCATTTTTCAACGCTGTTACCTTGAGCACTTCGATTCTCCACACAATACCACATCAATTCCTGATAGATATAAACCTTTGTCTCATACAAACTGGTGTTTGTCGTGCTAAGAGTTCTACAAACTTACCTACGTTATGAACTGCATTGCTGTATGAGATATTCTCGACCTTAAACTGAATTTGTGAAGTCTCTTACAACACAAACACAATAATAACTAAGACAGCAAGTTAATAAATTACCTCATCTGAAGATAAAATCCATACAGGTCTCCATTCCCGTAAAATTGAACTAATGGCTAATGGCACATAAGGTTTTTGGGGAGTTTATTAATTAATTTTCCCGACCGTATTAAAGTTATCTGTCTTTATTACTTCCTTGTTGTATGGCTGTGTGCAGCGTCTTCTAGGCACATGGATTTAAATAAACCTAGTTTCTCAACAATATTTAATTTATCAAGAGACGAACCCACGAATGGTTAATTAAAATGTGCAGGTAAATTTCTCTGCAGAGAAATGTAAAATAATTATATATTACCATTACTATCGTTCACCAGATACACCAGCATCGTTTTATAAACTACAAGAAGATAAAACTTGCCGCATATTTTATCTTAAGTTCGAAATTTCATTGGTTTATAACATCGTAAAAACAACTTAACGACAACAAAGAGGTATTCTGTGTACTGTTATAACATAAGTGTTCCCTTTACGGAAACTCACCAGAAACAAACATTCTCAAATTAGTCAAATTATTGTAAAAGTTGTTCACTTCAAGTATTTTGTTCCCTCTAATCATTATAATCTTGGTTCAACATAGTATTTACAGTAAAACTGAGGGTAGTGTCAACAGTACTGAGTTCAAAGGAAATACAGCGGAGTTTTAAGTTCCATAATTCTAAGTTTAAGGTGAATACATTGGAGTTTTAAGTTCAATAATACTGAGTTTAAGGTAACACATTAATCACTAGATAACGGTCAGGGTATCGCTGAACGGTATTACTTGTCTAAGCTAGCCGTCCTTGATTTTGAAATGATGGACTAGAAAGAAGGTACATAATCAGTTGCACCGACCGCTAACTCTTGAGGTGCTCTTGATTGATTAGTTGGATATGACCATAACCTTTATGAGATACATGTGGTTATGGTGCAGAATATAGATCTTTAGTATTATTGTTCTAAAGGGTTTCTGTAGATCCATAATTATGTAAGATATTCACTGGCTGGACCACACTTGGCGGGTGTAAAAGTAACATATGAATAGTATGTTTGTTTGGTTTTTGAATTTCGCACAAAGCTACTCGAGAGCTGTCTGTGCTAGCCTTCCCTAATTTAGCAGTGTAAGACTAGAGGGAAGGTAGCTAATCATTACCACCCACAGCCAACTCTTGGGCTACTCTTTTACCAACGAATAGTGGAATTAACCGTCACATTATAACGCCCTTATGGCTGAAAAGGCGAGCATGTTTGGCGCGATGGGGATGCGAACCCGCGATCCTCAAATTACGAGTCGCACACCTCAACACGCTTGGCCATATGAAGAGTATGAAAAGCTGTCTATAGAAACTTTATATACGTGATAAGCAATGTTTGGTGTTAAGTACGTTAACTCTATTTTTTATTCACTATTAAACAACAACATCCGTATTTTTTTCGCATTTTTCTCTCAATTCATTTTTAAGGAAATAGGCCTAACCACCAACTCATAAAAACCGCGTGCTGCATTCATCAGAGAAACTGAGCTAATTTTATTTATACAAAATTATAATACAGTGAATAGAGTTCGCTAACTCAGTAAATCTCTAGCATATCCATCCCTCCAACTGTCCATAAGTACGTCGATGAGCTAATAACGCTGAAACCCCATTGCGATATCCGTGATGAACACTGCACGGATAGCCTATTGTGTAGCTTTGTGCTTAATTACAAACAAACCAAAGTTTTAAAAATGACACAAAACTCTAAAGTCTTAACATTTAATAAGGCGCAATATATCATCGTTTATTTTAAAATAAAGACGTGTTACGTTATCTGCTTGTCCATTGCGGGGAATCAAACTCCGGACTGTAGCGTTGTAAGTCTGGAAATTTACTTATGTCTCATCGAGGAGGGATCACTGTAACATTTTCATCGTAATTCCTGGTGCATTAATATAAACTTTTTTTTTTCATTAGTTTTATATACATAAGAACTTTTTTATCGCGGATACTTTCGAGAAGAGAGGTTATCAACACGTTTCGAAATCAACCAACTTTCGTTAACAAATATTTGTTTTGGTTCTTATATTTCGCATCATACAATTTCACTCATTAAGTTCAGTAAGTTCCTGTTTTGACCAGTCTTGGCCCAGAAGGCTGGTGTGCCCGGTTTGTGTCGTAAAAACACACTCCATATTTTTGGGGACGCACGTCCAATATAAGACTAATAATATATTTCCACTATTCGTCATATAAGAGAAGCCTTCGAGTTGATGGCAGGCGCCGAAAAATATCTGCCTTATTTCCACTTAGAAAATGTAACTACAACAAATTATTCTAATAAGTGAAGATTGAGCTAAGCCTTTTGATTCATGAAATGATCAACTCATTTGAATTATTTTAATATTCTATTGTGTTTGTGTTTCAAATAGTCCTTGATCACAAAAGTATTCAGGTCGATTAGGATCCAACGGTTAATTGAATGTTCTGTGGATTTAAGGGTTCAATGTTCGAGTCCGATTATTGCCAAAACATCAGAGATAAAAATCGTAGTCCGTACATTGATGGCTTGAATGCGTTAGAAGGGTGACAATCAATTCCAACCAAATGTTCAGATAACAATGGCCCTTGTTTTAAAGGTGGATGGTGTTTATTATTTGCTTTTCCTGTAGTCTGTTTCTGCGAAACTGGGGACAAAGAGCACCTAAGTAACTTAGTGCAAATGTCCAAAACCAAATGAATACAATAAAAGACGCCTCCAGTGGCTCAACTGCGTGAGGACTTTTACGTTAAAATTCGAGTTTCGATATCTGTGTTGAGCACAACACAGATAGCACGTTGTATAACATTGTATTTAATAACAGAACAAACAATACAATGAAAACAATAAAATATTCCTAAACGCTTTTGTAAATAAAAATAAAAATGTTGCCCTCAACAATGTACAATCCAAGAACTTTGTACTTATAATAATAATAATTTATGATAACTTCTTCTTGCTCTCGTAATTATAAATACATGTTTCAAACTTGGTTAGTTGTTTTATTGTCAGGAACAAAGCTACAAACGGATATCATAGCTTCATTTTTTAACATTGTAAACCTGCTAACTCCTTACTCATCTCACGCAGTCAGCACTTTCAACTTTCGAGCTACTATCTGGCAATATAGAAACATTCCTGCTTTAAAGTGTACTCTAAAATGTGCCTCCAGGTGATCACTTTGAGTACTAACAACACTAAAATCCAGGATTCACTCCCCGCGTTGGACAGAGAGCACATACTATACGGTCTAACTGTCTGTTAAACAAAATCTACTTTATATTGGATTGGGTCACTGAAACAGAAACATCATCAATATTCAAGGTTTTTCAATTTTAGATCAAAACACATTTCATTATCGTATCAGACGTTTTGTGAAACAGAAAGTACATTATCTGTCATCACAACGACAAACAAACCTTAATGAATAAAGTTATCCTAGATAGAACTACACATCCAACAACCTTTAGTGAATCAAACTGTTCTTGATAGAAATACACAACAAACAAACTTCAGTGAATGAAACTATCCCAAAAAGAAACAAACCTTAGTGAATGAAACTATCCCAAAAAGAAACAAACCTTAGTGAATGAAACTATCCTAGATAGAACCACAAAACAACAAACAATATTAATGAATGAAACTATCCTAGACAGAACTACACAACCAACAAACCTTAGTGAATGATGCTATCATAAATAGAACTACTCAACAAACAAACCTTAGTGAAGGAATCTATCCTAGATAAAACTAGACAATAAACAAATCTTAGTGAATGAAACAATCCTAGATAGAACTACACAACAAATTATCCTATATAAAACTACGCAACAAACTATCATAGATAGAACTGCACAACAAACTATCCGAGGTAGATCTACACAACAAACTATCCTAGATACAACTACATTGAAGGTCACCTTGTTTACTTTTTAATTATTTTCAGCTTTTAGTTCAGAAAAAGATAAAACTTCGTCTACATCCTGGGCTCGGCATGGCCAAGCGCGTAAGGCGCGCGACTCGTAATTCGCGGGTTCGCGGCCGCGTTGCGCCAAACATGCTCGCCCTCCCAGCCGTGGGGGCGTTATAATGTGACGGTCAATCCCACTATTCGTTGGTAAAAGAGTAGCCCAAGAGTTGGCGATGGGTGGTAATGACTACCTGCCTTCCCTCTAGTCTTACACTGCTAAATTAGTGACGTCTAGCACAGAGAGCCCTCGAGTAGCTTTGTACGAAATTCAAAAACAAACAAACAAACTTCGTCTACACCCTGAATAAATATTTGTTTATGTTTTTGCTAAGCGTTGAGCTATACAAATCGAAAAGTATGCTCTCTTTTCTTCGTGAAATTGGCCCCCCAGTGGCTCAGCGGTATGTCTGCAGACTTACACGCTAAAATCCGGGTTTCGATACCCGTGGTGGGCAGAGCACAGATAACCCATTGTGTAGCTTTGTGCTTAATTCAAAACAACAACAAATTTGTGAAATTGAACTCCAGAACTTGAATGTTATGATGCCTTAAACTTAGTTTTAACCTTCTTGGGGGCGTCCTAGCGTCATAATACTGGCTTTGTGAAATATGAAACTTAGTCTTAACCTGAATAAAAACCTAGTTGTTTGTGCTTAACGCTCAATATATTTAACCTATTAAAAAAATCAGTTAAGCGTTACTGAGATATTCTGAAAGTGCATTACATTTCACTAAAATAGAATTTCGTGACTTCCCCTGGTGGAAACAAACTGATCTTTTGAAACATTTTAAACCAACTGTGTGTATATTAAATTTTAATACGCAATTTCTTATATGTGATACATATTATTATAAACATTAATTTATTTATACTGCAGCCTCCTTGTGGTAATTACGTAACCACTAATTAAAAGATGCGCCGATTGGTTATTAGAATCATCGAATTAATTTTGACTTGGTTTATTTTTAAAGTACAAAACTGCACAATGAGCTCTCTGTGCTCTATGCAGAGCAGTCACCTAAACTCAACTTTTAGCGCTATAAGCCCTTAAAATTAGTTTTGAAATAAATTTTAAAGCAAAAGAACTTAAAGCACAAAAAACAACAACACATTCACTCATTTTTTTTAAACACTAGAACTGTAGTCATTATCTGGAAAGTTTTTATTTAATGGTTTGAAATTTAAACTAATATCTCGAAACTGGTTATGTAAGTTCATAAAATAAAAGCCTGTAACTATGTCTCTTAAATTACCACATTTTCTCGACAATTTTCACCTCACATAGAAACAAAAACTATTCTTTTAAAAATAATATAAAGTTAGGCTTAAGGTTTACCATAGTGCTTTCTAAGTAGATTAGTTTATTTTAAGACTAGTATGTTGCTTTAATCTTCTTCAGAACAAAAATTATAGTCGTATACGCAAGCTACTCACCCTGTATCTAAATAATTCCTACTTCTTGTTAGATCTAACAAATCGTTAGGATTAAAGACAGAATTGCGTGCAAAATTTGAAATCTTCTTCACCGCGTGGAGGCACTATTTCCTTTGTCGGCTTTCGACGCTTGTTCTGATTGGATACATCCTTTCTTAATCATTCAGCCTTTTGCAAAATTAATTACTAGGTCATTTTACCTGAATATTTACTTGTTTGCACGCTGCACGGAAAGTTGAGTGTTCCTGTACATTCGAAAGTAGACCAAAGGTAATTAAACACGAATTTACTGAATCAAAACACAAGAATAAATTGAAACAAGATTGAATAAAAGTTTCAAAATAAACCTCATTTAACTAAGGAAAAATTATAATGAAACATGACTTTCTTAGAAATTGTAAAGCAAACGCAGTTGGTTCTACTCTCATCAACTGAACTAGTTTTTACTGTTAGTCTGTTTTATTAGGAATTTATTCAGGTCTTTCTAAAAACTACAGTACCATATCAATAATACACATAGTTCCGTATATTTTATTAATTATCCTGTATTTTTTATGTCTATCTTTAAAGTCTAGAAAACAGTTTTAAATTTAGATAATGTATCGTCTTAAAATCAAGAAGGGTAATTGTCAATCCTAATTTCTCTGTATTGTTAGTCCTTATTCCTCTATATTGTCAGTCCTTATTTCTCTGTATTATCAGTCCTTATTCCTCTATATTGTCAGCCCTTATTTCTCTGTATTGTCAGTTCTTATTCCTCTATATTGTCAATCCTTATTTCTCTGTATTGTCCATCCTTATTTCTCTGTATTGTCAGTCCTTATTCCTCTATATTATCAATCCTTATTTCTCTGTACTGTCAGTTCTTATTCCTCTATATTGTCCATCATTATTTCTCTGTATTGTCAGTCCTTATTCCTCTATATCGTCCATTCTTATTCCTCTGTATTGTCCATCCTTATTTCTCTGTATTGTCAATCCTTATTTCTCTGTATTGTCAGTCCTTATTCCTCTATATTGTCAGTCCTTATTTCTCTATATTGTCCATCCTTATTTCTCTATATTATCCATCCTTATTTCTCTGAACTGTCCGTCCTTATTCCTCTATATTGTCAATCCTTATTTCTCTGTATTGTCAGTGTTGTGTTGTCAGTTCTTATTCCTCTATATTGTTAGTCCTTATTCCTCTATATCGTCCATCCTTATTCCTCTATATTGTCAATCCTTATTTCTCTGTATTGTCCATCCTTATTTCTCTGTATTGTTAGTCCTTATTCCTCTATATTGTCAGTCCTTATTTCTCTGTATTATCATTCCTTATTCCTCTATATTGTCCATCCTTAATTCTCTGTATTGTCAGTCCTTATTCCTCTATATCGTCCATTCGTATTCCTCTGTATTGTCCATTCTTATTTCTCTGTATTGTCAGTCCTTATTTCTCTGTATTGTTAGTCCTTATTCCTCTATATTGTCAATCCTTATTTCTCTGTATTGTCAGTCCTTATTCCTCTATATCGTCCATCCTTATTCCTCTATATTGTCAGTCCTTATTTCTCTGTATTGTCAGTCCTTATTCCTCTATATTGTCAATCCTTATTTCTCTGTATTGTCAGTCCTTATTCCTTTATATTATTAGTCCTTATTTCTTTGTATTGTCCGTCCTTATTCCTCTATACTGTCAATTTTTATTTCACTGTATTGTCAGAACTTATTGCTCTATATTGTCAGTCCTTATTCCTCTATATTGTCCGTCCTTATATCTTTGTATATGTTCTTTATTATAGTCCGAATTGGTTTAGATGAAAATTATCTGTTCTCAATTTAATAAATACACTCGATCTTTACTGGTTTGATAAGTTATGTGACCACACTCGAGCTAGGGTCCCATTAGCTGGGATTGTAAATCACGTGGTTCTCGATCGATCAGCATCTTGACAGAAAACAGACTAGGTGCATATCTAGCACATATACACAGATATACAAGATTTCCTGTTCCTGCAGTATGAAATGATGCCCAGATAATATGTTGCTATTCAGTTTGTTGTAATCGTTTGTCTATAATGTGTCATATTGGAAACTGCTAATAGAAGATGTAAGCTAGTTCACTGTTATTGATTGTCAGAAAGGTATCACATGAGAAACAGTCAAACGGAGATGTAAACGAGGCCATTGTTATTGTTTGTCTACAATATATCATATGCGAAACAGTCAATAAGAGAGGCAGACTAGTTCGTTGTTATTATTTGTTAATAATGTATAACATTGGAAACAGACAAACTTAGAAGTGGGCTATTATTGATGAAAAGTAACCCACTTGAAATAAAAATTATGCTCACCTCATAAAATTAACGATGAAATCAACAAAATAAAACAACACTTCATCAACATTAACAAATTTCCTCAAAAAACCGTGACCAACAACAAACAAACAACAATAAATCCCAATATACAACAAAACCTTATACTGCTGGATACCATATGTTCCCAACATCAGCGAGAAAATAACCAACATTTGGAAAAAAACTTATAACAAAACATAACATTCCAGTAAACACCAAATTTACACAAAAACCAGGTATATAACAAAAGTCCATACCATGTAAAAACTACACTGACAAACACAACACCAACATAATTTATAAAATACAATGTGATAACTGCCACGACTTCTGTATTGAAGAAACAAACAGAAGAATGGAAACTAAATTCAAAGGACAAAAACCAACAACAGCTTTACATGTTTTCGAACACTGCAAATCAAATAAACACAGCATAGCCATAAAAAATACCCAGGTACTCAGTGGGAAAACAAATATAAACAAAGGCAAAATCAAAGAGGCCCTACTTATAGAGCAATTAAAACCAAAATTAAACCAATATAAAGGAACACCTTTATACCTATACTAATTAATAACATAACATTCACCTGCAATGCCCCCTACAATCCTGTGTCCGGCAAGGGTCAATTGCAGACTCTTTCTCTCTTTACCTGAAGATAACCTAGGAAGGTTGAAACATCGTTCTCTGCTTTATTAGTAAAAGTATTAACACCCATTCCAGCCGTTCTGAGATACGTTTAGATGTAGGCTGGTTTACTGTTATTATTTGCCAATAATGTATTACATTAGAAACAGTCAAACTTTGATGTAGGCTGGTGTTTCAGCAGAGTCAAGTTTAAAACTTTTTAGTTCAAATTTTCTATCAACATGGTCACCACAAACAGTCGTTTTCGAATCTACCCTTGAAGACATTGTGTAACAAATTTACAATTACATTAGAGAAAGAGAGAGTTCTGACATATTTTGTATAAAACTGACTTTGTTTTACCTTATCCAATCATAGTTCTTACGTAATATATCATGAAGTTATAAAAAAATGTGCTTCCACAATAAGATCACACGTAATGTTGTCTCTTCATTCTATCCCAGCCTCCATAAGATAATAGCAAACAACGTTTTACATCAAAACATTTAGGACTCCTGAATACAGATATCAAATAGTCCCTTTGTGTAAATTCAGGTTAAATTATTTTTCCAAATGAACGAAAGTTCCTATTATTCATTTGTTTTTGATGTTTTGTGTTACTGCGATACGAAGCATATCCGTGTATTTGATCATTTCTAATCTATATTTTCACAATTTTGCTCATAAACACTTTTAAACATTTGTTTAAGTAACATAAGAATTTATCGCCTAAGATAATTTTTCTTATAAAAATTTCAAAGTAAAAATTACTGAAACAAATACCACGTTTTTGTTTGTTTGTTTTGTTTTAATCTCGATTCATCAAGACAAAATATAAATTCTGAAAAATCTGCAACAACATTTCTGCCGCCAGGTTCACTAAAACAGAAAATAAAGGAAACTTCTACATGTAGTATCTTATTTAAAATCTTAAATTAACCACTGTGGTATAAGATTGGTCTTAAAGAAATTAAGTTTTAAGTCCTAAAGACTTAATCTATAAATTATTGTGTAGGTCTTAAGGAGTCAGCCTTTGTAATACAGAACTGGTCTTAAAGATTTAGCATTTGTAGCACAGAACTGCTCTTAAAGTGTTAGTCTTTGTAGCAGAAAACTGTTCTTAAAATGTTAGTCTTTGTAGCACAGAACTGGTCTCAAACGTTTATAACCTATAAATAACTGGATTGGTCTTAAATAGGGTAACTGCTAAAGGAATCTTAAATAATTAATTTGTAAATCATGGGACATCACAGATAGCCCATTGTGTTTAATAACAAACAAACAACATATGTAAATCATGGAACATCATAAATAGCCCATTGTGTTTAATAACAAACAAATAACATGTAAATCATGGGACATTACAGTTAGCCCATTGTGTTTAACAGCAAACAAATAACATATGTAAGTCATGGGACATCACAGATAGCCCATCGTGTTTAATAACAAACGAACAACATACAAAGCACAATGTTTTTTTCTTAAAGAAATTGAAAATACTTTAAAATTTGGAAGTACAAACAAGAACTGAAATAAACTGCAGTGAATAGTAGTTTTGTTCAACAGTTAAAACATAGATAAAACATTGTTACATGTTAAACTTAGGCTTAATCTACATTTTATGTAAATTAATCACATCATAAGACGTACTAATACCAAACAATGTTTTTTGTCAGCTAGAAATTTCTGCGAGTTAAAATGTTATAAAATACACTTTTGCTATGAGGAAACGTTCCAACTCTTAAGTATTCAAAACTGGGAATTATGAAGCAGAAACCTTAAAAAAAAATACAAATCTTTAAACCTTCAACCACTAAGTAGCGTTCTAGGCTTTTGAAAAAATAGATAAACTAACCGTAATCTAAACATTGCAATCAAGAGAATTAAAACCTGCAAACAGTATATTGTAGCCCTACGTAACATTTGCAAGAAAAATCAAAAACAGTGATTTTTTTTTTAAATTTACAGTCAGAACGATAGGACATAAACAGTTTGAATTTGGCCACCAAGGACACGATAGATCGAGACATCATAAGGCTTAACGTAGTATGACTGAGCCTTAAGATTACTTTTCAGACGTTGGGCTTGCTTTCATCAAATTAAATGGAGATAAATTATTGAAAAGCGAAAAATAATGTTGTTAGAAAAAAGAAAGAAAACAATTTGGAGACCTATTATGAATTTGTTTTGATGATTGGTATGTACAACTATATAAGACAATCTAGAAATCTTCACACTTTTGTTGATTGATTTAATCAAATGATTAGAAGGTCTCACAGTAAAGAAGTTCAGTTTTAATTACAACAGGACACAACAATTTACAACAAAAGACTTATTTTTGTTTCGCATAAACTGAATTCACATGGTTCAGTAGTTCTATAAAATATTTAAAAGCTGTTCGCAAAATATTTAATTATTAATAGAAGAGGGCGCTATGATATAAAAGCTTCTTCACACAGACTTCTTTATATACACATAGCTGGTATTGAATAGAGTACGTTACTCAGAGTTTATACTTTTAAAATGTGACAAAAGTGGTGAACCTAAAAACGATAAAACTTTAAATTTATCAAATATAAAACAACTTGTGTTTTAACGACAGTTTATTAACGTTAAATTCTCATAATACTTCTGTTTAAAACCAGATTCAATAACTTTTAACAAAAAACTTCCTGTTTTGTGGTTATATATTTATCAGACTATGTATACATGTATCACGTGACTTCAGTTTAGTTTAATGTTTATTAGAAAGTTGGGAAGGTGTAATAGTTCGTTGCCATGGTTATTTTTCCGTGTCTGTAGTTGACGTCATTTGGTTTGGTAGGTTTGGTAGTGGAATATTGGCTCTTTCCAATCGATATTACACATTCAACTAACAGAGATTTTTTTATTCATTATGCAACCTGTCCTCATACAAACGTTTGTCTCAGAATCGATGAAAATGAATTTAGTATCACATATAAAATATGTATATACATATATTTTCTTTCTTTCCATAGACAAACTTAAAATAGCTGATGAATCACTGCGCATGAGCATTAGTCATGCTTTATGCTTTTGCAAAACAACACTTACTGCCTTTTAAAATGTTTTCATTCGATTTATTAGCCCAAGATAAAGACAAAACACTACATTTCGGTAATAAAAAAGAAAAACTGGATGAATGTTCTGGTGCAAACAAACAAAAGTTGATATCTGCCTTTGTAATCTAAATTTCAAGTACATTGTCTGGCTTTTATTAATTTAATAGAGAGCTCACATTTAGAGCATATATACATATGGTTTGAAAAACAAAATCAATAAATTTTGAGCTGCCCTCAAAAACAGTTTTCATTAAATTATATTATATTTTTAAACTGGATATTTATTCACGATGCGAGGATAATTTTTTTCAAATGAGTAAGAAACAAAACCTTGTGAGCTGGAACTCACGATCTCAGTTTATCGGCTATATATTTTAACCGTCTAAAAAAACAGATGTGTTTTACTCTCACAAGTTTTAATTCTTTATTTTGTTTTCACCTAGAGTATATTTTATGTCAATAATCAACTGTTTACATGTTTATTCATGCCCAACAAAAGTAGTAATAAAATATCGTATTATGTACAATCTTTTCTGCTTATTAAAGAGAACTTTTTTTGCAATATTTTCACGAACTGTCAAATCATCATATAAATTAGTTTAGTGGATAGACAAGCACTGTGATAAGGCATAAGAACGTATTTATAAGAACGATTCTTAATTTACATTTTCCACCATCAGCAAACTGGAATATTACATGAAACATACACATACATTTGTAGATAGATACATATATCTAACAAGTATTAGGAATTAATAATCCATAGGAAAAACAACAAAATGAGATGGATAAAATTATAGTTATTGAGTTTGATCTGAATTATCTGGTTTAGTTTGACTCAAAACACATTTACAGTTCGATCTGGTTCAGTGAGACTCAAAATACATTTACAGTTTGATCTGAATTATCTAGTTCAGTTAGACTCGAAACACATTTACAGTTCGATCTGGTTTAGTGAGACTCGAAACACATTTGCAGTTTGATCTGGTTTAGTGAGACTCGAAACACAGTTACAACTTGATCTGGTTTAGTGAGACTCGAAACATATTTACAGTTTGATGTGAATTATCTAGTTTAGTTAGACTCGAAACACATTAACAGACAACTAATCAACGCCACTCACCACCAACTTTTTTACCAATGAATAGTGGGCGAAAGGGCAATCATTTTTAGCGATAGATTCGAATTCACGACCCGCAGGGCGTGAGGCAAGTGTAATAACCACTGGATCACGTCAGGCCTCACAGAATGGGTTTGGTTTTAAAGAAGTTTCCAGTTTAAGTGTTCAAGTGTATGGTACCTTGTCAGGTGCTCTTTTAATCTAACACTTCGTGTGTGTGTGTGTACATAAGTGAACACAATCTGAATAAAAATGTCAAACAAAAACACTTCCATTAAAACAATATTCAACAGTTTCGTGTTCAATGTAATTTTTATGAATGTGTAGAACCTGGTCCTTTGGACGCGCTGATGACGTCACATTTCATCTCGAAGACGACACATACAGTTTGTTCACAGCAAACTGTTCTGCACATTTCATCAAGATTCTCATCTAGAAATGTTAAATACATCCCGGAAGTACAGTAATTAGTATTAGGAAGTTGTGCGATTCAAACTGAGTGACGGCTACAGTTCCATATATGGATACATCCGGTTGTGAAATACGTGAAGGTTGTTGTTGGGATTTTTTTATGAGCTCCCTCTTGTGTCCATAAATTTCAATCGACTTTAAGTAAAAAATAACAACAGCGTCTGCTTAATAAGAGAAGACCAAAATTATTTTGTTGGTTTTTTTTCCTGTCTGAATTTTCGACCGATGTAAATTTTTCTAATACATAATTTATTTATTTTCTATAAGAAGTTTTTCACATAACTGAGATGAATTATTATTTTGAGTTCGAAACGTTTAGTTTAGAAAAATGAAATCGCACAAGATAAACTAGGTAGAGCTAAGGGTTCAGAAGAATGTACCAGAATGTTCTCTTCTTGTGCCCTTCTTGTTATTTTAGTATTATCTTGCCTTTCTATTTATCATAGCTAAACCTAACCTTACCCCTTTTACTTAAATTTGATCATTAGAGTTTCATAAGGTTACATTGGTTTAACTCGAATGTTAGTCAAAAGATTTGTTTTGTTTGTTTTAAACACAGAACTGCCCATTTAGCTATCTATGTTTTGCCCACCTCGGTACAGAGACCTGACTTGTGGTAAAAGTACGCAGACATATCACTGTGCCACCGGTGAGGGGGGTAGTAACTAGTATACAACGTGATACATGGCCATTTATTTGTTTGTTGTTACAGTTATTGTGTCCAGAGGCAACAGTCTTGAGTTAGTCGCTCTACGTTTACGTAATAAGAAACTTTCACCTTCGTCAAAATTAACTCTTAAATGATGAAACTCCTAATAATAAAGTCCAAGGCTCGAGCCGATATGTGTTGTTAAACAGTTCCGTACTTTTTTTGTTGGAGTGACAACCCCTGTATTCAGGGTGGTTGTCTTTCCTTTCCTCTGTTTAACACTGCTAAACTAGAAATAGCTAACACGAACCCTTGGGACGTCTGACAGTTTGTCGCACAAATATCAAATTATAGAAAAATGTGTGTGTGTTTTCTTATAGCAAAGTCACATCGGGCTATTTGTTGAGCTCACCGAGGGGAATCGAACCCCTAATTTTAGCGTTGTAAATCCGTAGATATACCGCTGTACTAACGGGGGAAAGAAAAAATGTAATGATAAAACTCATGTTGCATCAGTAAATCTGGCAAAATTATTAAACTTTTAGAAAATATTCAGTTTATGATGATAAAACTTTCAAAATGTGTAAACGAATAATAAAATTAACGTAAAATATTAACGTTGTAATAAAACATTGATTACGTCAGTTCTCGAAGTAAATGACACTAGGGGCGAATTACACTATGTAACAAAATTTTTACTTTTTCTTGTTCCTGGGCAGAAAGTGCTATTTCCGAATTGCTTATGCCTGAAGTACATGGAAAAGACCCATTTTCTCTTCAAACTTTGCTTTTGTGACCTGGGTGATAAAATTTTTAAATTTACCTATTTTCCAGGACATTCCAGGTTGATTCAGTGCTGAGTAGCTCATAGAGAATTTTCTCAAACTTTCAAGAATTTTCAAGAACTTCCTAGAATGTTGTAGAACGTACGAGGATTTTTAAGAACATTTTAGACTTTTCTAGGACTTTCCATAATAATATATATACAGGTGCTCACCACTAACCACTTCAATTTAGTTCTAGCTGCCTAAGTGAACACATAGGCTTATATGATTTTATCAGAAAAGGCATCAAGAAGCTGCAAGTATTCTCCAGACACAGTTTGCTCTGTAAGTGGCTAAATTATCAAGACATGAACTATTACGTACTCTATAACAGCACCTGCTAAGATGTGTGAAGCTCACAAGACATATTTCAGCATGCCTGTCGGGGATCAAGACAAACCCTGGGCACCTCGTTTTACCTGCGAGCACTGCAAAAAAACTCTAGAAGGTAAGACGGACAATTTTTGCTTGCTTGAATAGTAATATTATCTTATACAAATTTTAGACCTTTTAAAATTTAAATATCTTTTATTTTATTTTTTGATTTACAATAGCATAGAAAAATATCACATATAAAAATGTTTTACACGAATCTCTTACACATTAGTTGTGGATTAAATAAACTTATTCTTCATAATAACAATTTTATTTCGCTCTTTTGAAGGATGGTACAGAGGGGAAAAGAGAGCCATGAAGTTCACTATTCCAAGAATTTGGCGTGAACCCACTGACCACTCAAGCAATTGCTACTTCTGCATAGTGAACCCTTTCAAAGGTCGGACTGGCAAGAATGAATCTGTTATCATGTATCTAGACCTTCCATCATCCATCGCCCCAGTGTCAAACTGCCCTTAGCTCCCTGTACCCATTCCGCCCCAGAGAAATCAGCCATCCTCAGAAGAGAGCAGCAAATCAGAAGAGGAGGTAGACGCTGAAGATCCAGATTATAATTTCAGAGGTGCAACTGGTGAGAGAAACCTATGCTATTCCAACCAAAGGAACTTCAATGACTTGATCAGAGGTCTTGGTCTAACAAAGTCGAATGATGATACTATCTTTGGAGGCTGATTCGTGAAAGTGATTTACATTACAGTCTCAAATCTCTAAAAATTACTCACTTTTGAACATTTTTGTTCATCTTTGTATAACTTTTGGTATAAATGCATGTAAATCTAGATTCATATATTGTTTTATTCAGACCTTATGTCAATGAAAATGTGCAAATTTGCCCGTTTTTATAAAGAAAGTAGGTTAATTTCTAAATTTCATAATCCAGGTTACAAAAAACAACATTTGAAGAGAATAATGGTCATTTTCTGTACTTTTGTAACATAAACAGTTAAACAATAACACATACTATCCAGGAACAAAATTTGTGTTACACAGTGTTGTAATAATTACACATACATTCTGTTCAATAATAAACATGTTAAGTTAGGATCGTTCCTGTATTTAATTTCTCGTAGTTTTCATGAATAATTTTAACCAAGTTTAAATGATTTATTGTAAGTATGACATATTTTGGCCCGGCATGTCCAGTTGGGTTAAGGTGTGCGACACTCAGATTAGCCAAGAGATGGCGGTGGGTGGTGGTGACTAGCAGCCTTTCGTCTAATCTTATATTGCTAAATTAGGGACAGCTAGCGCAGATAGCACTCGTGTAACTTTGTGCAAAATTAAAAAAACAAACAAAAACTGATATATTCTAAGTTTGCAAACCTTAGTAATACGATTTAAATTTAAATAAATAACGACAAGATGATTTCATTTTTGTTCTTTTGTATGAGTGGTCTAGTAGTCAACATGCCAACCATTGGCTCTAGAAGATTATGAGTGGTCTAGTAGTCAACATGTCAACCGTTGGCTCTAGAAGATTATGAGTGGTCTAGTAGTCAAATGTCAATCGTTGGCTCTAGAAGATTATGAGTGGTCCAGTAGTCAACATGCCAACCATTGGCTCTAGAAGATTATGAGTGGTCTAGTAGTCAATATGTCAACCACTGGCTCCAGAAGATTATGAATGGTCTAGTAGTCAACATGTCAACCATTGGTTTAGAAGATTGTTTTTCAGCTGAATTTGTTAAGCGACTCCAGCTTCTTTTCCCATTATTATCTCCACAAGTTCAAAACATGCACAGCTCGCAACTTCCACAGGAGGCCGCGACCCACCGTTTAGGAAACAAGAATTTCAGATGTGACGTCGCCAAACCCACCCTGTGCTTTCATGTGCTAACGTGTCATAAAATCTACAGTCAGTCCTCTTATTCTGTTCACAGTGACGGACTAAATTCTTTTCACGGCGGGTGTTACACAGTTCCTTCCACCTGGTCATTGGTTTGTTGTGAGGAATGGCTACCCACGGATCACTGACCTGGTAGTTTAGTCCACATGCGTTTTAAGGTACAATCCGATTTACGTAACTAAGAAAATCCGATAGCCATACCAACTCAGATATTGGATACATAAACTCGAGAGTCTCTCGGGATTAATATGGATTATTTATTGGATTAAATTTGCACAAAACCACTCGAAGGATACTTGTACTAGAGGTCCCTAATTTTAAAGTGATAGACTACCAACTCTTGGGCTACTCTTTCAACAACGAATAGTGGGATTGATCGACACATTGTAACACACCAACAGCTGAAAGGGATGTGTCTCTTTGATGATAGGATTCGAACCCTTTGACATGAAAATGAACCTGATATTGGACTTCGTTTTTGTCTTTCTTAGCACGAAAAGAAACAATATCATATATATTAAATCAGTGTATGCAAATCTAAAACGTACATTACATACACTTCAGTGGTGTAAGTAAAACAAAAAAGAGACGAATATGATTGGTTCTTGAAAGAATTATGTTGCGTGGACCAGAACCATACGTTACAGAGTTCTGCATAGATGATGATAATGAATGTTAGGTATGGCTTCATGTGTATTTCAAGTGTAACACCTGACTTTTTAAAGCAAACTATTTTTGACAAATTGAGAACAGTTTTTAATTTTTGAAGGTCACAAATTTTGTTTCTTTCATGTAAGACTGCGCCAACGTCGAGCCAATCAAGTTACACAACACTTGGTTAGTTAAATTGAGTTCACATGTAGTTGTTTATGTGATTGGTTAAGTATTGCGATATGCGTAATTAACACAGAGATTCATTGTATACAAATATAAACGAGAAAAACGCAAGCTTCTATCACTCTCCTGCAGAAGTCGCCTTAGTCGTTTTAGTGTAAACTATGCGTACCGGTCTATATTGTCAATGGTAATATATGAAATCCAAACAAATCTTATCAAAAGTGATAACCAAGTGTAGGTTCCCGACAGTTGTTATGGTCAGTTATGTAGATTATAAGACAAGAAGTTTCTCTGTCGTTCTTTATACATTCGTTTGTAGTGTAATAATGTCTATGTAACAATAATAATGTAATAATGTCTATGTAACAATAACAATGTAATAATGTCTATGTAACAATAATAATGTAATAATGTCTATGTAACAATAATAATGTAATAATGTCTACTAATTTATAAAGAATAGTGAATTCGATACCACTGGAAAGAAAATATGTCAAAAACAATCAGAATGTGATGGTCATGTTTAAGACGACTTGTAATTAATCACAAAGCTGCAGACTGGACCATCTGTCGTCAGTCCAGTCCGAGTATCGAAACCCGGTTTCTAACGTTTTAAGTCAGTAGACATCCCACGGTTCCACTTGAAGGGTGGGGAGATTGTAAGTCAGTCAGTTACTAACACATGCGCAGGGTCGTCTCACTATTACACGTTTTAAAAATAAACGAACAAAACCACACAGTTTGAATGTGGGCCCGACATGGCCAGGTTGGTTAAGACGTTCGACTCGTAATCTGAGGATCGGGGGTTCGAATCCCCGTTGCACCAAACATGCTCGCCTTTTCAGCCGTAGGAGCGTTATAAATGTTGCTATCAAATCTACTATTCGTTAGAAAAAGAGTAGCCCAAGAGTTGGCGGTGGGTGGTGATGACTAGCTGCCTTCCCTCTAGTCTTACACTGCTAAATTAGGGACGGCTATCGCAGATAAACCTCGTGTAGCCTTGCACGAAATTAAAAAACAAACAAACAGTTTGAATGCAAACTGGGCTATCTCATTATTACAGAATGGAAAACAACAACAACTGTTACAGATCGAAAGTGATAGCAATCTATAATTATATACTTAAATCTTGGGCCTAACTTCTATAGATATATGTATAAATTCAAAGTTAGCATCTCCATGTTTGGGAAGATCGCTTGCTGGAAATTAGGTGTATTTGTCGCATTGCTACTTTCGTACGACAGCGGAAGTTGTACTTATTTTTTCTTTACCGGTTTCTGATTTCCTTCGGAGTCTAGAAGATAGAATCAAGCTGTTGCTTTCTTCTATAACTAGTATAATCCTTGTATTATTTTGGCATTACCTTATTTTATATTAATTGTTGCTGTGTTAAACTCCCAGTGGCTCAGCGGTATGTCTGCGGAATTGCACGCTAAAAGCCGCGTTTCGATACCCGCGGTGGGCAGACCACAAATAGCCCATTGTGTAGCTTTGTGCTTAATTCAAAACAATAACAACAAATCCACTTTGGAATTACAAGTGTCACATTTCAAGCTTTCCCTGACGAGGTTTATGCTATTGTAATTAAAGTTATTTCGGGTAACAAATAACTAATATACAAAAAGGATGTAGTAAGTGGTAAATGAGTCCAGTAGTAAACCTGCCGATTATATAAAGTGTTCTTTTAGCGTAACCACACTGTGAAGTGAAAATTTAAAAAAATCTCATTCATTTGTTAAAAAGCATGTAGCGCCATCTATCTTTTTAAATAATTCTACCTAGGCAAACAACGATAGGTTGTGTTTTCACATAGTTCACTAGAACAAATCGATTTAGCAGTAACGTGTTTAGGTAGGGGCTGAAGGGGGCTCATGATCTTAATGGACGTCCATTAATAATAATGTGGGGCCCTTGTGTCCACACAACCTTAAATCCGCCACTACCATTTAGCAATGTTTAACACTAACACAACACGAAACATTTACAAATCATCACACATAACTCGAAATTATGAATCATGGCTTCGAAAAGACAGACATCTCAATAAATTTCCAATGAAATATTAGAGTCTTAAAAGTGTAACTCGAGGTGGCTGGTATGGGTATTAATACTTTTATTAAAATAGAGTTGTTGTTGTTGTTTAGAATTAAGCACAAAGCTGCACAATGGGCTATCTGTGCTCTGCCCACCACGGGTATCGAAACCCGGATTTTAGCGTGTAAGTCCGCAGATATACCGCTGAGCCACTGGGGGGCTAAAATAGAGAAGAACGTTTGACCTTCTTACGTAATCTTCAGGTTGACAAAAAAAAAAGGCATAAGAAAGTCAAATTGTAGTTCTCTATTTTAAATAAAAGTGTTAATACCCGTACAAGCCATCTTGAAATACATTTTTACTTCAAATGGATTTCTCGTCACCACGAAGAATCTTAAGGTTTTTAAATTTTGTGTAATTTGAAAAACATGGCGTTTTTCGGATGACATGTGGTTGCACCATTGTCCCTTCCTGAATAAGCTAATCAATACTTGCCAATCGAGGGGGTGGCTAAAACTAGTATCGGGTCGATATGAACGTTTAGATTTGACAAAACCTGTAAGTAGTCTCCAAAACGGTGGCTGATGTTAAAAGAAACCCAAAAACTACCATAAGAAAAATGAATTATTTTGTAACTTTCTATAATTTTAAGTTTCAAAGTGTTAAATACGTTTTTATGAGTATCAAAGATAAAAATCACGGTCATTTATCACATCTTGATAAACGTGTATAAATAAATTGAAGAAAATTTTAAAAATATATTGTTATAAGATGTATTATTACTGCTGAAGAAAGACCTTTGGATTTTAATAAGCGTTTTGTTTAATGAGAAATGTTTAATTTGATAATTGTACATAATTTTCTTATTTGTCTAATATATTTTTATAATTATGATTTAATTATTTTGTTTCTTAATAACCCCCCTGTGGCTCAGTAATATATCAGCGGACTTACAACGCTAAAAACCGGGTTTCGATACCCGTCGTGGTCAAAGCACAGATTGAATAGCCTTGTCCTTAATTCAAAACAACAAATTTCTTAAATTTCAGGGGCCTGGCATGGCCAAGCGCGTTAAGGTAGGCGCTCGTAATCTGAGAGTCCTGCGTTCGCGCCCAAGTCGCGCCAAACATGCTCGCCCTCCCAGCTATTTCTTGAGACCACCGAGGGGAATCGAATCCATAATTTTGGCGTTGTAAACTTACCACTGTACTGGCGAGGAATTAGTTATCTAAATGTTTTAGTAATTATACACTAATAAAATAGCTGTTTTAATATTCGAGATTTGTAACAGAACATTGTCCCATAAATCAGTCAATAAATATATAATCGTTAGGCATAACTTAGAAGTAAAAAGTTGGATAAATTCATTAAGAAGTACAATGTTTCCAGTATTATAAACCAAGACCAAACATCAGTAACACATCTGTAATAATAGCAGTTACAATATATTTTTTGTTTCCCACGTCCACACTGTTAAGTGATTTTTATCACAAATATTAGACTTATTGGTGTCTCATGTTTCGTCAGCACCTAAACCTATTTCAGTAGTTTGATGAAAAAAGAAAAAAAGAATGACAAGGAAAGAAAGAAAAAAACAAACGAAGCAATATGAAATACTGCACGGTTTCGATTCTTACTGTTATATTATAATAAAAAAAAACGTGATCTACACCAAGGCACTTTTAAGTTTCTTAATTAGTTTCTTTGTTTTGGAATTTCGCACAAAGTTACTCGAGAGCTATCTGTGCTAGCCATCCCTAATTTAGCAGTGTAAGACTAGAGGGAAGGCAGCTAGTCATCACCACCCACCGCCAACTCTTGGGCTACTCTTTTACCAACGAAAAGTGGGATTGACCGTACAATTATAACGCCCCCACGGCTGGAAGGGCCAGCATGTTTGGCGCGACTCGGGCGCGAACCCCAGATTACGAAGCGCACACGCCTTAACGCGCTAGGCCATGCCAGGCCCTGTTTCTTAATTATTAACTTGTTGAAATAAATTTATTTTACTTAAAAACCGAGTCACCTAGTTAGTTTGAATATAAAGAAAATATTTCATATTTGTTTACCTTGTACGATACCATCACTTTTATTAAACAAATAAATAAAAATCAACGTAATTACAATTACGTATCCCACGCTCAAACAGCGACACAACACTACTGACAAAACTAAAGACGTCATGTATATATATTGGCAGAACCACACATCCTTCTTTTCAAAGCTGCTCTTCTAATAACTGCTGGGTTCCCATTCAGTGTTAACAATCAATAATATTTTATACATATTTTATGTAAGATATATACTAGCATTCTTTGACATGTTTTTCAAATTTATTACAAATGGCTGAGCTAATGAAAATTTGATTTATCTTAGTTAAGAATAGTCTTATTTTCTGATAAGTATTGGAAGGAGGTTTCTACATTTCTGGCGCGCAGTGCGGTGCGACCAATGAGGCCTTTCAATAAAATTCACACATGACGTAGGCAAGCGTTTCAGAGTGAACTCGGAGCACGAGAAGCAGTGAGACCAATCACATTTATGTCTGAGAAGGATGAAGTGATGTTTCTATAGTAACAAAGACAAAATCATCGTGAATGTCTTGACAGGTGTGCGACAGTTCAGTTCCTCAGTATGTACGCAAAGGGAAAAGGGTCAGTGGTTCCTTCCGATAGCCAAGCTCGAGAAAAGTAAGTGTTGGATTCGATGGTCATAGTTAAACGATTGCTTTCTATTCAGTTAACCACTGTGTGACCAGTTTTCTTTAAACGTACTGTTCGAATATGTATTTGTCGCGAACATGGAATATCATTTACAAAAACATTGTATACTGTAAAATATTTAGATACGCATGTAATTTTAATAAATGAGAGAAAGGAGAGAGATGAGTAACGGAAAAATATGAACTATTTCACCCGGAATTTAATTTCAAGGTCAGATGTATGGGTAGATACCATTAGTTGTAAAGGGGAGGGTAGTTATTTTAGCATTACATTTTGTAATTTTTTTATTTGTATGTTTTTCTTTTGATTTCAGATTAGCCCTTTACGTTTATGAATATTTACTACACGTAGGAGCACAAAAGGCAGCACAGACATTTTTGTCAGAAGTAAGTTTTTTGCATCTTCTGTATAAATCAGCGTGTTTACAGTTTTGAAGTAACGATCTCTTAGTATCTTCTGGTTGCAGGAATATTCGTGTATATGTCGTTCGTTGTTGGTTAGAATAAAAGCATGTGGTTTGTTGTACTGGAAAGCGTGAGACACCATTATTTTTTAAATATTTATTACGTGTAGTATTTTGTATAATTCATGAAATATGTATTATTATTATTGTAAAATTCTGCATTTAGGCTGAAATTAAAACCATTTGCTATTAAACCTCATAATCATAGATTAAAATTGTAAAAGAAAAAGACTGTAAAATCCGAAGTTAATTTTTCAAAATTTTAGGGTTTTATTTGATTTCTTGGCCAAGTTAAACGGACTTTAAAACATGAGTGTCAAATATAATTAATTCAGTTTCACTTTTTATAATAAAAGTGTAAAAGTCGCAAAAGGTAATAAGTTATAAAGATAATAATACTAGAAGTGACATGGCTGGTATCATTGTATAAACTTTTTTTTTTGTTAGGGTTAAAATGATTTCGTTTTTAATAAAATTCGAAAACTTGCAGAGTTTCGTAATTTATCTTATTTAAAAATTGTTAAAAGTAAATTACCATTATCGCCAAAATGTTTCTCGCAAATTACGTTTACTTCAGTTAAAAACAGTATTATTATGGCTTGATCTTTGGTAGGCAAATTAAGTAACTTAAATTGTTGAGTTTTAAAAAAAAGCATAGAATTAGACGAGGGAATGTATTGTAATTAATGGTCCATCAAAATAACCTCCTACAGCAGTGCCGCCTAGTTACGAGTCAGGGGAAAATTGTGGCCTATGTTTTTCTTCCTGCAAACAGTAATTTTGATCCATTGACTTATAATGGCTAATTAGTGCTTGTTTTTGTTTGTGTTTGTTTTTACTTTGTGGTCGAGACAAACATATCAAAAGCAGTATGCAGTATAGATGTCTTTTTAGTGTACTTATTTGAAATATTCCGTCGAACCTGTACCTTATGACATAGTTAATTTTATCTTAACTATTTTATCAAAGTTTATCAGCGATAAGCGAGTACACATGATGGTTTATGCTTAGCATGAAAACGTTTTTGTTTAATAATAAAAGAAAAAATAATTAGAAGGAGAAATATATAATAAGTTTTAAAATATTGTAGACGATTTGATCCTGCACACAGTTTAAGGGTCACTCAGCTAAATATTTGAGAATTTTCTATTTAAAGAAAATGAGAATTCTTGAATGAAGAAAGAAAAAAGATATAACCAAAGATTCTAGGTGTTTCTGTAACTAAGCTATCAAGACAAATACAGGTGTCCAGTATGATTCAGGTTGTCTGCCCAGAATCTGGAATAGTTAAAATGTTTTTGGCTTTGGTGCATTAGTGTTAGCCATAGGTTGTTAGAATAGTGGATAGCCTGATATGTTATGCTAGTGGCTAGCTTTTATTTCCTTCAGATGGTGACCATGAAGTATGACTGTATTCTCTCAAAAGTTTGATTGTAAATTAGTAAAACAAATTTAGTGTGGAACAAGTTATTTAGTAAATTTTATATTAAGAAATAGGAAATAGGTTACTGAAGCACTTGGTCTGAAAGAGTAACAATGTGTTTAGTGTTAGGACATATAACATAACATTTAAGGACAACAAGAGTTCTGTTAGTCAGTCATGACTGTCTCATCCACTAAAAAAACATTTAAAGGGAGCCCTTCTTTATTCAGATGTTTATCAGTCTTTCCCTGAAATTTCTTTCATTTCTTAGTTACACCACATTAGAAGACAGCTCATTCTGAAAGGTAACCACCCTGTTAAAATGCAACTGTTAGCTTAAGATGACTCTTGTCTTGCTGAGATTTATATTTCTACCATTAGTACAAATATAGATGATGCATATTATCTCTATCAATCCTAAACAGCTCGGTCATATTCTCAAACTCTTCTTTCGAGAGGAAATTGTTTATTTGTTTTCAATCCATATTTGTGTGATAACCTTTCCATCTTGGGTATTTATCAACTGTCTTGTGAACCATTTCTAATAATTCAATGTCCTTTATATTATAAGGTAAGGAGTCCAAGACTGAATGCAATATTCCGAGTGCGGCCTAACCGGTGACTTGTACAATGAAATTATAACCTCTTTAGACTTGTATTCAACAGTTCCGTTGATAAAACCTAAAATTCTGTTTGCTTTACCACTGGTAACAGCCCTGTGTAGTTGTATATGGAATCACATATACAAATTTAATGGTATATTGATAACCAATAACTAATTAGCATAGTAAATTGGTTGGTTTGAAGGAAACAGACTAGATCTTTCAACAGAATAAGGTGGACCAACGTTATGTTGAAATGGCTAATATGTTCTTTCAAGATAAAAACACTTCATTATGCTTATAAATTGTTCTTTGTCAGTTTATTAGTAATACCAAAGTGCTTAGATTTTTTAAGAGATTTATTAACCATGTGTTCTTACTTGCTGGTGAAACAAGCCATTCAGCTGTTTGGTTGGACAAGAGTATTTCTTAAAGTCAGTGAGGATAAAATTCATATGAACTTTGTACGCTAATGTAAACCCAGGGTCTAGCTTTGACAGAGTTAAATACTTAACTCTTTTAATACATGAATATCACTTATTTTATTATTAGATACACAGTATTTTCATTTTTTATTTTGAAAAAGAAAACTGTTAATTTCCCATCTGAATTTGGTACCACGTCATCTGTCACCTGTAAGTATGCATGTGGTAACAAATGTGGCATGTTGTCCAACTGAGAACTGATCTTTAGTGTGGTCATCACACAGTAGGGTAGCAACATAATGTGGCCTCCATCTTGTTTGTGCAGTATAATGACAGGATAATGTGGTCTTCAAATTGTTTGTAAGGGGGATAATATTCCAGAACCATCAAGATTAGTGTTTATCAACCACCAGTTCATAAAATGACAACAAGCCATCACTGTCACACTTAATTCATGGGATTTCTCTAAAACAAATAAAATCATATGGAATATGTGTAAGTCGTAATGGTTTTGTTCGTGATAGTTCTGAGACAGTGAGCTGGTAAAGGAAACGTGATCTAAATGATTTAGTTTATCTTATAGTGAGTGCTAAGAGTTACTCTTAACTGACTTGTTTCTTTATAGTATTTTTTTCTTTGTAGATAAGATGGGAGAAAAATATAACACTAGGAGAACCACCAGGATTTCTACATTCATGGTGGTGGTAAGTGTTTCCTTTTTGTATAGTTATACAGATATTATGGTGGTTGTAAGTTTATTAAAATAGTTTTCTCAACAGTCTCAGAATGGATGTTTCAGTTGATTTTAGAAAAGTGCTTTAAAATGTACAAATGGATCTCTGAAAGAGAAAATCTGAATTTTTCACAATGATTTATATTCAGTAATTCTATCCAAGGACTACATTAAAAGTATCCTTATAAATAGAACAATGCATTATGTAATGCTGTGAAACAATACTATAATTTAATGTAGTTAATATACTTACTGGGGAGCAATTGGTATTTCTAAACCCGTGAAGTCAAACCAGCTTAGTAAAGAAAGAATTATATATTTAAACGTGATAGTCAGTCTAGTAAGAAAATAATGTCATGTTTAAACATAATGCATTTGATCTAATGTAGAAACAATGCCGTGTTTAAACATAATGCATTCGGTCTAATGTAGAAACAATGCCATGTTTAAACATAATGCATTTGGTCTAATGTAGAAACAATGCCATGTTTAAACATAATGCATTTGGTCTAATGTAGAAACAATGCCATGTTTAAACATAATGCATTTGGTCTAATAAAGAAACAATGCCATGTTTAAACACAATGCAGCCAGTCTAATACACAGGGTGTTTGGAAAGTCACTGTGCAGTTTTGAAAGCAGTGATAACAGCATTCATTCAGTCTATTTCAAGCCAGCAACTGATAGCGGTGTTTAGAAACAAAATAAGAAGGATCCAGGCCTGTATTGATGCCAACGGGGGTCACTTTCAACATTGTTTATAATTGTCATTCATATTTATCTCCTGTATTCTGTATTGAAACATGCCTGTTAATAAATATGAGTGCATGGTGACTTTCCGAGCACCCTGTAGAAACAATGCCACGTTTAAAGACAATTCACCGTGAGATTGAGGTTCAGCGACTTTAATTACTAATTTCTGGACAACCATCAAGCTTCGGTGATTCTCTGGACTTGTTTTAGTCCTCCTAGTATGGAGGCTGTGCCATAAATTAGTCCCCACCCTGGTCCCCCTACTAGGTTTAGTTCAGCTAGCTCAGATATCGTTGTAGGAAGATTACTACAGAATAATTCCTTGTATGTCTCTTGGGGATGTAATAAGTATTGCCCTGAGAGACATTAGATTGTGCTTGGATCTCAACTTAAATACGTTGAAATTAAAGAAAACAGAGAATAATTATTCAAATATACAACATAGAAACAGTTAGGGTATAGTAGTGAGAGAACAAAATATAATGAAAGAAAATGTTGTGTGACGGTTAGTTATTTACTGATAATGTAGTAATAAGGTATTGTCCACATTATAGTGTTGAAACGAGTGTAGTAACTTGTGTAAGGTATGACTAGAGTCCTAAGTTTAAGCGCTGATAAAACGTGTTCACCATTTTTTCTTTTCGCCTTGTCATTTTGCCTTCGAGTTACCGGTACACGTTTGTTTTTTACTATTAAACCGAATTGCTGTCGCTATATACTAGTAGTCGTGTGTCCGAGCGCGCGTTTGTTCAGAGCTGGGAGTTACGTGCGTGCGTTAGTTTCCTCTTACCTCTAGTTCGTAGCTGTTGTCGATCTTTTCTGTACTTCTCGTTTCGCGGCGACGCGTCCGTGTGACTGTGTCCGGAACATTTGTTTATTATCCTGTCGTGGAACTGTTGTTAATAAACGTCTTTTGAAATAATCGTATCTCGGGATAAACACTTCCGAAACGTTATGAATGAATGTTTAAGTGACGAAATGACACTTTCTGAAGGAACATTTTACTTTGTAAGCATTTATAATATTTTAAATACAATATTTTAACATATCATAAAGTTCTAATAGTAGAACAGTTATATTTTTGCTCTGTTCCCACGTTTTTTGGTATGAAACTGAATATCTTTTATGTCATCAATTATATTGTTCCCTTCTTTATTGCGATAGATTTTCCAGAGATGGAACATGTCTAATTCAAAAACGGTCATTAAATGTCTCCAGTTACTGCTGTAATACTATGACCAATTCAAGAATGTGTGTTTTACCAACTGGATCTCTTATAAAGCCTACCTGTTACTGATATACCTTTAATGTGATGACGGATACCGTCAAATTATTAAATGATAAAGTTATAACTGAATAAACTCGAGTGAGTGCTGTGTTACAAAAAGATTACAAATTCATCATGGAATTAGTTCCTTGTAAACTGCTCTTTTACGTGAACCTATGAATTCCAGAACTGGAAGAAAATATATTGTGTAACTACCTGCAGCATCTCCTCCCTCTTAACAAATGAGCTAATAACATCCCCAGGGATTGTTATGAATCAGTCAACTTCATTGTTTGAGTGATCGTGTAACACTGGGAAGGCCGCTAATGTTTTGTGGAGTGCGACTGTTATTAGTAATGTGCTTATTTATGTAACTTTTGTCTTTTTTATGGAAATTTGTTTATCATAATAATGAATTACTAATTCATTTATATGTGAAAATTCATTACCAAAGTTTTTTTTGCCAGGTTTTCCAGTATATCACGTTGGCTACAGTTTTGTTTGTTGGGTGTTACGGTATATCACAGTGACGACAGTGTTTCGTTTGTAATGTATAGTATTTCACAGTGGCTTTTGTGTTGTTCGTCACATTTCACAGTATATCATAGTGGCTACAGTGTTTTGTTTGTCTGGTTGTACAGTATATCACAGTGACTACAGTGTGTTGCTTGTCATGTTTTATAGTATATCACAGTGGCTAAAATGCATTGTTTGTCAGGTTTTACAGTATATCAAGGTGACTCAAACACTTAAAATATGTTTGATATCTAAGTGTCCAATATTGTTTGAAGAAATGAATTTGTTCACTTCTTGTATGATGTCACAAATGTATTTACCACTACAGTTTAATGTTATCTAACTTCAGAAGACCTAAACTAAACCCTATTAGGTAACTTGATCTAAATTTGTCAATCCTAGCATCTCTTACTACTGCATCAGTCTAGACATTGTATTTTATCAGCTATATGATAAGACTTCTTGAAATAATAAGTTATTGGGAAGGTCCTGAGCACTGTAGAACTTGTTCAACACTTGGTACTACCTTACAGCATTGGATTTTAGGTTGTGTGGGCCCAGGGGCTAATAATTTTTGTAGGCTCTACATCCCATGTAATTTTATGTAAAATTATCAATGAGGACCCATGAAGACCATAGGCCCTGGGGCTGAGTCATCTCTAGCCCTTAGCTAAATATACCACTGTACCTTTATAAGGATCTCTGACATCAGGAGAACACAGTAAAGCCTGATGAAAGATCTCAGTGAATTGTAATTCCTCATCCCACCACCAGAACTTTTCATTTAATTTTTGTTATTTATTAGTAGTTTTACATTGGTCAGTTGCAGGTGAACTGTTTTTTTTTGTTTCAAGTAATATTGTTTTATTTTCAGTGTATTTTGGGATTTGTATTGTGCTGCACCTGAGAGGAGAGACACCTGTGAGCATTCCAGTGAAGCCAAAGCCTTTCATGACTATGTGAGTAAAATACCTTTTTGTGTTAGGATAACTTTTAGATGTAGTTTTCCAGCAGGGGATATTACTTGGTTTTTGTAAGAAGCATCACAGAAGTATGTTTATGTGTGTTGAATAGATGTGAATCATGTACAAACATGTGCATTCTAGTGTTCAGAGTGGATGAGTTATGTTGTCACCACTGCTGTTCAGAATTATGGAGTCTTGCATCAACACCTCTGCCTTTCAAAGCTATGGAGTCTTGTGTCATCACCACTGTTAATTTCTGTCTGTTCAGTGGTTTTTTTTGCCCTTTCAGCTTGGACAGTTGTACAGAAAGGTACTCTAAAAGTACTAAGCTGTCAAAATTATGGTTACTGTTGTGTCACCCAGCAAGTTTTAAAAGGAAAAGTAACATTTGTAAAGTCTAAAAATATGTCAAATGAAAATTGAAGTTTGTTGTGTGTTAAGATTTTTGTTCATTTGTGTAGTTAAGCTGTAAACAGTTTGATAAAACACTGATTGTTCTGTTTAAGCATTCTGCAACATTTTGATTATTAGCTCCTAAGGACATCCAGTGTGCTAATGTATTAAACTTGAAATTTATTTGAGATTATTTTACTTTGTTAAAGTTCTTAATTGTAAAAATTACATGTAATTATTTTGAAGTGGATACTGTGTATGATGTTAAAACCCTAATGGATCACATCAGTCTGAATTATACTATCTTTTTAACATTATTTAAAGTTTAGACACAAGATAGTAGTAAAGTTTCAATGATATGATGACCAGGGGAGCAGTTTTTTAGAAAGTGATGTTTGATTATACTGTTCTTAACATCACTGTTACATGAACTGGTAATATAAAAGAAACTTATCTTAAAACAGTTTAAATTATCATTTATGTAAACCAAGATCTTTCCTTTCAGTAGTAATTGTTATATTTTCAAGCCTGACATCTCGAACATCTATGAGCATCAGACTAAAAACTGTTAGTGTTAAGTTAGAGACTTGTACATTTCACTGTTGGTAGAATCCAGATGCTGCATCGTGTAGAGAAGTTTTATGTTTCTGACTGTTACATTTATTGTAAAGAACTGACCAAGAAAAATATTGTATAAAATCATCCATCCTGTGTCTGACTCCAGCAACAATTAGTTGTGTTAACTACAGTATTGTTGATATGTTTGTTTGAACTTTTAAATCTTGTATTTCTAGAGGCTGTGTAACCAACAGTTGTAGTCCCACCTGATTTCATAAGATGAGTTAAAAACATTGAGGTTTATTGGTAGCTCGAGAGATAACTGGACGTTTCTTTTGATGGCCTCAGTTTGGTAGTTTCCTTGAAAGTTTGTTTATTCTGCTGTTAGGAACTCTGCTGTTTTATTTCTGTTACTAAATATATTAAATCAAAATTGAATTTCAAATATCTGATATTTTTCTAACTTTATTCTGCCAAAATATTTCAGTCCACTAATAATACTTAAAACCATTAATAAACGTGAATATCAGTATCTCTATTATTTTCACAGGTTTGTTATAGTTAATTTATCATGTGAGTTAGGAGTTAACTAGTTCGTGTGGAGGCCAGGCTTGGTATAGTGGTTAGTGTGTTAGTTTGTGAACTGAATACCCTAAACACACTTCATACTTTAATCTGTTAGTGTGTTGTAAAAGTTACTCATTTCAGTTGTACATTTTGGAGATTTGGAGAAAGACTTTGTAGTGGTTGGTGTGTTCTGTATTGGTCAGTAATTAACATTTAGGGACGACTAAACCTGAACTCTAATAAGCACGGACACTTAAGATCATGTGTGGGTTGAAAATTTTAATTTTACTACGTTATTAAAACGGAAGTTGTCTCAGCTGCTATTACTCATTATATTTTGGAAACCTGCGTTTCTACTGAAGGTATACCTTGCCGGGGGACGAGCTTCGTTTTTTTTGTTGTAGCTTCACGTTCTCGGTGCCAGTCGTGACTTTGATTCGCAGTTTGTTGTCTCAAATGTTATGGAGTTATGGTATCCTTGACCTGTTCAAGATGGTCAGAGTTTAGAAACGTGGGTTGAGTGACCACTGAAAACATTTTTTTTTACAAGACATATGTCCCTACTAATTTTAATTGTTTGTTAGGTGTTGATTGTGGATGCCAAGAAGCACGTGAATATTCTAATGAAAAATCACTTTCCTCACAAATACTTTGATAAATAAAGAAATGACTAAAGTTGTTTTAATTTACGGTCTCTTTATATCTGAAGCAGTTCCTTTTGGTCCATTTGAATTTGGGGGTCTCTAAATTATGTTTTGTGCAAAACTGCCATAAAATTACATCAAAACGCTTAATGGTGGGCATAGAACAGTTATCCCACTGTGTATCTTTTTGTTTTCAAACAAACAATGAAATGAAAGGCTTAGTATCGTATACTGCCCAATTAGCAGTGACCGGGAACTTGGAAATCGTGGTAAAACTAAGCAAGTGTAAGAAAAAAATATGGGTCTTATTGTTTTATAAAGCTTTAAAAAGATCCCATAGTAACAAAACTTGTTAGAACGGAAATTATACATATCTATAGATTTGGTCTCGCATGTTACATATTAAATAATTGCTTATTTTTAAACTTAAGTTGATTTAAAACTCTTATCTAGTTTATTACAATATTAGATCCTTGTCAGGAGTACACAGAGGTTAGTTTAAATGGTTAGTCCAAAGTAGGGTAGAAAGACCTAAGTGGGGTAAAAGCGGATCTTTTAAAATTGGTAACGTACGGTTGATAGTTCTCTTGATAACCATCATTCAATACTTTCCAAAATACTGCCATTCTAAAGTACTCCTCACAGTTTTAAAATATCGTTAGAAAAATGTAACTCGTTTGAACTTACCAACACCTGTAAAAAATTACGTTTTGAACTTTTCGATTTAATTAACAAAGTAATCTCACGACGGCTGGTATTGAAACTTTAATATTAAGTAGAGAATGACGTTTCGACCTCCTTAGGACATTTTCTTTAACTTGGACCTCTTACGCTGCAAAGAAAAAAAATTAATAACTTGTAAAACCGTTGCGAAACACCACATTTGGACGCTTCACTCGGCGAACCTTATCTTCTTTGATTTACAAGAATAGCAGGCTTGAATAAATGTATAATTTTTGTTACTAAATTTAGGTCAATCAGCGAAGACCAGAAAGCTATAACACGTGCTCAACGAATGAACGCGTGCCAGACGTAAGTCGTCAGTTTCTCTTATCGACTGGTTTATAAAATATGAATAAGACGAAACTAGAGTTTCGTGCAAGTTGTTTCCAGCTATGTTTGAGTTGAATGGATTAACGAAAGTATAATGAGTGCTGCTAATCGTGTTATGTTTGAGTTGAATGGAGTAACGAAAGTACGATGAGTAATTCTAATCGTGTCGAATTTAATCTCATTTTATTTTATATAAATAAACTGTAGTAATATAGTTTTGCTGAATTCTAATGACATAAAGATGTGTGTTGGAAACCACGAAATTGCAAAGAAACGTTTACATAGCAGATGTGTGAAATAATCGTATAGCAAACTTGAGTAAAAATACAAACCTAAAGACAGTAAACATATCTGTAATATATTGCGTTACTGAAGACAATAAACATGTATGTGATATATCGCGTCAGTAAAGACAATAAATATTTCTGTAATATGCGGCGTTACTAAAGACAATAAACATTTCTGCGATATATCGCTTCACTCAAGACAATAAACATTTCTGCGATATATCGCTTCACTAAAGACAATAAACATTTCTGCGATATATCGCTTCACTAAAGACAATAAACATTTCTGCGATATATCGCGTCACTAAAGACTATAAACATTTCTGCGATATATCGCGTCACTAAAGACAATAAACATTTCTGCGATATATTGCGTTACTTAAGACAATAAACATATTCGTAACATATCGCGTTACTAAAGACAAACACATCTGTGATATGCCGCGTTACTGAAGACAATAAACATATCTGTGATATATCGCGTTACTAAAGACAATAAACATTTCTGTGATATATCGCGTTACTAAAGACAATAAACATTTCTGTGATATACCGCGTTACTAAAGACAATAAACATATCTGTGATATATCGCGTTACTAAAGACAATAAACATTTCTGTGATATATCGCGTTACTAAAGACAATAAACATTTCTGTGATATATCGCGTTACTAAAGACAATAAACATTTCTGTGATATATAGCGTTACTGAAGACAATAAACATGTATGTGATATATCGTGTCAGTAAAGAAAATAAACATTTCTGTGATATATCGCATCAGTAAAGACAATAAACATTTCTGGGATGTATCGCGTCAGTAAAGACAATAAACATTTCTGGGATGTATCGCGTCAGTAAAGACAATAAACATTTTTGTGATATATCGCGTTGCTAAAGACAAACATTTCTATTATATATCTCGTTACTACCTCCTCCCTAAGTTTAATGGTGGGATGAGTGACTGGGTTAGTGTCAGATCTCTCGGTTTGTACAGTCGCTGGCTCGTGCGTTGTGTATATGTGACTTGTGTTTCGGTATTTACATTTACATTCGGTGGTTGATGTGTTGTATTTTCGTGACTTTTCTTTCGGTATTTATTGTCACTGGTTCATGTGCATCTTATCTGTTGGTTTTTATACTTGGACGATTAATTAATTTGTTTTAAGATAATAGTTTCTAGTTATGTTTTTCAGTTCATATTGTGAAATGTTAAAGTCAGTCAAAATAAAGATAGTTCAGTGTTTGGTGTTTTTATATATAAAACAGCTAAATGAACTTTGTGTGTTTGATTGTGGGAAGCAGTATTAATCTAAGATGTTTAGCATTTGAATGAACATAATATAAACCTGGATGATGTTTATTTACCTCCAGCTGGAAACCTGTATCGGACAAGCACGAGCTTATTATCTGAGTGATGCACCAGTCAATCGAGACATAAAACCGTTCGTTCTATATAACAATTCTTAACAATAAGCTAAATATATTACGGTTAATAATTTACCCTATTCTGTTGAAAACTATTTTAAATTCACGTAACGGTTTAATATTAGTGTTTGTGTTGCAACAGTCACGAGATATTATATTTTTGTATCATTTGTGTCACTGAGTTACGTCCAAAGATGGACGAATACGTTACATTAACACATCGTTACAGTCCATTTTACCACGCCCGATGTTATTTTGTATAGCGACTGATCATCTTGACAGTAGCTCTGCGACTTTTTATCACAAAAAGACTCCGTTGCTGGTTTTCCGTGTCTTAAGCACATCACTCCTCCCTGCGTCCTTTCTCTTCTTTATCTTGTGTGTTAGGACGACAGTTTTCCAGTTCCCATTTTAAAAGCATTTTATAGGCTCTACATCTGGTAACTGGTCATGTCATGGCTTCTCAACTTTGCCAAAGCTGAGGTGTATCTTCATTTATTCTTCAGCTGCTTCGAGGTATGCGACGATAGAACGAAAATTATGAGGGAAAATATATTTTGCTGAATCCATACCTTTTCAGTCTCGTTTCCAAGCGAAAATTCTTCTCGATTGTGTTTCATACCCTTGCCTGGATAGAGTGAACTGATTTTGACACTAATAGGGATAAGACTTGTTACAAATCTATTTTAGATAGTCTTGGAGTCTCAAGTTGATCCATGTTCCTTTGTTTCCCTATTACAGGGGATAATTTATTATTGGGTATTTAAATTATTGATAAGAACACGTTTAAAATCTGAGTATGTGAATAATTTGCTTGGAAAAAAGGCTTTTACTTACCCTTCCCCAAAGCGATGAATTTTCGGTGTCTTTACCTAGGAAACGTCGAGCAGTTTCAAATGTAATTCTGCTTGATGGCGCTCTCCGTGGCTGTATATCAGCTGTTGCTACTTGCTGATTGAAATATCCAAAATAATTGTAATTTAACATATTCAACCCTGTAGCCTTTTGTTTTCGAGGAAAATAACCGACCTAGAATCGGTATAGTTAGTATTGCCTAATCAATATGAATATCTGTCCTAACTGATTTCTGGAAAAGAAATTGGACTTAATATAATGTAGAAAACTAAATCACAGCGCCCTTCTTCTGGGTTAGAGTGTAATCTAAGCGAGACTGTTAAAACTGGCCACTATATGCTAACTCAAGTTACGAAACAAATGTGCCTTATGTTGTAGCGTATGACCTTGACCTTTAAAAGATAACCACTTCTGGGACATTGTATGTAACGTTGTACAAGCATTCATTCATCCTATATTAAATGTTTACAAGGTTGGGGAAAGATTTCCTATTTATCAGTGAAATTTTAATCGTAACGTTTGTTCTATGACCCTAAGTCAATCAAATCTGCAACATTGTATATAGTATCTGTTGTATAAGTTGGTTGAAATTAATCTATTCAACTTTGAGATGTCCTGTTCACAATATTGGTAACGGACGGACATACGGAGGAAAATGAATACAGAAACCTAGAGAAAGCACTTTTCATGAAAGTGTTCAGTAATACCGAAGTGAACGATTCTTAGATCTCGCGGATTGCGGCTTCTTTAACTGCATTTCGATCACAACTTGTGCTCCAAACGCAAATGTTAGTGTTTGAAGAAAGAACGTGCACGTTTCAACTTGGGTGTAGGTTTCAACTATTATTGTTGATTAACTGATGAAAATATTTCAAAATGTTTGAACATTGTAGCATACAGACACACAGACGGCAAGCCTAATCACCCATTGGTTCTTCAAGGTTTGTTGCTATCGTGTTAAAAAGAAATACTTTCATCGCGTGTAGGTAACTTTCTGTCACTCTGTTTTTCATACAGAGACGTTTAAAGAGAATGGCAATATTTTTATAGTATTGACCTGTGATCTATATCTCCTTGTTTCTCATCCATCTTGACCTCAATAGAAAGTAAGCCATCAGGCCAATATAGAGAGGCAGGTAACCGTTGTAATTTAGATCTTGAAGGATACCAGAAACTGGTTTTGTTGGTTAGTTTGGAGGTTAAAGGAACGTGGCCATTATATCTGGAATATTCTTCAAAGTTTAGCAAACATCTTATTGTATACGGTCTGAAACTTTTAAAAATAAATTGAACAATTTAGTTAATTTGCTACAATTAGCCAATAAGTTCAGAGCTTTAAGTATTGGGATTGTGTTTCGACTAACAGATACCGTATTTTCCGGTTAATAAGCCGAATCGCCGAATAAGCCGAGGCCAAGTTTCTGCTCTGAAAATGAGGATTTTTGCTTATTACCGCCCAATAAGCCGATATTGCAGTTATTCCCGGTGGGCTGACATCTGTGATACAGCCCTTAGATGTGTATTTAAATAAACCTTTTAAAGACAGGCTCCGTCAATGCTGGAATGAGTGGATGGTTTCCGGCAATCATAGTTTTACAAAATATGCTGCCGGAAATATGCGAGCTGCATCACTCGCTACCGTCTGTGAGTGGGTCGTGAAATCGTGGGACGATATTAGTGTTGAAACTGTAGAGAAGTCATTTAAAAAATGCAGCATCTCAAATGCAATGGTTGGAACGGAAGATGATATATTGTGGTTGGACGACGACGAGGAAGACAACATTCCACTCACTCAGCTAATACCACCAGAGAATGACCCGTACGACGACCAGGTCTCTGCCGAGGATTGGAACTATTATTTGGCGCTTCTGACGATGAAGATGATGAATTTGATGGATTTTAATAAATTTCTGAGATTAAAGTGTGTATTTTTTTATGAATTTTATTATTTTTATGAATGCATGTCATTCGTAATGTATAGACCTTTTTCTATTAATAAATAAAGTTTTATTCAACTGAAATAACTGCTGTAACTGTGAGATCAAAGGTATGATTTTGGGGCCGATTTTGGTCTTCGGTATTTTTTGGTCCAAAGCTGGTGATCGGCCAATAAGCCGACTCCCAAAAATCAGGTCCAAAATTTAGGGCCAGAAATTCGGCTTATTAGGCGGAAAATACGGTAGTTACGAAATTAGCAAGTTTTGGATTTTATGAATTTAGGCCTATCTGTGAACGTTGGTTACGCTAACTGTGGCTTGTGTTTGTGTTTTCTTATAACAAACCCACATCGGGCTATCTACTGAGCCCACCGAGGGGAAATGAACCCCTGATTTTAGTATTGTAAATCCGTGGACCTACCGCTGTACTAGCGGGTGGCTGACTGTGGCACTTGAGGAAAAACGTTTTTGTTTTGCCAAAGTATCTGGACTTGTTTAATCGAATAATTTAAAATAACGTACACTAATGTAGTGGTAAATATCATTGTTATATTAATACTACGTCCAGCCAACAACAGGAACTATTACAAAGTGTACCACCATCCAGCCAATAAAAGGACCCATTACAATAGCGTATCATCGCTCAGCCAACAATAAGAATCATTAGCAATAGTGTATCATCGCCCAGCCAACAATAGGACCCATTACAATAGTGTAATTTCGTCCATAGCATATTTTTTGGGGTAGAAAAGGACTCAGCAGCCATGTCTCATCAAACTATTTCAGGTTTTCCCTATAATTATCTTCACGTATTTACCTTAATTCAAGAAATAACTCTACATACAACTGCCAGTCCTGGCTAGACCCAGATTCGTGATTACTGTAATGAACTTCTAGGTGGCATGTCTTGTCACGTCAAACATGATTACCCTAATCATGCTGTTATCTGATGTGTTTAATGTGTCATGTACGTACGATATCACGATTTGATTTTTGCCTTATGATACGATCACAAGAGATATCATTGTCTTATGTGTTACACGGCCGATATTTAAACTTTGTGTTTAAATGAAAACAAAAACTTTGTTGACTTTTGTGCATTAGAAACAGCTTGATTCTGTTCATTCTTCGGTAAACGTATAAAAAATTTTTGCTTTTCTCCACGAAGTTTGCAGATAATATTTTCACGTCTAGCTTGGATCGTTCGTGAAAAGTAAAACGGTGTGGTTTGGGCTAATTCTGTAAGTGTTTTGGGGAAAAGTTTCGCGTGTTTGGAATTAATGCAGTTCCTTTTTTTTGTCTTTTCGGGTATAATACAGTTTGAAATGTATACATTTCTCTGATAATTACTGTCAGCGTATTCTATTGAAATAAAGTTGACTTCAGCTTTGATTATACAAGGACCAACAGTGACAACTAACTACATATTATCTACTGTACAAGATATGAACAGTAAGAAACCTTCAGTACTTCGTATTATTACTGATGTTAACATATTTCGCACACAATACAATGATTTCGCCTAATTTTAACAGGTAGAAACGGACAATTACTGGAATGTGAAGTCATATTGGGTTGCCCACCGGCAATGAAAAATATAGAAACATGAGGGTTAAGGGAATGACGGGCCTTTCTTGGTGTGAAGAGACATTTGAAACATGTACTGACTATTTGGGTGTTAATGCTGCTCTTGGGTTATAACAACCTCGGGTTCTGTCTAAGTTGGTAGTTATAGCACTAAATCTGCAAGCTTATAATGCTAAAAACCGGGTTTCAATACCTTTGGTGGTGTGCTCGCACAGATAACCTGTCGTTTAGCTTTTAGATTAACAATGAAGATTTTTTTTTTCACCTTCGTGAAAATAACACGAGTCCAAAACAAATAGATTAAGTAATTGTATAACAGCAAGTTAACTTTGTTTAAACTAACTAAAATTTGTTATAAGATGAAGAATACTGTTTGTTTCTTGTTCTCAGTTTGTTCACTTTGGCTCGAAATGGAAGATACATATAAAAGCATTTCAGGTCTATGTTTCGTCTTTCACAAGTCATTGCTCAATAAGCGTTTAGTACAGTACCATAACTCGTGCTGGACGTAGAACTAAATGTTCTGTGAAATGCCATTTCTACATGTAATATAATACTTTAAATGTCGCGTTTAACATCCAAATCTAAAGGACGAACCATCAGTTAATACCATTTAACTACAACGTTGTAGATCAGTAAAATCCTGTAAAATACCAGTTAACTACAACGTTGTAGATCAGTAAAGTCCTGTGAAATACCAGTTAACTACAGCATTGTAGATCAGTAAAATCCTGTAAAATACCAGTTAACTACAGCATTGTAGATCAGTAAAATCCTGTAAAATACCAGTTAACTACAACTGTTTTTATTTCTCACGTTCTACATAAAACAAGTGGAGCGAATAACGTTGAGTGAAATAGAAATATTTTGGTATCAGGAGATGAAAGGTTAAAGGTCGCTGTCTTTCTAATTCTGATGTTTAAATACCTCTAGTATAAAGAATAAAATATTCTTAATGGAATTTATTTTCGTTTTATTTGGTTCATGTACTGTGGCCTTGCAATTAGACCGGAAACTTCTCACGTTTTTAAATGGACACACACACACAAAACTGCACGTTCTCTTGTTCGGACGAACGGACGTTTTACTTTGATTTTTAATTTTTGTGATTTTAGTTAATTATGTTTAGAAATTATGAGAAAATTAAACATTTATTGTAAAAAATAGTCTACACAAATAAAATAAAAACTTTTAAATTAACGACTTAACCTTTGAAGACTGTAGTGGATTATCATTAATGGGAGAAGTTGCATGTTTTTCATTTATTTGTTCACAACGGGTACAATCTCCAGACGGTAGACACGTACTAACACGGTTTTTCTTCATGGAACATACAACAGAACTTCAATAACTGGGGCCCGGCATGGCCAAGCGCGTAAGGCGCGCGACTCGTAATCCAAGGGTCGCGGGTTCGCGCCAAAAATGATCGCCATCCCAGCCGTGGGGGCGTTATTATGTCACGGTCAATCCCACTTTTCGTTAACAAAAGAGTATCCCAAGAGTTGGCGGTAGGTGGTGATGACTAGCTGCCTTCTCTCTTAGTCTTAAACTGCAAAAATTAGGGACTGCTAGCGCAGATAGTCTTCGTGTAGCTTTGCGCGAAATTCCAAAACAAACAACAAACAATTAAATAACTGCATGGACAGGTGGCACTCGACTCATAATCTGAGGGTCGCGGGTTCGAATCCCCAACACACCACACATTCTTGCCCTTTTAGCCATGGGGGCGTTATAATGTGACGGCCAGTGGCGATGGGTGGTGATGACTAGCTGCCTTCCCTCTAGTCTTACATTGCTAAATTAGGGACTGCTAGCGCAGATAGTCTTCGTGTAGCTTTGCGCGAAATTCAAATCAAATCGCTGGCCGTATCAACATCGCTGTATACCTAGGTAATATCAGATTGGATATTGATGTATTCTAAACAGGTTAATTACCTTAGATATCACTTTCATCATGAATACTGTTATTCCATTTTTTTATTCTCGTGTCGGGATCGTACCTGGAATCTGCCACGCTTAGATTAAGGACATTAGCTTGTTGCTAGTAGAGCACAACTCGTTTAACCATACAGAAGCAAATCGATTGAAACCCCCTCCATTCATGGTTTTTATATCTATTTTCATTACGCAACCGTAAGTTTAAATATAATTGATGTTACATCAACGCGCCAATTTTAGGATCTAGGGTAATAGAAATACCATACTGTTGTATGTATTACATGTAACACTGTTTAATAACGCGAACTGAAAGTGGCACATGGCCGAGATGCAGTCAATCCGCAGCTGATAGCGACGGTCGTTTTCAGAGAAACTGCTCTCTCCTCTTTCTATATATCATGATTATGACTAAACTTGCTGGGATTGAAATTGTAAGGCGCATGCGCACTTATATGCACATAATTTTTTTGTACTTGAAATCATTATCGCAAGCGAAGAAATCATGTGGGATTCACTTATATCTCGGACCTGAACATTTCTTACTATAATGTTAATTGTATGAGAGGGGGGTATAGTTGCAGGGTCGAGATAGTTTTTGTTTAACTAGTAGATTTTTTTTTTCTGAGGGGAAGAGGAGGAGGGGGAGAACTAAGGATTTTCCCTGGAAATATATTTTTATAAAAGGAAGTTATGTTATAAATTATGAGCATCTGTTAACAGTATGAATTATTAACAAATAATGTATTACAAAAACTTAACCCTTTCCAGTGTGCTGAAGAGTCAGTTGTCACAAAATAATATTAACAAGTGTAACAAATTGGTTGTTAACAAATAATACACGGGTACTGGGGAAAAGTTAACGTTTCTCCGCGACTAGAACGGTTTTGGTCAGTTGTGGAAAGCCTTCATTCACGACAAAGATCTTAATTTTGGCCACGATGTAATTTTCTAAAAACTAGCCAATAAACGTCGTGTTTTGACTGAAAAATATAAGACCTTCTTCATTTCAAAGAACTGTAAAGCTGCGATTAGTTTTGAACCAAGGAAGCTGTTCGTTTGATGTTTGTGTATATATATATATATATATATATATATTTTATTTTCCCCCTCTGAGTAAGTGTTGTTCTGGAAAGAAGCGACACCTGCCTGTGATAAAGAGGAAGTTTATGGGAGACTGTCGGACATCTGAGAGATATTCTTTACATCTTATTTGTGAGAATGTGTGACGTCGCTCACGTGCTTGTTCGATAAATGTATAAAACTGTAGGACAGCGAAGATACGGTTCAGTCGGAACTTGACGTGCGAAAGATGCTCGTGTATTCAAACTTGGGAACAATATATAGTGAGGGTCTGTCCCATTATTTGTTGATCAAAGAATGGCCTAAGAGCTGGCAAAGGTTGGTATTGAATAGTTGTCGTCTCTATAGTGGACGCTATCATAAATTAAATAGGCGGGCCAAGCCCAAACGTTCTGTCTATCTTTTAGAAGAATTTACTTCGAACTTTAAAATCTATTTCTCTGTGTACACTGTTGTAAACAGTTCCGCCATTTTTCAGCAAAGTTTGGTATTAAATGTGTAAGTTTTAAAGGAAAACTAGCGGGTGTTAAAACGAAGAACCTTACGTAAGATTTAAAGGAAAACTAGCGGGTGTTAAAACGAAGAAACTTACGTAAGATTTAAAGGAAAACTAGCGGGTGTTAAAACGAAGAAACTTACGTAAGATTTAAAGGAAAACTAGCGGGTGTTAACACGAAGAACCTTACGTAGGATTTAAAGGAAAACTAGCGGGTGTTAAAACGAAGAACCTTACGTAAGATTTAAAGGAAAACTAGCGGGTGTTAACACGAAGAACCTTACGTAGGATTTAAAGGAAAACTAGCGGGTGTTAAAACGAAGAACCTTACGTAAGATTTAAAGGAAAACTAGCGGGTGTTAAAACGAAGAACCTTACGTAAGATTTAAAGGAAAACTAACGGGTGTTAAAACGAAGAATCTTACGTAAGATTTAAAGGAAAACTAGCGGGTGTTAAAACGAAGAATCTTACGTAAGATTTAAAGGAAAACTAGCGGGTGTTAAAACGAAGAACCTTTCGTAAGATTTAAAGGAAAACTAGCGGGTGTTAAAACGAAGAACCTTACGTAGGATTAAAGGAAACTAGGGGTGTTAAAACGAAGAACCTTACGTAGGATTTAAAGGAAAACTAGCGGGTGTTAAAACGAAGAACCTTACGTAGGATTTAAAAGGAAAACTAGCGGGTGTTAAAACGAAGAACCTTACGTAGGATTTAAAAGGAAAACTAGCGGGTGTTAAAACGAAGAACCTTACGTAAGATTTAAAGGAAAACTAGCGGGTGTTAAACGAAGAAACTTACGTAAGATTTAAAGGAAAACTAGCGGTGTTAAAACGAAGAAACTTACGTAAGATTTAAAGGAAACTAAGCGGGTGTTAAAACGAAGAACCTTACGTAGGATTTAAAGGAAAACTAGCGGGTGTTAAAACGAAGAACCTTTCGTAAGATTTAAAGGAAAACTAGCGGGTGTTAAAACGAAGAACCTTACGTAGGATTTAAAGGAAAACTAGCGGGTGTTAAAACGAAGAACCTTACGTAAGATTTAAAGGAAAACTAGCGGGTGTTAAACGAAGAACCTTTCGTAAGATTTAAGGAAAACTAGCGGGTGTTAAAACGAAGAACCTTACGTAGGATTTAAAGGAAACTAGCGGGGTGTTAAACGAAGAACCTTACGTAGGATTTTAAAAGGAAAACTAGCGGGTGTTAAAACGAAGAACCTTACGTAGGATTTAAAAGGAAAACTAGCGGGTGTTAAAACGAAGAACCTTACGTAGGATTTAAAAGGAAAACTAGCGGGTGTTAAAACGAAGAACCTTACGTAGGATTTAAAAGGAAAACTAGCGGGTGTTAAAACGAAGAACCTTACGTAAGATTTAAAGGAAAACTATCGGGTGTTAAAACGAAGAACCTTTCGTAAGATTTAAAGGAAGACTAGCGGGTGTTAAAACGAAGAACCTTACGTAGGATTTAAAGGAAAACTAGCGGGTGTTAAAACGAAGAATCTTACGTAAGATTTAAATGAAAACTAGCAGATGTTAAAAACAAAGAACATAGTGTACATTTACAAAGAAGACTATCGGGTGTTAAAACTAGGAACTTGACACTTCTCTTAAGTGAGCAGCTGAAAGAGTTTTTGTTTACATTCTTATCCTCCAGTAGAAGATTGAAAACGTACTTGTTTGTGATTGGATGTTTAGATGTTGTCGTAATAAGTGATTGAGCAGTTTTTCTTAACCTGAAGTCGTTATTAAGCCTTGCATATCTGTTAGAATCTGTTATTTGAACTTCAGTTCGTAATTTTAAAGCTCGATTACATGGTTCTGTCCTCTTTTTTTTGTAGTCCATTTCTCGAATTTGAAGTTGCAGTTAAGCCTAAGCCGGTTTGGTCTCTGGATATTACGTCGAATTCCTGATGTTAGTAAGGTTTCAAATAACTTATCCGATTTTATCTTCTCTTTCAGGGGTTTGTGAACTCTGGGTATGCAGTAAATGGCATAGCACACGTAAGTAATAAACTTGTTTTGTGTGTTTTATTCGTGTCGTATTTCAGTATAGGTTTGTACAGTTTATTTTACACGTATCTTATGCCATTGTAGCCCTATTTATCACATCAGATAAAATCCATTTTTATGTGATTCCAGAAAGTAACATGTATATGAATAATTCATTTATTTTAATTTGCAAAATAATTGTTTGTTAGTTTCTTCAAGGACTGTTGGGTTTTAGTTGCCATAAGAGATACTATCTGGTTACAGTTGAGATCTACTGAAACATAAATATATTTTTATTTTAGAAAATTAATTTTCTTAAAATGTTTTAAACAAAAATAAGAGCATTATTACATTGTAATGTAATGGAATGGTAAACCTATTTCCCACTTGAGTTCTCAGTAGACTGTCTGGTGGATCTGCAGCCCTTGGAAGAATATACTGTGTTGGATATGAGATTGCGAAAGGGCCCGGCATGGCTAGGTGGGCCAAGGCGTTCGACTCTCCGTCGCACAGAACATGATCGCCCCTTTTAGCCATGAAGGCGTTATAATGTGACGGTCAATTCCACTATTCGTTGGTAAAAGAGTAGTCCAAGAGTTGGCGGTGGGTGGTGATGACTAGCTGCCTTTCCTTTAGTCTTACACTGCTAAATTAGGGACGACTAGCGTAGATATTCCTCGTGTAGCTGTGCGCGAAATTCAAAAACATAAAACAAACAGATTGGGAAAGTGTTGGAACACTTCTGTTGGTGCAGCACTGCCTATCGGTGTCAAGGCTTGGATACTTTCTTAACTAATGTTTGTAGATCATTGTAGCGACTAGTACTGAGACCTATAACACAAACAAAACCGCATTTCGATACACGTTATTGGTACCACACAGATATCCCAATGTTCTTAACGAACAAACATCTAGAACAGTGGAGATTACGAGGTGTACAAGTGTAGATAAAACTTGCTGTTTTATAAAATATGTTCATCTGATAAGTTATTTTATTGGGGATAGAATCAGAATCCATGAAACTTCAGAACTGGACCGTTATCTGTCGTGTTTTGGAAAATAACTAAAAAAATGTCCATCAGTTTCTGTGTCATGGGATCTGAAGGATGGTTGGAGGAATATTGCAAGCAATATACAGGGTGTCCCAAAATAACGCTTACACTCTTTGGATCATTATAACTTGCCTTGTTTATTGATTTTAACAATGAAACAAGATGCATATGATAGCCAAAGGATTTATTTAAAGATTTAATACTGAAATCAAGAGAAAAAATAAATAAACTTCTTCCCAAAGAAAACTCTCCTTGGTTGAAATTGTAAAATGTCACAATTTGCTTGCTTCACTTCAGGTGTTCAAACTGAAATCCGTTCTGCTCCAGACACATCTCATAACGGGAAGAAATGGAAGTGCACACATCAAACACCATCTCATCTGGAATTAAAGCACATTGTTCTTCAGTTTCAACTCTCAATTCGTCAATTGTTGCCCTTTTTGTGCTACAAACTTTGTCTTTCAGAAACCCCCACAAAAAGAAATCCATGGGTGTCAAATCAGGTGATCTAGCAGGAAATTCTACATTTCCTCTTCGTCCAATCCATCTGTCTGGCATAGATGCATCCAGATAAGCTCTCACGTCACAATGGAAGTGGGGAGGAGCGCCATCCTGCTGGAAGAAACACTCTTCTTCTCCAAATTGTTCTTGGATGCGTGGCATGGCAAACTCTTGTAGCATGTTGAGATAATTCAATCCTGTTACGGTGTCTTAAAAAAAGAATGGTCCTATGAGTCCCCTAGCAGACAGACCACACCACACAGTCACTCCAGGCAAATTCAAGTGATGTTCCTCTGTAACATGTGGATTTTCTGTTGCCCAGTAGGTGCAGTTGTGTCGATTTATTGAGCCATTCAGCTTAAACGTTGCTTCGTCACTCCAAACAATTTTGAGTGGAAATTCATCATCGTCTGCACATCTAGCAAGATACCATTCACAGAACTCAACCCTTCGATCAGGGTCATCTTCATTCAGAGCGTGAACAAGCGATGGGATTAAACTTTTGAATTGAGAACGCTTCAAAATGCGATGAACGCTGTATTTAGGGATATCTGTTTCACGAGACAGTTGGCGCACTGATTTTCTTGGAGAATTCAGAACATCATCAATGACCTCTTGTTCTCTTGTTGGGCTTGTTGGTGATTTTTTGACCAGAGCGACCCTTTCTCATATGATGGAGAGTTCCGTGTTCATCAAACTTGGCGATGATGCGTGAAATGCTGGGGCGAGATGGCGCATCCATATGGAACTTTCTAGTAAAATGTCTTTGCACTTCAGCTTTGTTTTCGACTTTGCAAAAAGTTTTGAGAGTTAATATTTTGTGCTCGATTGTAAGCTGATTATCCCCCATCCTTGGACACAAGTCAAATCTGAAACAAAAGAAACGGTTTATTAGCTATACACAGTCAAATAATGTAAACGTTATTTTGGGACACCCTGTATTAACTTTGAAGTAATTTTAAAATGAAATAAGTGAATGGATCGTCACGTGTTTCGATAACTGTCGCTTGTGTCATTTTCATTGCTCTCCAGAAATCATCATGCTCCACTCATTGTGACACCAAGGCTGACCGCCCACCGTGTTTAACCCTAGCTTTTCGTCAGCTCCAAGGATAACGAAGGAAACTAGGAAGTTGTATTTAAACTGTCTATGCATATATATATACACAGCTATTAGGGAAGGAAGACGCATCCAACACTCTGGGTTTCAGTAATTGGTAGACCACACTTGGTCACCACCCAATCAAGCTGGTGGTTATATATTATTGTTCAGAAACTTGTGTTTTAAAAAAACACAACTGTGGTGAGTAAACAAAAACGAAAATATATTCGTTGTGATTTAGACGAAAGAATAAAAGGGTATTTAAACATCCACCGCCCACCTGGCGAGTCGGAGGGACACGTTGAGTGAGTTGATTCCCAATCAAATTATTATTTTATCAACAGAGATTTCAACTTATTGCAGTATCTGAATTGTTTACGGCCTTGGCAAATTTCAGAAATTCCATTGTCGTCCAGGCTGTGAGGAATAAAAACCCACGGTAGTGGTCACTCGTGTTATTCACTACAACATCTAATTCATCAGTTTAAGATCATTTGGTTTAGATGTCCAAGGAAGGGTTAACAGAGGTTACTTGTGAGGAAGTTGAGTGTGTTGCTGTCTCTCACAGTTCAATCAACTTCCGAAATTCCTCATCTTTGCGTCCTCGCACTGTTGAGACATGACTTATTTTAGCAAAAGTTTTTTTCTTATGTTAAGAGACCCCTATACCAGGGTACATTTGTTTTTGATTGTAATGTAAATGCAGGAAACACAGTGACAACCCTTTGTTAAAGTAACAAAAAAGTACAACTATTTCAGAACTGGAGAAGAACGTTTGCTGTTCTCAGCAGTCAGTACGTCACTATAATATTTTTTTCACAAGCTACTTGGAGCAATTTTGGCACTTATTCGGGATCCTAAGCGTTTCGTCACCAACTACTCGGAGGAGTTCGGTTCACATTCGGGACCTTAAATTTCTCTTTGTAATTTACTTAGAACAGATATGGTACAACTTCGGTTATACTGTGAGTGACCTAAAGAGAGTCACCACAAAACATCTTGACCTGCCCATTTAGTCAATGTGCGCGTAACGAGCCACACGAACTGAACATTTAGGGTAACGTTATTCCTGAACCACGTATTTGGCACGAAGAAATTATTCGCCATGTTGTTTCTTGTTGTTGGTTAAATGTACCAAGATATTCTTGTGTGAAATCAACCTGTCCCCATACTCTTAGAATTGTGTTTATACTACAGAACGGAGTCGTGCGGAAATCTGTTATTCATGATATATTAGACTTCCATCCGTTGAGAATTTTATTTTAAACTAATTACCAGAATATCCTTTAGATGAATTTATTTGATAACAATAATCGTTGGGAACGTGTCGTTTTGACAAGGAAACGTAGTGACCCAACTTCAAGGTTAAGAAAAATAGTGGTCTTCGAATACCGATGTTTCGCGATGGTTGTTTTATTCGTTGATTATAACTCTAGTTGTGCCAACGTGTGGGTGATATTTTTTATAAAAACGGAGCGTTTAAAGAACGACAGGTGGGGTCTTCACGTCGGTTATTGTGATTCTAGATCGTTGATGACGTCAAATGGACATCGCTCGTTTATTTGCCTGTACAGTTTGTTTGTTTGTCTTTCGTAACTTACATTGAAAGTAAAGTGGAATAGGTGTATAAAAACCAACACTGACCAATAAATATGTGGTTAATTAGTTATTAACCCGTTTTATACCTCGGTCACTTTTGCAGTCGTATGGCCTGTAACATCAAATGGGCCATTTAACTTCAAACAGTTCCACCAGAATGCGCCTCAGGCTAATTTTGTTCACTTGAACGTAATGAGAGGTTCTATTAAAGCTGTTGTTACGATATTAAGATAATCTTGAGACATGCGGCTCGACTACATAGATTTATATCAACCATAACGTCGAGTCTGTAGTTAGTAGGTGGTTTCCTGCAGTTTTCTCTGTAACCTAATTAGCTCGGAATGGCTTAGTGGTTACGGCACTCGACTCGTCGTAATCTGAGGTTTGCGGGCTCCAATTTTCGTCACACCAAACATATTTGCCCCTTTCAGCTGCTTGGGCGTTATAATGTACCATCAAATCCACTATTCGTTGATAAAAGAGGAGCCCAAGAGTTTACCGTTGGTGATGATGACTAGCGAAATTCCAACAAGGGATGTGTTAAGTATAATGACGTCATAGCACGAGTCTTCAGTAAACAAAACAGTTTAAATTCGAACTAAAGACATCCATAAAATTTAGAAGTAAACGTGAACAAAAATGCAAATAATAACGCCCTAATTAGCGCCTTGATGCCAACACCAAATACAGGAGAAACCAGAACAGGCAATACCCATACAAACACATCCTCGACCCCCACGACAACAAGAACAGCATACGATCCAATCACGTCATGAACAAATAAACGCAATTACAGACCCAGCCAAAAACATTTTCATCGAATTTGTCACAGAATACTGAAACCCACAAACTCGATATGACTAGTACAGTTTTTGCGACGCTATCCATATAACACTTCACACCATTACTGCGTTACATAATACAAATCCCGTTGAACACGGAACTAAAACAAACCAACCGCATACAGAATATATTATAACATCAAATCTGAAAAAAAATAAAAAATTATGAGCATGGCCCTGAAAAGGAACGAAGGTATAAATAAAATATATTTCTCCTAATTAAATTACCAAAGTCAAGCCAAAAATTAACAATTGGTCAAGAGGAAGTCTAACTTGTAATTTACCTTTCTGGGTCAACAAAGACCTAAAGTGCGATGTCGAAACAATATTCGTTGGTTTCAGTGCATGCTGTTGAAATTTAATGTTTATGGGTTTACTTCTTACTTTGTGAGAGGATCCTGTTTTGTTTGTGTTCTTTCTTTCGTACAGGGCCTTTCTGTTTCTATATACAGAGAACTGACTGACTGTGCCTTGTCTGTCAACTTTTGTTTTACCAGTAGGTTAAAGAAAATTTTGTTTGATGTCAGTGTTGTATGACCGAGGAAAACAGTTAACATGATTATTGTGTTGTGGTTTAACACTTAATTAATGACCGTGTTTGTTCTGGTCGTTACAATATTTATCACGTTTTATGTCAATAGAACCAAACGTTTCTCAGCATCTAACGTTATATTTACGACTGTGATTTATTATAACTGTTTTTTGTTTGTTTGTTGAAGTGACAAAGTAGACATTCTGTGGGTAGGTTAGGTTGATTGCTGTGAGACAAGACATTCTGTGGGTAGGTTAGGTTGATTGCTGTGACACAAGGCATTCTGTGGGTAGGCTAGGTTGATTGTGGTGAGACAAGACATTCTGTGGGTAGGCTAGGTTGATTGAGGTGACACCAGACATTCCGTGGGTAAGTTAAGTGGAATATGGCATATTATGAATAGGTTAATTGGAATATAATGAGATGTTATCAGTAGGAAAAGCAGTAATAAAATTGTAATTAAAATATTTTATTTATTTATAAACTTGTAAATACTTGTACATTTGTAAAAACAACAAAACAAAAAATGAATTAAAAAATTCACAAAAACTGAGACATTTTACCCAACTTGGCAATTAGGCAGTATTGGAGAGAGACTGTATTAATGTTAGTGATTACATTCTAAGAATACAGGGTATATCTGGTTTGTATATGCTGTCTATCCAGGCAGTAGTGGAGAGAGACTATTAATGTCAGTGGTTACATTCTGAGAGTATAGGGTATATCTGGTTTGTACATTCTGTTCCCATCCACCCAGGAAGTAGTGGAGAGAGACTATTAATGTCGGTGGTTACATTCTAAGAGTATAGGGTATATCTGGTTTGTATGTTCTGTTCCTGTCCATCCAAGCAATAGTGAAGAGAAACTGTATTAATATTAATGGTTACATTCTCTCCCGGAGATATAATTCCTCGTAAGGGGCTGTTTCGAAAATTAGGAACTTATGGTTACCTTAGAGTACAAAAGTATCAATGCAAGTCGCATCAAATGATGAACGTGTGTTACAGTCATGTTCACAACATACACCAAATGATGAACGTGTGTTACAGTCATGCTCACAACATCCACCAAATGACTTTGGACACAATGAACCGTCGCCCTAACCAATCATCAGTGACGTAATGTTGATTTTCATATTTCCGTTCGACTGTTAACTGTTGGTAGCTTGTTCGTCTGTAGAAGATGTAGTGGGAAGACTTCCCGAAGAGTTATAATCTGTTACTTTTATTCCACTCACAAAGTTGCTCCCAGAACAAACCAAACAGTTGCTCGAATCAAAGATCTCCTTGTTTCTTCATGGATATTTTTGACCTTCTTGCGATTAGAGAGGGGGATCATAGGATTTAAGAGGGTAAAGCTCCCCATTGGCACAGAAGTGCATCTGCTAACTTGCACTGTTAGAAATCGGGTTTCTGTACCATGGTGGGAATACCACAAATAACCCCTCTGTGTATCTTAATGTGTAATGACAAACAACAACCAAGAAGAGAAACCATAAATACATCTAAGGTCCGACAAAATAGGGTACATCTCGAGTTTTCTGAACACTTTACAAACTAAACTGTATAATATACTAATATACATCAGTTACAGATTTAGTTAGTGAATGTGTTAGCCAGCCATTCTTTCAGTTAGTGTAGGAGATAAATGACTGCTTGTCTTTAGTAGTGAATTAGACTTGTCTTTTGGTTATCGGAAGATCGCGCAATAACGTAATATTAAAACTTTCAGTTGAAGAAATAGAATGCTTTACTTTTCGTCAAGTGCACTGAACCAAATCAACAATACAAACCATAATACACTGTTGGACATTTATGTTCTCCTCCTTGTGCTCTAATGATCTTAGCAAGGTGGCGTGTCATACCGTCGATGAGGTCACTGATGTAACCGAACTTGTCACTGGCAGGTGCTGTAACCTATACAAAGAGCAAACTCCACTTATAACGATTCCACAGCTGAAACTGCAGAGCGTGTATAGTGGGGTATCGCAACTCGAACATTGGATCTTTTGATTCTTTTTTATTAAATTTAAAATCCACATTACTTATTCAAAAAACACAAGATAAGTTCAGGTTTGGTGTCATTCCAAATACGTTATGTGTAAGCCAAACTGTCTTAGTAAATGTCACAGTTATGACGAACTATTTTGGATACACCCCTACGCTGTGGTCCGGCGGTAACTTGTTATAAATGTAACACGTCACACTGTCCATGTTGATGGTTTGGTTACAAGTGTTACACGTCACACTGTTTTAGTTGATTGTTCGGTTATAAATGCTACTCGTCACACTATCCATGTTGATGGTTTGGTTATAAATGTTACACGTCACACTATCCATGTTGATGGACTGGTTAAAAGTGTTACACGATATGTTATCCACCTTAATGATCTGGTTTAGTTTATGCTCATCGTGTGTTTAAGGGAACCTGTTCTTACTAACAATAACAACAACCTTTGTCTTATAGGGCTGTGTACACCGGACCTCAACGGATGTTGTTACAGATAATTATCATGGAATACTAGTTCTTTCAAGCCCCATTTAGCTGGGGCCGAAATGACTCATTTATTGCCATCTTTGTATCTTTTCTCACCCTCTGTTTAACCCAGAGAAAAACAGCGGGTGTTTTCCAATACTGATAACAAGAGAGACCAAAGTAATTTGACCGAGTGTACGTCACAGTTTTCATTGTGAAGGTTGAGGGAAAGCTATGGAGTATTTCCTGTGCACGGGAGTGTGTGTATATCCCTCTATCAGTCAGTTACTTGTACTTCTATTTAATGACGTATAAACGGTTATTTTAAATCTTATCGTAGCCATAATATTTAAGAATACAGTTCTAAAGACGAAGTAAGTGTTAATTCAGTGTTCAAGACTTTAGACCGTTATCTGCGATATCAGACTTGTTTATACGCGTACATAACACAGCAACTAACAAGAAACTGATTTAGACAGTTTTAGTTCCTATCAGATGTTAATGATCGTTAAACAGTTAAACAGTTCACTGTTGGTTATGGACAAAATGAGTTACCGGCACGTGTATAACATTTTAAAATTATAATAAGTAATTAAAAACAATTTCTATTTACACAATTAGAACTTTGTTGGATCGTTTCGGTATCCGTTTTGAAACAACATTCTTACAAGTTACCACGCCATCTACGTCATCACGTCAGGAGTTTCTTACATTAACCACACTTTTGCCCTTTCGCATTACGTCATTATTTATTTACGTATCTCCTTGGCCTTTTTGTGTGTGTGTGTGTGTAAACTTGTCTCGTCGTATATCAATTTTTTCACTCCCTGGTGAACCCCCCTTCGCTAGTACAGCGGTAAGTCTACGGATTTACAACGCTAAAATCAGGGGTTCTATTCCCCTCGTTGTGCTCAGTAGAAAACCTGATGTGGCTTTGCTATAAGAAAACACACACTTCCTGGTCGTCATATCTGTTTAACATTTTGTGTGTGTGTTTTTATCGTGCTCTACTATTAAATGTTATAACATAACAAGATTGAACTAAATATTGGATGGTGGTTAGTTTTCACATTTTCCACCATGGCCAAGGTTTCTGTTATGTAATATAATTTTTATGGCCCAGCTGTTAAGGCGCTGAACTCGTAATCCGAGAGTCGTGGGTTCGAATACCCGTTACACCAAACATGCTTGTCCTATCAGTCGCGGGGGCGTTATATGGGACGGTGAATTCCACTATTCGTTGGTAAAAGAGTAACCTAAGAGTTGGCGGCGGGTGGTGATCACTTAACTGCCAGATTAGGGACGGCTAGCGCAGATAACACTCTTGTTTCTTTACCCGAAATTTAAAAAAGACGCACGTGATCTTTATGTTCTTGCAATCTTAATTTTAAATTTCGTCTATTTTGACCGATATAAATATTACCACATTCACATTCTACCTTATAAATACCCATTTTATCTACTAGTTTGTTTTTTTCTTTAGTGCTTCTTATCATGTCTTATTTATTGGTTTGGAGATAAAAATTCTGGTATTTTTAAATGAATCAATGTTTCTGTAGTGCTGTCTTATTATTGAACTTTGTATTTATGTTTTGTTTTCTTCTATAAATACTTTTTTCATATCACAATGGTTTCGTTTTTACTCCTTTCCTTACTTTATTATCTAAATAGTGTTTTATCGTCATTAAACACCACTAGAGGTCAGAACGTCTTAACTGGCCATTTGATTGGCCAGTATTTCAAGGTTAGTTTTTTTATACGAGTATTCTTAATTATATACCACTAGAGGCCAGCACACCAAATTTGCTATTTGATTGGTTAGTATTTTGTAGCTAGTTTTATATAAATATTCTAAATTACACACTGGTAGAGGGCAGCCCAGTAACTTTCGACTTGATTAGCCAGTATCCTGAGCTCAGTGTTTATGTAAATATTCTAAATTATTCACTGCTAGAGGGCAGCACAGATAGGTCACATTGTGATTGGCTAACATTTCAAATCTATTTTTAATGCTAATAAGTCTTGCTTATTATACTTTGACATTATAGCTGTGCCCAAAGATTTAATTTGCTTTTCTTTACTCAAACTTATAGAAACAACAACCAGGATGTGTATATTAATGCACTTATAGCTGTGGAAAAATTATTGATAGAACGTTTGTTATCAGACAAGTTATGGTTTCTGTTATCGCATGTCTGTTTAAATGGCAGAGGAACGTAATTACAAATTTTATTATTCCTATTTTTCTTGGAATTTAGCCACCAGCCGCATTTGGAAAAATGCCAAGATTAGTCTACTTCATTAGGTGGGCCATGTTAGCGTGCCTATTGTGAACCTTAAAGCCCACGGTTCGCGTCCTGTTTCTGCAAAAGTAAAGTTCGTACTGTGGGGCTGTACATGCATTATGAGGATGAACGTTTATTTTCATCGCTGTTGACTGGCTTCGATTCTTCTGAGCTAAGAAGTTTTCGTAGATTTCCACAGAAACAAACAGTATAAAATAAAGGTTTGGTACTGGTTCGCAGCTCTAGGCCACGGATCAAGGGTAGACGTCATATCAATAGACAAACACCTGGATTATTTCTATAGGCTCTTGTCAGACTGCAGTTTAAGAGTAGATGTCTTCTCGATGGACAACAAACTGGGCCATTTCTGTCAGACTACAGTTTAAGAATACATGTCTTGTCGATGGACAACACACTGGGTCATTTCTATAGTAAAACATGTAAGAGACATGTAATTATAACAGGAAGACAGTACACTCGGGGGCGTAATAAGATCATGCTGCATCAAACAAATGATGAGCCCGCGATGTAAACACGTCGTTTAATTTTTCGTGTTTGTTACGTTGTTTTTAATTTTGCAAAGAGTTACAGATTGTTATTAAGTTACGTCCGCCGTTTTTCATGACGTTAAAATGTAAAATTTAAAGCTCGGAACACGTACACCGAGTGTTGCTTAACGTGACGATATTTTGTGAGAAAGTTTTTTAACCCATGCTTGATACACGTGTATGCCTATGTTTTGTCGTTCCTTTTTGTAGATAAAGTAGGTATGTGGTGAATCCACAAAATTAAAGACGTTAGTTCAGATTTAATGTGATTGTTCCGTTTGTCAGTTTATACAAATTTGAAATCTTAGTTATAACTTGTTCTGTTTGTAACTTCTGCCACCATTCTGGTCGGTAATATAAAATTCGGATGACTATACTTAAACTCCATAAGTCCTTGACATGGACTTTTAACCTATTGTTTTGCGTAAGGTGCCGCCAATTAATATCCGGGTCCAACATATTTAATTAATTACAGTGTACTTAGTGTTATTCTGTGAAGATAGTACTAGATCGAGGGCCAGATGTGGCCTTGTGGTTAGCGTGTCTGGTTGGTTGGTTGCTGTAAGGTCCAAGGTTTGAGCCTGGAGTATAAGCTAAGTATCCACATTGGCATCTGCAGACGCGATGTAAAACTTAGTGACAGCTTCTCTCGTTATTCGATTAACATAACCTGTGTAGGCGGCGGGTGCTGCTGACTTGATGCCTCTTCCTTTTTCTGGTAAGTATATCAAATATTAAGAGAGAAATAAATCCCAATTTTGGGGTAACTAACGTCTCCTTTCAGACCATATGACGTGACGTTTAGGTTTAAAGATACCCATACCAAATACTGGTGTGGAAATACGAGCTAACAGATGTCCATTTAAGTTGAACATACAGCCCATGGTTACTGGTGTATTAAGGTATCTGCATAACAGACCAACGCTAGATGGCGTGCTATTTGAAGTAAATAAATGAAATCAAGGTAAATATTTTGCTGATATTGGATAACATTTAGTTCTAATCTAGGTTGCCTTATTTAGATCAGGAATATATTATCAGTTTTCGTTTTACCAACACTGTTTTGTACTTTACATCATAATGGCAGTCAAGGGATGTTGAAGCTAGATTACACCGTGTTGACCGAAGCACGTGCCAGTTCTGCTTCCGTGGTGGTAGTTTTCTTTGTATCGGACGCTTTATCCAGTCTTTCCTTTCCATTGTCAACTGTTTTGAATTGAGAAGGGAGGGGGGCAGCCGTTAAAATCAATAACTACTACACGATTATATCCTTATCGTGACCAACGTAACTAAGCGAAGTTATTCTTCCTTCTCGCCACCCTTCAAGCTTATAAACATTTGATCACGTGATATACCCTTTAAATCTGTTTTCAACTTTTTTTTTCCCTCTCTTGTCGTTCAATAGATTTACTGGCATTCGTAACAGCGCCCGTGCTTTCTAGTTATATCACTCCCTCGTGCATCCAGCTTGAATAAAAACCAGAACCAACTGCTCCATCGGTGATACGCCGGAGTAGTTCTCACGATAATTGTGTTAGGACTTGAAATGTAAAAAAAGAAACTGTCCGCTTTACCGGGTTTGTTCGGTATTTATTATACATGTTCGTATTATACGTGTAGCTAAATTGTTGTCTTTGTATTTGAACGTTACTCGCCTTTTAATTTGTAAGTACAAAAAAAAATCTCGCTTATAACTGTGTTTGAATTGCTCATAGACAATTATGTTCTAAGGCTTATATAACGCTAAAAACCGGGTTTGGATACCAGTGATTGACGCGGCATACATATCCTATTATGTAGCTGCAACCTCAACTACAAGCAAACAAAGATTTTTTTGTTTTGTTTTTTAATTTCGTGCAAATCTCCTCGAGGACTATCAACGCTACCCGCCCCTAATTTAGCAGCGTAAGACTACAGGGAAAGTAGCTAATCATCACCACCCACCGCCAACTCTTGGGCTACTCTTTTACCCACTAATAGTGGGACTGATCGTTACATTATAACGCCCCCACGGCTGAAAGGGAAAGCGTGTTTGGTGCAACGTGGATTTGAACCCGCGTCCCTAAGATTACGAGTCGAACGCCTTAACCCACCTGGCCATGCCGGGCATAAACAAAAAGAGCTATTGTCGCGTCTGCCACATGTTCTGGAAAAGTTAACATCGGGAGTAATGTAATGGGAATAAAAATGACGGACAAAACATCGATATATTTTTATGCAGTAACAAGTGTTTTATGCATTTCATTGTCAGTGTATTTTTCCCTGTTTCTGCTTACGACAGATTCGAAAGAGCCCAGCGAACACTTGTCAATTTCAAGCCCGAACTAATAATAACGTGTAGACTTGAAACAGAAGGACTACTTTTAAATAATTAAATAAATACTTGAACATTGAGTGTTTGGAGAAAAATATCTTTGTAGATTTACAGTTTACGAGATGTTGTTTTAAAATATAAAAAAGGAAATAATAGGTTTTTTCAGTGTAAATTTTTATTCGTCACTGTTACAAATGACCAAGGTTTTGGGTGTCGCGAAAACTTGTGTCTATTGTCTCATATAACGAGTTTCGACCAGTACTGTATTTGTTGAATTCCAGCAGGAATGAAGAGCCTAAACTGAGCGAAATGCTTAAAATCGTGTTCTTATACAATGTTCTAAATCACAAAAGAACTAGAAAAGTAAGGCCCGGCATGGCCACATGGTTAGGACACTTCACTTCTGAGGTCTGAGGGTCTCGTTACACTAAACCTGCTTGCCCTTTCAGCCATGGGGACATTACAGTGTGAAGAACAAGCCCACCATTTGCTGGTCAAAGAATAGTTCAAAGTTGGCGGAGGGTTGTGATGACTAGCTGCCTTTCCTCTAGTCTCACACTGATAAGTTAGGAATGGTTAGCGCAGATAGTCTTCGTGTTGCTTTGCACGAAATCCTAAACAAAGTAAATAAAAGCTACATATAAAATAGGCCTAATACCAGTGTCTTATTATATGTTGCCTGGAAGAACATGTTACTTAAGTGGATTTTCGAGCTGTGTATTTTGAAAAAGTAAGGTTATTAGTATTGTGTTGTAGGTCTCAAGAAAACTCGAATTTATTTTAAACATACTGTCTGGGGAAGTGATTGTTTCTATTATTTCTTTGACACGAACATTCTTCAGAAAAATAAAAAAGAACCGAAGTCACTATCTTGAAAGTTTGGTATCGCTTTGCTAATGTATAATGTTGACTTTTCTTTGAAGAATTAGATGGGACAAAGTTACTTTCAACTGATGAGGGAGTCCTAGTGGTTTCTGAGATGGGACAAAGTTACTTTCAGCTGATGAGGGAAGTCCTTGTCGTTTGTAAGAATCCGAAATTAATTAATAAAAAAGCACTGATGACCTTCACTGATAGTTTAGGTAACTGAATTTCAATGGAAGCTGTCGAACTCTATTGGGTGGTCAAGAAAAGTGTACATTTAATATCGCTTTCGACGTTTAGCTAATTATATTAAAATACAATTTAGAAGTATATATTTGCTGTTATTTGAAAACTTCAAATACATATGTTGCAGTAACAAAATCAGCGAAATACAACACTAAACTTGGTCTTGAGAAGTCCAGTATCGGGTTTCGACATCTGTGTTGAGCACATTATGTGTTTGTGGGTTCGATAGAAAAAAATAAGCGATATATTTGGAATTATAATAATATTTACGTTTGTTTGATGTTGTTTTTCGCGAACATGTGTTAACTGCGGAGTCTTGGTTACTGTTCGTTGTGCGAGTAACCCTTAAAGTAGACAGTTTTGGCGTGTTATTGTACTTCTAGATGAATTAAAATATTCGTATATGTTACATATTTTTGAACTAGAATTAACTGATGAAAATTGTATAATTAGATATTATAACGCTTAAGCACTGCCATCTAGTGCGGAACAACAACAACGTAGAAACCTTTTGCCCTTCTCGTTTGTTAATAAAACGTTTTTGTCGATTGTTATGTCATCTAGTGGTGTAAAATGTACTACCAAATGATTTTTCTCGAATTGTTATATTAAAGATTATTTCAGGATGTTGATTATAAAAATAAAAAAATTACCAAAGGACATTTATAAAAATTCAATGTGTAGAAAACTTCAAATTTCTGCAGAAAGACAAAAGGATGTGGCAGCACTACTTGGTTAACAAAAGAAAAATGAGTGAACGACCTCTTGGAGTTGATTTTTCTCTTTGTAATACATTTTGTCTTATTTCTTAGCATCCTACAGTACCAAGCCCTCTAGGTCAGATGCCCCCTAATGATGGAATGCCAGGTGGACCAATGACACCAGCAGGATTCTTCCCAGTAAGTGGTTGGCCATTGATTTTAACACTGTATGTTAAACGTTATATTTATCTGTAGAAGAGTTGGATAAGGTTAGAGTTTTAACTTATAATAGGAAGTAAATAACATCTTAATGGATGAGGTATGAAAGTAATACTGCTGTTGTGGAGCGTATCACAGTCGATGTACCAGTGTTATAAACTGTACCGTATCTGGTATAACCACAGTATCACTGAACAAGGAGAGTAAGATATCTTTTAATAGTCATCTTTATTTTCCTGCATTTAAAATGAATTTAAAATTAAAAAGGTGTTTTTCAAAAGGAACTCGGAATTTTGATCTAAGTTTTTGTTTTTAAAATGTTAAAATGTGTTATAAGGTGAAGATTAGTTCCCCTGTTTGTTCACTAAGAGTACCCTAGAAACTGTCACTGGGTGATATTTTCTAGCTGCTCTTATGTTAGTATATTATTTCAAGATTAATAACGGTCACTGTACAAAGTCCTAATATTTGAGAAACGGACAAGGAAACTATGGCTTAAAACAGTAAAAATAAAGGGATTACTGAGTTACAGTGGAGTTTTTATTTTTTGTTTTACTGTTGTTTCACTCTCTATCTCAGGTACATCAAATTTCAAACCTTGTGTTTCAGTTTGGTTTTATCATCTAGAAAATTTCATGCAAAAGCCAAACTTATTAGTCAGGTGGGATTTGTAACTGTTGTATATCGGTGTGAAATGTGATTCATTGAAAATGCAATTAAAAATGATCAAGAAAGAGTGATTGTTATCTCCTACAACAAGTTAAGACAAATATTTTAGATCTCTACAGAAATTAAATGAATTTCTAAGTTTTAGTTTAATTAAACATTTTTATAATAATTAGTTTAATTACATGTATTTTGTTTAAATGTTGCTTAGTGATGCGAAGTGTTGTAAAAGAGTGCACCATTTTTACAGCAGCCCTCTCTATAATTCAAGCACATGCAGAGAATAAGGGTGTAAATGTATAATAAGGGAGTGTGGACCAGTTTTTGTCCACTGACAAGTTTCTGTTTTTTTACAGAACACTCCTTTGAGGACATCTACGTCGCAGCAGTCAGGATCCCAACCGTCCCCTCATCCTCAGCCTCATGGGCAGATGATGCAGAATCAGGTAAAGTTACTTAACATGTGAACGTGGTTCTAGGAACAATGTTAACATAAGTGGGAAATTTTGTTTTCTAAATTTTTCTAGATCAAAGATTAAGTAAAGTGGCTTATTTTGTGGAAATGGTAACATGGTGAGTAAGAGCTCTGTACTGGTGTTCACTAGTAATGGGGACTATCAGTAAGAAATTTATTGTGAAGGTTCATCGGTGATGGTGACCGTCAGTTACAAACTTATTGTGAAGGTTCATCGGTGATGGGGACTGTCAGTTACAAACTGAAGGACATTCTTGATTCTGTTAATCTGACCTGAAGAACAAAATTTTAAACCACTCTCAACAACTCATCTGGCCTGTAATTTTATTAAACAAATCAAATAGAGACTCCCAAACTGCTTCAGTCTGAGCATCCCAACTTTAGTATTGTGACTGATAAACAATGCTCTAGTTAAACGAAAAATGTATTAAATAAATATAATTAATTTAATTCAATGTCTTTATATTTGGTCCATATTTCTGCAGAAAAACTTCACAGTTTCAATCTTGTCTGTAGAGAATAGGGCCAGGTTTGGCTGTTTTATAACAGTGAAAATACTGTACAAATATATAGAATAGAGCCAAGTTTGGCTGTTTTTGTAACTTTGAAAATACTGTACAACTATATAGAATAGAGCCAAGTTTGGCTGTTTTTGTAACTGTGAAAATACTGTACAACTATATAGAATGGAGCCAAGTTTGGCTGTTTTTGTAACTGTGAAAATACTGTACAACTATATAGAATGGAGCCAAGTTTGGCTGTTTTTGTAACTGTGAAAATACTGTATAAAGCTAGGTCTCCACTACTTTATCAGTATGTTAAGTAATTATATCAGTTTTACAGTTCATTGTTTGTGTTACATGAACCACCCATGAACATGATTTGCACAGTTGCCATCCAGGTGTAAACTTATTGTCAGTGTTCTACTGTTAGATTATAATTTATTGTAGAGTTGTATAAATAATGACATAATGTTGTCTTATTTGTTTAAAGGTGATGACCATCTTCTGCTTTTTCAAGAACACATGTACTGTTTTGTTTCTTGACTGCTTGTTCTGACTATTCATTCAAAGTGAAATGTAGAAAAAATAGTCCCTCTTGAAACTTAATACCACAGTAAAACTGTGTTTTTAAACAAGTAGAAATACTTCAAGCCATGTTTGTTACAATGAAAGTCCCTGTTTAATCTACTCAGCTCTAGGAGTAGATACATATGAACCATTGTGTTTTCTGGATGTTTCATTAGCAGTATCCAGCATGGGGCATATGTACCTGATTTGATTTTATTAATCATCAGTATCTCTACTAACCTACCCTCAAGTATAGTTATGTGCCCAAAGTAATGTATATCTATTTTGGTAAAAGAAAGGAATCATTGGGACCCTAACAGAAGAATTCTGTGAAAGATTTAGAGTGTAAGATTTGAAATTTTTTCTGTTTGCTTGCCTGGAAAAGTCATTTACACACTTATTTCAATGAAAATTTGTTGAAACAGTGACATTTTGATTCTCACTATAAACACACAGAGTGATTCTGTAAACTATATAACTTCAGTAAGCTTTAGTTAAACCCAGTGAATATTGCAAAATAGAAGTTATTAATATTCAGACATTTTATAGGTTGTTTCAAATGGGCAATCTTTTTGTCATGTTTTAAGTGGTGTTCAAACTGCTAGTGTGAACTGATTTCATTACCTGTTCACTTGTATTCTGGCCACTTTGAATATTAATTCCTTACCCATTATATGTAGGCCTTCATACCTCCAAGATATCCAGGTGGGCCAAGAACAGGAGTTAGAATGCCCCAACAAGTAGAATTTAATGTAAGTAAAAACATCTGCCTATAATAAAGGGTTGATCCAGTACTGTCTCTGAGATTAGCAGTGCCAAAATCTATTGTTTGATTCCACACACTAAACATCTTGCAGACAACAGTTTGTGTAGCTTTTCACTAAACTAGTTTCAACACATGATTTAGTAGAACTTAAAACAGAACCATTAGATCTTATACTTCATGTATGTGTATATGATACAACCTACACTCTATGTGCATGTAACAGCTGGTACAAGTACGTACTTAAAGATGAAGTTTGTAGTCTTATAACATTATTTATAGTAGCATTTGATTTTTAGTTTAGTGATTTTATTTGGTGTTAAGCTGTTTTAGTCAGTGCTGCTTCAGTTACATTTGTATTACTGATGTATTCTCATGCCCTCATCAGGAAAAAGATATATAAGAAACAATAACACAAGAAATCCATATAGACGTTGAAAACTATTTACATCTTTACAGAATGTAACTTCAAATGTTATGTAGTTTTACACTACCAGATGTATAAATGTCACAGTATATAAATGGATAAAAAATGTCCAACTTTTTACTTAAATCTTTATGGATGGATAAAACTAATTGATGTGTCCATTGTAAATGTATGTAACATATAATGTTTGGTCAACAGCCACCTGGTGTTGTTCCAGGACAACCTATGATGCCCAATAGTATGGATCCATCAAGGCAAGGTAGATGGTATTTGTCATCCTCCTGTGTTTAAAGAGTACTTTATAAAAACTGTTGTTTATAATCAGGAATTTAAAACATAACTCTATGTTGAAAGATGAATATTATTTCTAGTTGGACCCGTGAGGCACTTGAAACACTTTATTTGGAAGTAAGATATTACTTTAAAGTGACTATTGTTTTTTAATTAGCGTTTTCCTTACAAAATTTTTAACTTTAATTTTGCAAGATGACAAAAGTAATGTTCTGCCTTACATGAATATATGAGTTATCCAGTACACCAACGAACTACCTTATACCAGTAGGAAGTGTGTAACCCAGTACACCAATGAACTACCTTAGCAGTAGTAGTATATGGTAGCAGTATATTCAATATAAGGTTTACATCATGTCTGATGAAACTGAAGGACATTACTTACATAGTTAATACTTTTGTCATGTTTCTCAGTACTAGACTTTTCATCCATATTATTAATCTTTTTTTGTTGGTTATTTATAGGTGAAGGTGGGGAATTTGCTGGGTGGCAAGGTAGGCTTCACACCTCTTCAAATACTTTTGTAATATGTAAACGTGCAGTGTTTTTATAATGTGGGTAGTTCTTTTTCTTGTATATTTTGTGGTATGTCTGCAGTATGTTTGTTCTTTCCTGTAAATTGTTTTGGTGCTTTTGTAAGATACTGATTTTGTGAAAACTTTTGTGATGTTTTTGCAATGTGTAAATTCTCTCCTGTAAATGTGTATGATGTTTTGGTAACTTTCAGTTTCTGTGTTGTTGTTTTCTTTAATTTGTTGATTCATTCATTCTATATATTTTGATTTTTGTAATGTATAAACTCTTTGTCTCTCTAGATCTTGTAGTGTTATCATAATGTTGGTATTTTTCTTCATTTACATTTTGTATTTATTTTTTAGTTTGGTATTCCTTTCTATAAATTTTTACATATTTTTAATGTGTAACCTTTTCCTTCCCGTGGATTTGGTATTCTGCTGTTTTGCCATTTTTTCTTAAGTTGAAAGCTTAAGAGTGAGGACAGTTAATTCTTTGTTTAGAGTGAAGACAAGTTATGTTTTATTCATGATGGAAACACGATTTTCTGCAGTAAAAAATGGAATGATTATTGGGAATAGTGTTTGGTTCAGAGGGAGTCATTATTACTCACATCTTGCTCTATTTAGTACTAAATTTTAATTTTATACTATTTGGGATACAAATGGCAGGCTAATAAACAAGTTAAACTGTTTATTGAACATTTTGACATTGGGGAAGAAAAATTCATCTGTTCTTATTTTGTGTCTTTTTTGTACAACTGGAGTCTAATGTTCTTTTTATACTAATAACCAATAAAAAGAGAAATTGGAGCCACATGATATTCAATTGGAGTCTGCTACAACCTTTGGTGCTTCCATCTTGAAAGAAAACAAATTTAAAATATTTTATCCACGATTCTAGCTTAATGTTTCTTGGACAACTTAAAATGCTATACCCTTAACTTTGTGTTTGTTGGACATCTTTCAGGATAAGATCTGATAAAGGTACTGTAGTTATTTAGAATCTTTACATTTTAGTTTTGTAATAGATAGATCATCACAGACTTATCATATGAACAGTGCTTATGTTAAAATGTGTTTCAGAGCAGACAGTATTTTCTCACACAACAGTGGACATAGCTAGGGGTAAGACATATTGCAGAACAAGACAGTTCATTCACATTCCCAAAGCTTATATGGTGTTAAATAAGTGTGGTTAAAAGATAATATGTGGAGTATGGCTAATAAATAACTACAAGTGAATGCTGACCAAGGTTAAATCCCATTGTAAATCTATTCTTCATTCAGTTAATGAACTGCACAGCTTTCCAAGTGATGGTAGTTAGACAAATGAAGTAGCTTTGAATGGTAAAATGTAACTAAAGACAAACACTAATAAAACTAACCTTAATAAAGGGTGGGAGGTATGGAGAAGTTTAAGGAACAGAACAGAACAGTTCTTACATTTTCTTCTGTGTATTAGATATCTTTATACAGGGGCAAAGAGTCATTTTTTGTTTAATTCCTGGCTTATGCAGAAATCCCTATATTTTGTTGTAGATTCAAAAGTTTAGCTTTCTTTATTGTATTAATAGCTGAATGTACTTTAATTATTGAATCAGAACATAATAAAAATATGTAACTATTGACCCTGAAAGATTGAGTGGAAGTTATTTAGTGTGTCTTTAAATAGTCCAACATGTAAAAGACCTTTCTAGTGTAGTGAAGAGGATGAATTGATGGCAAAATTTTTTGTTAACAGTAAATCACTTACTAGGCTGTTAATTGAGGGTGTTAGAAACAAAAGAAATATTTATATTTTGTATAAAGGTTATGTGAGCATCTGTGATCTCATCTCTAGTTAACACTATGTGTGGCCTGTATATTGCTATTATAAACAAACAGGATAGTCTGTATCAAATTTGGTACCTTAAAACAAAGATTGAAGTGTAATAATTTATTTATATTAAAAAAAAAAGAATGGTTTAAAATTAACACTCCACAAAGAAAGGTTAACTCCTTCACAAAACTTCTGTATTAACCATTCATCTGAGACTAACACTTGTATATTTTATTAATAATAATTAATATGCTAAACATTTTACTGTTCTCATTTGAAAAAAGCATTTATGAAATATTTTTATCTCAGTGTTACATTTACTCTAGTGTTTGTTTGCACAGTACTTGAATTTACTGCAGTTTCAAGTTTAGCGTTCTTCACTAATTGTGTTTGTTCTATTCTGAAAGTCTTCTAACAGTTTTATATTGGTTTAAAATAGCTCTACCTGAGAATAAAAACTCATATATCATTCAATAGTAGTAAATAAATTGAAAATACACAATCTGAAGATCTACTTTTGAAGTGATCTGGCTGACAGAGTGGTAAATCTGAGAAAATCATTACTTCCCTGCCTGTTGTGAATGGAAACTAAACAGGATCTTCTTGGGTTCTGGTATCTTTATGTTTTTGTTGTCTATGTTCAAGTTGGAAGAACAATTATATCAACCAACAGTGCAGAACAGCATCCATACTAATTTATATAAAACTGTGAATGTATACGATACTCAGTAATAAATTTCTTAAAATTGTCCACTCATTTTTAATCATGTCCTTGTATTATCTTGTTTTGTAACCTGTCTGTTGTTTTACTGAGATGATGCATGTAAAGTTATTCTTCATAGTATTTTGTACCAGTTTGTTTTACAGCCTATTATTAATTTTACTGAAATCAAAGAGAGAAAAACACGTAAGTTTGTATAAGTTGTTTCACAAAATTTATTCCTGATAATTGAAACTGTGAATGAACCAAAGTGTACACGTTCACTGTTTTGTCGTTCCAGTTACAAAGACTTACGTGATTGTTATCAGTATTTACAGATTGGTGTTCAGGCATGTCGACCCAGGTAATAAACATATAACTCCTAATGAGATGAGAACAATTACGTGTACATTGAAGTCAGAAGTTTTCTTCTTTTACGTGTGACTAATTAATTTAATAGTGTTTAGTTGAAGAGTATTTATTAGTAGTTTTCATTACCATTTATTTTTAATTCTGCTTATAAACGAGGATTCATTTTTAGGTCCTCCAGGTATGAATTCTATGAATCCAAGGATGAACTCTCCAAGATGTCAATCCTTTGGGCCCTTAAACCCTGGAGTAAGTTGAACCACCCAGTGTTAATATTGTGTCCTAGTATACTTTGAAACTACAAAATTGAAGTTTTATTTTTACAAGTTTATCAGTTTTTTGACATAACTGTGATTTTTTAAAATTGTGTATTTTAGGTGATGGTAAGTGCTAATTAAATTTGAATGTCCCATGAATTTGAAATGAAAATAAAATGTTTTTATTGTTCAGTTTTCATCTTCAGTGAATAAAATCGTTATTCTTGTGTAATTATTACAAACATTAAAGAAATAAAATAGATTAGAGTTGTCTTAGTTTTCAGTTAATGATTACTATTTTTTTTTTACAGTTAAAACCACATCTGACCTATGAATTGCTGATACAGCAATAAGTATACAGATTTACAGTGCTAAAATCAGGGGTATGACCCCCCCTTGGTTGACTCAGCAGATAACCCAATGAGGCTTTGTTATAAGAAAACACACACACTCCAACCTATGATCTGTGATTTGTTTGATCTTTCAAATACAAATTGTAAACATTCTTAATCAAATAATCTTTTTTCATCAACTTGATTTGAATCAAACTGACCAGTATTTTTCAATTCAGCTATTTAAGAGACCATTAATTTTGAAAGTATCACCAGTAACTGACCAATCAAATTTACTGTTAGTCCATCACACGTGACCAGTTTACTGATTAGAAGGTCTTGTCGATGAAACGCTCATTTAAGTGAAGACTTAAAAAAATTGTGCATGATTCAGGTTTTTCTGACCGTCAACATAGTTTGTAACTGTCAACTTTTGTCATTTAAATCAGAAACATCTGATTAACATACATAGCTACTATGTTGTTTTTGATTGAAAAACCAAATACACAGTTGTTATTGTTGCCTGTTTTTAAAAATAATTTAATTTTCCAGAACTATGGACCAATGAGGCCACCACCTAATAACTCAATGGGACCAGTAGGTCCGGGCTTGCCTCCTATGTCAATGTAAGTATCATTTCTGACTAAAACTAGTTATTATAAAGTTTTGTATTTGGTTGTCTTTTCATGATCAAAATTTGTGTCAGTATCATATGTGCAACATAACTAATACACCAGGAGGTATTATTCAGCCCATGGAAGTTATAATGTGTATGCGAGAAAAATAAACTATAAAATAAATCTGGTAAAGCAGAAAAGATTGTTTTACCTGAATACACCTCTATAAGTGTTTCAAGGTTGTTTGAAGTAGCATAGACAGAGTAGTGATTTTAATGGGCCATTTCTAGAAGGGGACAAGGTTATGATCCTTCTTCAGGTCAATTTTAACTTAATCATTAGCCTACTCTCGAAACAAGCAGGACCAGTTCGTTGAAGCCATAACTCTATCCTTGTATTTATATAATCATTAAGAAATAACAAAAATCATTATATATGAATATAATTATTTTATATTGCTGTTTGTATGGATTTTGTAGTTACCTATTTCTTTATGTTTATTAATTTAGGGGCTCTATAGTCATAATGTTTACTGTATGTGTTAATTTTAGGGTTATGCAACAGTAAATCCTGTGTGATTATTTAGGAGTTTTTTTTAGATATAAATATCAGTGTCTGAATATACATGTTAATTTCTTCCATGCATCACATATTAAGGTTACTATTACATGTCTTAGTGCTGCTTTTCCAGACAATTTTTTTTCTGGCTTTCTATGTTGTCTAGGCATGCATTTTTATGTGGATTTGCATATATTTTAGACATTTTTCAGCTTATCCAATAAATTATAAAACATGTGTTAGTAATTTTTTTAACAGACCTGGCTCTGGAGGTAGACCTTGGCAACCTAATTCATCAAAGGTAAGAATTCTTATTAAATCAAAAGGCTAAAAGTGAAAATGAAATAAGTTTTTTCTAATATTAGAATATTTTATACTGATAAAATCTTATATTAGTATTTCACCACATATTCAGTAAAATCAGTAGCAGGTTTTAGTTACATATTAAAAGGAAAATAAAGACAAAACTCTGTGTACACTTGAAATGCTTATCTACATTCATAAGGAAATGGTAGTCTTGTATTTGATAAGGAAATGGTAGTCTTGTATTTGATAAGGAAATGGTAGTCTTGTATTTCATAAGGAAATGGTAGTCTTGTATTTCATAAGGAAATGGTAGTCTTGTATTTCCTGTATTCTTTCTGATGTTCCACAGTGTGATATCTTAATTTTGTTTTTTCCAGTGTTCCATAATGTTATACTTATATAGAAATCCATGAAAAACATTATTTTATAAACTAAGGTAAAGAATTGTTGATATTCATAGATTTTGAGGGTTGTGCTTTTATTGTTTTTTCACTGTAAGCAAACATGCAGAAGGTAATTATTTGAGTTTTTGCTTTATTTCTATGTACATTTTCTAAAAGATTTGCTTGCTTTTTTTTAACCTTTTAGTTACTTTTGTTTGACCAGTGAATGTAAAAGTCGTTTTTTTTACAGATTAATTACACTTCATCGTCACCTGGTAGTCACTATGTAAGTTTACATAACGTTTGTTCTTATGGATGATCCTTTCAACAAATAAACTGTTCCAGAATTATAGATATTAAAACTTTGAAAGAACATCTTATAATAAACAAGAACAATCTGTTATTGTCTCTGTTTACAACAGATATTATAATGATGTCATGTTAAGACATAGAACGTGGTTTACAATGGATGGATAAAGTGATGTCATGTTAAAACATAGGATGTGGTTTACCATGGATAACATGTCATGTAAATTTTTGTCTACTTAAAAAACAAGTAATATTGTATGTATCCAATCATTTTTTCTTGCTGTTGGTTATCAAGTACACTTAAGCCAATGTTTTATACTTGTGATAGTATTACATGAAATAATTTTTATTTAATTAAATAATATACTAAATAACATAGATTGATTAAATGCAAGAAGCAGACACCTACCACTAATACTCAGTTTTTCTAGCTGTTTGGCTTTCTATTGGGTATATGTAATGTTTAATTAAATGTATGAGAGGATGTGATACGTGGCAGGAGGGGTTTGATTTTCTATTTGATAACTCTATAACCAAAGAGAGTTAAAGGCTATAAAAATTATGGTTGTTTTGAACAATGACAGTTCTATAGTAAACAATTTCCCTTTAATTCATTCTTTATTTCAAGGGGTGGTGAATAAAATGTAGAAGATGAGATGTCTAGAGAAACTGTCCTGTGTCATGGACTTTTTTAATATTGCCTTGTACAATTAAGAACTTAAAACTTAAATATTTATTAAAATGTAGATTATTAGCTAAGATTCTGTGTTATATTAATTAGTATAACATTAACAGAAAGTGGTTTAATAAAGTTTAATGTAAGATACTAAAATGTTGTGGAGTGCAGAACACGATATCCATAACAAGCGGGCTAATCAAGTTGAATTATACCTTTCAGAATGTTTTACTCACAGTGGCTTAACATTTATTCTTACATTTGTTGACTACTCTTAGGCTCTTACTAATTTATACCTTTAAAATATCTTTTCTTCCTGCTCTTCTAACAGCTTAGTCTAGAGTCCAAAGGCTTCTGAAACTAAAAGTCAGTTTTGACACCTGAAGTTTGCAAGCAACAGATAACCCCTTACTTAACTTTCTGCCTAACAAAACTACAATATATTCCTTCCCACTCTTGAGCTGAATTATAAATGTCTCTGCCACCCTTTTCTTCTTTTCTGAAGTAATAATGTGATTGCTACCTAGTGCTAGAACTGAGGTTCCTACCACCCACTTCTCTTGAGTTACCAGTAGGATTGATAACCAACATAACTATTTTAGATGTTTGTCAGTTCCTTGAATTCTGTGATGTGTAGATATCTGTATTTACTGATATAAGGGACTCACAGTTTATTGTGGTAAAACTAAAATAATTGTTTGATTATAAAATTCTAGTTTGTGGGTTTATTTCACGTATTGTTGCTGTTAACATTCCAGATTTAAGAACAAATTTAATGAAAGAAAAGTATTTAATAGTTTGTGAAAAGTGTGTCTGAGGTATGTTTGTTTTTACAACTTAGGGCCCTCCAGTATCTAGTACAGCTCCACCACTCATGTCAAACCATCAAGGTAAAGTAATTAATGGTACTTACATGGTACAATAAGATAGCAGTGATCAGTATGTTTTTTCTTGTCTGTTTGTTGACAACCTCATTCAGTCATGTCAATCACAAACTTGCAAAAAATGATTTGCTATGATTAAACCACTTTACTAATATATTTATGATTCAACATGAAAGAAATTATAATGAAATATCAAGTAACTTTAAAAATAGTTTTGTGTGTATAATTTTCACAAATAACTTGTGATTTTTTGCTCTAGGAAGATGTAAACTAGTTATATTTCTACACATCAATATATAGTTGATGAATTAGCTTCATGCAAGTAAGCACAAGATAATCTGTATTTCTTATGTATTAAACATAATGTGATGTACTACAGTAGGTAAGGACGTTGTCCACTCTATGTATACAGTAGACTTGTATTTATTATATATTAAACATAATGTGATGTACTATAGCTGGTGATACGGTTGTTCAGTCTACTTAGTAATCAAAACACTTCTTCGTATTCAGAAAGTTTTAACTCAGTATTGAGTAGGCACTCTTGGCCATTTTATTCACTTAACTGTTTCATCTCATAACTGTAAAACTGTATTCCCAGTGAAATTTAGTCACATAGTTTAGAAACTATAAGAATTAAACTACCTATGCAAACACATTAATTAGAGATTAATTTACTTTATGTTAATCAGTAAAATTAGTAACTTTAGTAAACACGTTTACTTTGATATCAGATATGTTATTATATATGAGATGCGTTTACTCGTATATCAAGCTTCCGATGGATTCGATTATCAACATTAATAAGGTGCTGGTATTATAAAAGTTACAGTTGTTGTAAATAATTTAAAATAAACAGAAATTTCTATTTTTGTAAATAATGAAATATGGGTTTGAATTTTACCCACACACAAAAAAAAAAACTTTTGAAAAAAGGCAAGATTATTTCTCATGTTTTTATACTTTATCTGACACTTGAGTTTGGTAGTTTAAAGTTCTGTGCTGTTTTAGTAATTAATAGTAGAAGGACTTGTATGCATCATTGTATATCATCTAAATTGTTTTAAAAATACTAGCTATATGTACTTATTGTCAGAGAAGTTTCTACAGTATTCATAATTATTTATCTTTATTAATCTTGTGTTTTTTTTATCAGATGTTTATTTTTTTTCAGTAATCTCCTCTGTAATTTTTTGTATATATATTTACTGTATGTATTCTGAATGTGTGAAATGTAGGAAGGAGAAAAAACACATTAGTATACATGCTGGGTGTGTGTCAGTATAAAACCACACATCTGTTTCACTAATGATAACAGTAAACACAATTAAGGCATGCTTTCCTAACAGTCTACAGGGTCAGATTAAAACCACATAACTATTTTAGTAAATATAAGTAATAAACACAATTAAGGCATGCTTTCCTAACAGTCTACAGGGTCAGATTAAAACCACATAATTATTTTAGTAAATATAACAGTTGTAAACACAATTAAGGCAGTGGTTTCTTTATGATTTCATTGAAGCCATTATTTATGTGAAGAATGTGGTGGTACTGGTAATGTTGTGGGAGTACTGATGATATGTTGTGGGAGAAACATCACTTTTTGTGCCCCAAACATTTGTAATCTATTTTTATGAGCTGTATAACTGATTAGGTTTAATTTCCATGGAAAGATTTATTCACAGCATTATTTTTAAAGATATTCTGTGTGTCTGAATTCTTCTAATTTAAACACATTCGTATGTGCATGAATCTTTAAATCATATTTGTATCTGATATTGCACGAACTATGTGTGTGTAAGTTCCATTAACTCTGATTTTTAGGCTGTTTGTATTTTTGTGGTTAATTTATTCTGTTTGTCCAGATTCATCTAATTCTGGTGGAGATGCAATGTATACAATGATGAAGTCTGTACCAGCTGGCAGTATGTCAGGGGTAAGGAATTTGACACCAAGATAACAGCCCTTAGGTTATTTAATGGATTGTGTGGTTATCTAATATTTTTCAGAGAGGAATATTTTATCTTCTATGTACAAAAGGCTTTAAATTTAATTTATTTTTAAAACCATTCATAAAGAAAATTGTGTATAGTTAGTGTGTGTGTGTGTGTGTGTGTGTGTGCAAAGATTTAAAGGAGATCTGTTGGTATTCAAAAGAATACAGAAGTCTCAGAATTATAAATACTAACACTAAATTAGCTGATAGTAATCTTTCCCATCATCAGACAGCATAACATTGAAATATTTTCATGTAACAATAGTAGCAGAAATGAGAGAGTTTTCAGTCCCAAGAGACAATAATATAAAGAATCCTAAATTCTGTCTTGATGTGAAAAGCTGGTTTTGAAAATGGAACTTTAATACATAATTAAAAGGTTTTAATTACCCTCTTGTCATGCTGTTGGTGACACGGATAATTAAACAGAAATATGTGCATACATATAGTTTTAAACTCTGATTTTTAAAGCTTTGTGAGAAGCCTGTTTCTAGACTGTAACTTGTGCTCCAAAATAAAAAAATATAATAACAAGCATGTTTCTTCATTAAAGATAAAATTGTAACATATTATTTTCCAAGTTTAGAATACCACTTTTTCTTTTACAAAAAATAATGATAATATATAATAATAATAACAGTTTATATTATTAGTTCATAAAAATATGAATATTCCTTTGGTTAATCTTTCTTTCTTTAGTTTCCAATGGGTCTGGGACCTGATGGTCCCATGGGGCCTATGGGACCTGATATGGGTGCACCTTTAATGAATGGTGGGTATTGTAATTACAAATGTTTATCTGTTGAAGTTTGAGTACTTTTTGAAAAATTAGAGAGCATTAGTTGGATATATGGAGTTTTTATCTCAACACACAAATTAGTTAAAGCTGGAATAACTAAAATAATAAGATTTATATTTTATTATTTATAACAATAATTGTAGTTCTTTTTAAACACAATTAAAATTATTTACAATAATATGAATATTTGCGCAACATGAGATATGAGAAGTACCTGAGGGTTATTTCACTGCCAGTAATATTTTAACAGATATAAGATTTCTCGTCCAGAGTCATTCAACACACAATTAAAAGTGAGTGGTGTTTTAGGTGATGGCTTGGATGGAATAAAAACATCTCCTGCTAATGGACCAGGGACCCCAAGAGAGGATGGACCTCCTATGGTTGAGTATGGTATTCCTGGTTATGGACAGGATAGTGTACGTATTGGTTATTTCTCCTCCTTATATAAACATGTTTCTGAAAACAAATGCTTTTCATTTGTGTTTTAAAGAACAGTAACAGTATAACTTAAGATTTCAGTACTGAGGTTTGGCCAAGATTCTAGTTGGTTTCATTTTGTATATAGAAGGCCACCAAGATTCTAGTTAGTTTCAGTGTGTATATATTGAAGGCCACCAAGGTTCTAGTTTGTTTCAGTGTATATATTGAAGGCCAACAAGGTTCTAGTTTGTTTCAGTGTGTATATATTGAAGGCCACCAAGGTTCTAGTTTGTTTCAGTGTGTATATATCAAAGGCCAACAAGGTTCTAGTTTGTTTCAGTGTGTATATATCAAAGGCCAACAAGGTTCTAGTTTGTTTCAGTGTGTATATATCAAAGGCCAACAAGGTTCTAGTTTGTTTCAGTGTGTATATATCAAAGGCCAACAAGGTTCTAGTTTGTTTCAGAGTGTATATATTAAAGGCCAACAAGGTTCTAGTTGGTTTCATTCTGTATGTAGAAGGCCAACAAGATTCTAGTTGGTTTCATTGTGTATATTGAAGTCCAACAAGATTCTAGTTGGTTCCAGCATGTATTGAATGCCAACCATTGACACTATATTCTTGGGATACAGATGCCAGGGGATACATCGGGAATTGACATCCAGTGCCATTTACAGGCTTGTGCTGGTCACCAGGGGGCACCCTTGTGAAATTTAAGTGCAGGATAAAATCACAGGTACGTTGGCCTCTTCACTGGAGTCATTACCCTCACTTTTAATGCACTGACTCTCTTGCTTTTTATGATCTTTCACAGAGTGAAGACTCAAACTGTAGCTGAAGGTCAGTTAGTTTTCTGTCTGTTATTTTCTTTCTCTTTTCCATATGTAAGTATTCATAATATATTTTTTTTATTTGGCTTATGTCTGTCTGCATACATTTTCCCCCTCACAGTTAAATTTTTTCTTTGCAATAAACTGGCTTATGCTACTTTTGACTTATAGAATAGACTGTAGCTTTCTTCTGTAGAAGTTCTCCAATCTATTTTCCTATCATGGAATAATTTAAAAATGCTTTTAGTTTCCTTCCTCTTAACCAAGACTCAGTCAAAGAACCAACTTGGCATTGCCAAACTTTAAATTCACCCTTATCAAGAGAGAAAACTTACAAGCTGAAATAATTCATGATATACTGCACTTAAATTTCTAAGAGGCAAAGCTTGGCGTGTAAAGGGCCATAATGGTACTCTTTGCAAAGTATTAACTCGAAGGGGAAAGTTGCATCATGTAAAAACAAAATTTTTTGTAGATCTAAAAATAATGTCAGTAGTGTTTTTCCAGCACTGTTGTTGTCAGTTCCACCATTAAAGTTTCACAAAATGTTAGTTTTTCCAACCATGTCCCTCATTGCCCACCTTTTGGGACTGTATTATTTAGTTTTGTGTTTTCTTCATCTCAGCTCAGTTTTGGTCTTCAGCTGTGAATTCATAGAGATGTTTTCTTTTCTATTGAAATATTTTTATCACATTTTACCTTTACTACAGATACAAAAATAAGCTTTCTTCCTTTAAGACGTTCAAAACTTTTTTTTTTCTTGTTCTTACAGGCTTGTAACCACACCAAAACACCTCATTCATGCTGATAATGTGTAAATGCCATATGTTTCACAGACAGTGAAATACATTAGTCATAAAATTAGTTTTAAGTACATGTTAGGGGCATCTATTTACCAAGCAACATGTTACCTGTTTTTCTTTCTTTTTTTAATTATGATAACATAGATTTTATGTGCATGTAATTGAAGTTGGATTGTCTTTTATCCAGGATCAGAATGAGTCAGAAGCTATACTAAAAATCAAAGAAAGCATGCAAGAGGAAGCAAAAAGGTTTGAGAAAGATAGCCCCCCTGAACGTTCAGAATACTTTATGCAATAACATGTACTTTGCATTTGCTCTCCATCAGATTATTACCAACAGACCGTAATGTTCTTCTTCACATCTTGTGTTCTGGGATATTCACATGGGAAGTGGTCTTTACACCACACAAATAGTGAAAGTGTCCTAACCTGCTGAAGATACAAGTTGCAATAAAGTGACCTGGAGGTCATGCATTGCATGGACTTGCACACTAAAACTGTGGTTTGATTATCCATGGTAGGCAAAGTGCAGATAGCCTATTGTTTATTTTTGCATTAAGAAAAGAACTATAAGATTCTGCATTATACTGAGAACTTTGTTTTGTTTCTTATGGTGACTATTATCCTTTTATTTTCCCATCTCAAAATGATTCATAACAGAGATGATCTAACCATTGGTAATTTAAACCAATGAGATGAGATAGTTGTTTACACTGAAGACATTGCTCCAACATACTGAGTTAAGAGAGTTGTTCACACTGAAGGCACTGCTCCAACATACTGAGTTAAGAGAGTTGTTCACACTGAAGGCACTGCTCCAACAGACTTTACTGAAGGTAATAGCAGTCTTCTGACAGAACCTGAGTTTCTGGTGTTTCATTTGTTAAGTCTTCAATGAAGTACTGCCATTGATCCATTAAAATGTGTATTATTAATTACCTTACGTAATTACATGCTGAACATGTAGGGGAAGTGGGATAAATGGAAACCTAGTGTTCAAAGTGAACTTACTGTCAGCATTTATCTTGTTTGAATTTTATTACTTGTTGACCAATGTAACTGTGGGGGTGCTAGATGAAGAAGTATTTCTATCATTAAGGCTGGAAATAACATAAATGTGGTATTTAAGACTTATAATGAATTTTATTGTGGCAGAGGGTATCCCGTTCGGACAAACATTGAATTTATTTATATTTGTGAATACAGTATGACACTATTTTTAATCTTTATTTATGTGAATGTTTCAACAGCAACTTGGTAATGTTCCAATAAATTAGTGGACATCGAGTTTTGTACATTTATGTGAACTTGTGTATTTTTAATGTTTATGGAGTCAGAGAATGTTACTTACTGTATGAAATTATCCATTTTTAATTGGAGAAATGTTTTCACTCTTTGAATAAAATTTCCATACAGTGTGGAAAGTTTTCACTTTTGTCTAGTTTTTTGAATTACATCACTACAATATGAGCAGGATGCAGATAGCCCATGGTGTATGTTTGCACTAAAAAACAGTTTCACTCATGGTTGTATCTGGTTTGTTTTGTTCCTGAGAGGATTGTACAGAATAATAAGAGTAGAAATGTAACTGTTCTTTGTGCCAAGTGTGAAATGTATGTGTATGTATATATATCTAATATGTTTTTGTGAGTTATGCAACAATGTGTTTGTGTCAGTTGTGTAATAACATGTTTATGTAAGATGTGTTATTAAGTTATTAAGTAAAATATTATTTAAATTTATTGATTTTAACAATGTTCATGAACAGAATTTTTTCTGTTAAAATTGTGGTTTTTAATGTATGTTTTTTTTTTAAATTGAGAATTTGGTTATCTGTACCATACACCTACAAAAAACTATTTTTATTTCAGGGGATTTTTTGTTTGTTACAATTCTTTAAGCTGTAAATGTACATTAGCTAACAATTGTTTGTTATACTTGAGTATGGCTTGCACTTGGTAGTAATAAGCTTATGACATTTAAAATGGTGTTTTTGCTCGTAAGATATGTAACCATGTGTTTTGTTGTATTTTTATATTTAGTAAGCCATTAAAACATTAATCATAAAATGGTTTATATATTCGATTTAAATAATATTTCATTTTTCAGACTAGTACCCAGATCTTAATGTTCTCTATTTAAAAAGTTGGGTGATAATAAACATATGTACAGCTTAACTGTAACTTTAATTATACAGCACTAAGTTGTAAAGCATACAAGTCACTTTGTGACACATGATTCCAGAACAATGAACTTGTTCTTTAATTTAGTTTAATTTCATTCACATGATGGTGTCGCATATTTTTTACTTCACAATCAAGGTGGCAAATATCCTTAATTGTTGGGGACTGCTTGTTCCACTCTGGATACAAGATTTCTTGTTTCTTTGTGCACTGTAGGTTAAAATGGAGAAATTTCTTTAATGTAACAAAATGTTGAAAACATGATTTTATGTGAATATTTGTGGAAAAAATTGTTGAACATTACATAAAATGTACAAGGTGGTTAAAAAAAAAACAATTGGCTAATTAACTTCAGTTAAAGGCCTGCCTGTTTGTGTAAATAAAGCACATTGTACAGTGACGGAATGATTCCTGGTGTGTTTTTATCTTATATCTACACTGATTGACCATAAACATTATAAAAGGCACATTTGAAATAAATCCATATGAAATTAAAAAAAGAAAAAACAAACTGATTGAGGTAAGACATCCAGGTCAATCAGGTGATTTTGTAAAAGTTGGGTTTTTAAAAGATGTATTACAACAACTGTGTTAATATCTGTTATTCAGTTATACAAACAAGAATTAACATAGGGTGCACCCCAGTTATGGGTGCAGGAATTATTTAACCAATGTGAGTGGGGTTTGTACACTGTAAATATGTATCATCATAGGCAGTCTTGCCTAGGGCTCCACATAAGGAAGACCACCTGAAGAATAGCTAAGACTGCCCCTGTATATCACGTATATTTCTGGATAAAACTTGTCAGTTATAAATGTAACGGTCATGAAGAACCTTTGTACTTTTATATCACTGAAGTTTATGGTAACTTTCCTGTGATATACCTTCCCTTCACGATACATCAGACACAGGACTGTTTTATTTCCAAACTATCTGATTACTGTTATATTTATTGTAGTAAAACATCTTGTCCTCAGAAGAAAACAGTTTGGAAACTTGTGTTTCATTATGCATTCATAAAACTACACAGATGTGGAGCTTGAGGTGCTATTATGCATATAATTATCCAATAAAAAGCTTCAAACCCTAGCTTAGATGATTCGTGTGTTTTTTTTACACACCAAGGAAACGAAAACTGCCCGTGTGAAAACCGCGAGTTGGGTGTTGTATTGAAGTGGAATTGTGAGTTGATAACGTTATTTAACGAGTTGTCTAAGTTATTCTCTAACTGTTGGGTCGGTTAAAATTTTGTTTAATATTAAAGATAATGCGTTTATAACGTCATCTATTGGGACTTTAGTGAATATATTATGTCAAAAGCTACCATACGGTTTTTCCTCTTCTTTTTTTTTAACTTTATAAACTGTTTGGAGTTTTAAGACTATATTCAATTACATTCACTTTAGAAAGTGCATAGAATGTGTGGAAGTGTTATTAGAGGTGATGGGGTTTAATTTTGTTTTTATGTTATTTTTATTAGCTATCTTGATGAGGTCTGTATTCAGTGAAACGCGTCGTCAGCAATGGTTAGGCGGACACAGTGTGGTTGAATTATTATTATTATACATTTTTCCTTTTTTACATGTGCTAAAAGACTGAATGAAGAATATACTCTACTGTGGAAAATACAATAGGCCTAATACAAGTGTTTTATGTGGCTAGAATAGTCAGTATGGTAAATATGGAAAAATAAAGTAAGGCACAAGTGGAAAATGCAATAAAGGGAGCTAGCAGAGATGCAATTTTTGTGGTGCACGTAATGGCTAATAATGTGGAAAGTTAGGTCAGGTAACATATTAAATACAAGAACATTAAAGTAAGCTCAACTATAAGGGAAATGTTTACATTGGACAAGACAGTGGTGAGGTGAGGGATGGGAAAACTAGATTCAAAATAAGAACCAAAGAAAAGTTTAACATAAGAAATGAGTATAGAAGTAGTTATCAGATTGGCTTACCTGTTGCTATTGCAATGTTAGAAGTGTAAAAAATAAAATACAGGACTTTACAGCATTAGTAGGAATGGAGAAATTTGATGTAACGGGAATAACTGGATTATGGTTAAACATAGATGATTTTATTGACAGAAGTTTCTTTTAAACACGTTTAGGGGCTATTTAATAGAGTTAGAGTATTAAAAAAGTGAGGAATGGTTTTATATGTAAAGTGCAAGTTACATCGTCTTCAAGTTGAGGATATTAATGTTAACAGCAAGAAGATTGAATCTATTTGGGATTCTGTTAGTGAATATTAAGGGAAAAGCTCCTAGTAGGAATTTGTTACAGACTAGTAGATGGTACTGATGAAATTACTGAGAAACTTTAAAGTGAAATTAAGATTTCAGCAGCTTTAATAAAGTCATAACTATGGGTGATATTAGCATATTGATTGGGTACTGCTAGAGTCAAACTGTGAGGGAGAAAGGTTTTTGGAAACTGTTCAAGATGACTTCTCTCACCAATTGGTCTAGGAAACAAATAGAACGAATGTTATTGTAGGTTTATTGTTAATTTCAAATATAGAAATGATTGAGTGGGTGGAAATTGAGGAACATCTGGGTGCAAGTGATCGTTGTACTGTTAAGTTCGATATTTTATGCACATGGAAGTAAAGGGTAAAGATCTTTTTGTTGATAATTTAAAAACAACCAACAAATTTTGAAGGGATGCGACAAGAATTATCAGGCGTGAAATGGGCAGCTGAGTTATTTGGAGATACTGATGAGATGTGGAAAATGTTTATAGATATTTTTTTAAATATTCAACGTAAGAAAGAGGGTATCTGCAAGTAAACAAGGTTGGCGAACAAAGGGTTTATGATGTAAAATTAAGGTTAAGCATCATAAATGTAATTGTCTTAAATTGACTGGTATGATAGGAAATTCAGAAAATTATAGAAGGTCAAGAAAGTAGGTGAAAAAGGACATTAGGAGATCAAAAACGATGTATAAGAGAGGGTTGGTTGAAAATATAAAAAATAACAGTAAGGACTTAAAAATATATTAAGGATAAACAAGATCTTAAAATGGGGGTAGAACCTTTGAGGGATGATGAAGGAAGGCTGATGCATGGGTTATGGAATTTTACGTTTTCTTCGGTTTTAACCTAGTAAATATTTAAGCAGTATTTCACATCATGAACAGTTGATAAATGAATAAAGATCAAACGAGAAAACTAGATTCATTCTGAGATGGTTAAGGAAAATTGGGAAGTTAAAAAACGATAAGACTTCTGGATCAGATATTTCCCCAAGAGTTTTGAAGGATGCTAAAAACTAGATATGTGATCCACTTACTACTGTTTTTCGTCAGCCCTTGAATAGTGGGCAGATACTAGAAAATTGGAAGTTAACTAATGTAGCTCTTTTTTCAAAATATAGATTTATTAGTCTTACATCAGTCATAGTAAACGTTTTGGAAAGTTAAATGATGCTTGACGATACAATTGCTGTATTCACATTTACAGAACACACGCTTAGTTTTTCAACCATGTTAACTCCATACACCCCAACGTTAAGTTCACCTCTGAACAGGAAAAACTAACCAAATAGCATTTCTCAACATCGAAATCACAAGAACCAATACACAATTAAAAACAAAAATCCACATAAAAATCACACATACTTGTTCAGTAAACACCAAATTTGTTCAAAAATCAGGTACAATACTAAAGTTTATACTATGTAAAAACTACGCTGATAAACACAACAGCAACATAATTTATAAAATACAATGCAACAACTGCAATTTCTGTATTGGAGAACCAAGTAGAAAAACGAAAACTAAATTCAAAGAAGAAAAAAAAACCTTTACACGTTTTTGAATACTGTAAATCAAATAAACACAACATAACCATGGAAAACACCCAGATACCAAGTAGGGAAATAAATATAAACAAACACAAAACCAAAAAGGCCCGAGTTATAAGCAACTAAAACCAATATAAAGGAATACCTTTATACCTGTACTAAATAATAACCTAACATGTAACTGCATCGCCCCTTACAATTCCCTACCCGTTTACACACTTGTCCCTAAGAAGTGCCAGGCAACGGTTTGTTGCAAACTCTCTCTTAGATGACTATAGAAGGTTACACTTTCTTCTGTACTTTATTTTAAAGTGTTAGTACCCATACCAGTCGTTCTGAGATACGTTTCAATTCAAGCATCCCCGTCCATCCAAACATGTCCGGCTTTTCGACCATGACGCCGCTATGAACTTTTGGTTACTCCCACTTTCCATTGGTGAAAGAGTAGTCTAAAAGCTGGCGGTGGGTGATGATGACTAGCTGCCTTTCCTGTAGTCTTACAGTACTAAATTAGAAATGTCTAGCGCAGGTAACACTTGTGTAGCTTTGCGCGAAATTCATAAACAAATCTTCAGAAGCAGTTAACCTTGGGGAGAAAGATTTCAATGAACCTGACCCTCCCGACCTTCAGACCTAAATCTCAACAGAAGAAAAGAGAAAGTGTGTTTAATCTTTGAACTAATGAATTATTTACAGTTTTTCTTTTGCACATTATCTATTTTAGCTGATTTCCAGTTGATTTGATGACCATGATTCCTTATGCATTAAAAACTAGCATTATTTGTTTCACCATTTTAAGCAGCCTTTTGATATTTTATCCAAACTGCTTACAGTTTCATCAACATAGACTTTTTTTCAAGATTAACATAAGATTATATGGACACCCTGTTCCATAACTTGAGGTGCAGACTTGTTTGAAGACAAAAAGTTCTAACGGTTTTGAAATATATTAATAATATGATTTCAAATAACTTGACGGAGGGTGATTAAAAACCCTGATGACAGACATTATCAAATCTTGTGGGCACTGATAGATATAAATTGAATTTTAATTTAGATCGATTGTTGTCTCTGACACCAACCCCCAATTTATTATATTAACCTAGATAATTTCGAATAGCTTGAAACTAAGTTAAATAATAATTAAGATTTAGAAGTTAAATAAATGCCGATATGTACCCAGTTTCCGATACTCGCCAACAAGGTTGATACACATTGTTTTTTAATACAAATATATTTAATGCAAACAATAACACAATTTACAATACCGGTTATTATAAACAATGATCTTGATACAAAAGTTTTACAAACGTAAAAACACATTGAGTCTATTGTCTGGTTTGGAGCTTCCTTGATATCTTATCAAGGATTTACGATGAGATAATTAATTTTAAGTTGATGTAGCTATAATTAACTTAACAGGGGCCCCAAATGACACAGCGGTAGGTCTGCGGACTTATAACGGTAGAATCCGGTTTTTGATACCCGTAGTGAGCAGAGCATAGATTGTATAGTTTTGTGCTTAATTTCAAAACAGCATCAACAAAAACACTTAGCAGGGAGTTAGCTAGATTTGTGTTCCTCTTTCTTCACCTGCCACTAACCGCGTTACCACCTTTGAAGTTATATACTGTTTTCGTAAAAATATTAATGTCCGATGTGAAACCGTTGAAGTTAAATAGTCTGTAATTTTTGAAATGTATAAGAGTTTTTGATCGAATATCTGAATTTCCTGATTAATAAGCTGTTATCACAGTTATCGCTTCGAGGTTTATTTTCATAAATACTGTTTCTTGGTGCGTCGCGTTGGTTGTATTTTTAGGCGAGAGGAGAGTTTCTAGAAATGTGTTCAGAAAATTCTGCACAACATATAGACGATACAGTAGTGCTTACGTACATATATATATATTATTGATTCTTAAACTCGAGAATTTTCTATACACTGGGGAACACTTTTTCAGTAACTTTGAGTTGCATTTGATATTTTAACTGATTCTGAAGAAGTTTTAGGCTCTGATTTCAAATCTGAAATTAGTTTTTCTCTACAAGCTCTAGTTTGTATGCAATTTGAGGTTAATGAAATTGTACAAATGTGAACTTGCGTAAACCATGTATAAGCATTTTCACGTCCATATATATATATAGCTTCTAATATTTTGATCATTCTTCTTTTGTTTCAGATCAGACATGGCTTCCAAAAATAGATATCATTGCAGAAACAAGCCTGATGCCTTCTGCTACATATGTGGATGCTACACACTCAATCGTCAGAGACGTAACATATCCTCGTTCGTCAAGCGTGCCTACAAGGCATATTTTGAAGTTCATCTTGGTGATCAAGACAAGCAATGGGCTCCTCATGTTGTGTGCCACAATTGTGAGGAAATGCTTCGAGACTGGACCAAAGGAAAACGCAATGGTCTGCCTTTTGGTGTTCCAATGATTTGGCGCGAACCCACCAACCATGTAACTGACTGTTATTTCTGCATGGTAAACACAACGGGTGTTGGGAAAGAAAAACCGACATAAGATTACGTATCCGAACATTCCCTCAGCTATTCGGCCTGCTCCGCACTCTGAAGAAGTTCCTGTTCCAGTTTTCAAAGGCTTGCCTTCATTGGACGATAAAGACATTGGACATGATACAAGCGAACAAGACAGTTGTGACAGTGAATTGTCAGAAAAGTGTACATAATCGGAGAACTGTTCTTCAGACACTGAACCTTTCCCCGTCCCCAAGCCTCTTCCCCAGGCTGAACTGAATGATTTAGTGCGGGATTTAGGTCTTTCAAAGAAAGCATCAGAGCTTTTGGCATCAAGATTACAAGGCAGAAATCTTGTTGATCACTCTGTTAAAGTATTATACTTCAGAAAGCGTGACCAGCTTTTTGTGACCTTCTTTTCAGAAGACAGACAGTTTGTTTACTGCCATGACATCCAAGGGCTTCTCAAAGAACTGGGTGTACCTTACTATAGTCCTGCTGAATGGAGACTCTTTTTAGACAGTTCAAAACACAGTCTAAAGTGTGTTCTTTTACATAATGGGAATGTTTATGGAGCAGTACCTGTTGGTCACTCAGTGCATTTGCGGGAAGACTATGATGATATGAAAATGGTCATGGACTTATTAAAATATCATGAGCACAATTGGATCATTTGTGTAGACTTAAAGATGGTCAACTTTCTTCTTGGACAACAGAAAGGTTTCACCAAATTTCCATGTTTCCTCTCTATGTGGGACAGCCGAGCACGAGACAGACATTGGGTCCAGAAGGACTGGCCTTGAAGCAGGCATGCCAAATATCATACAAAACCCAATTGTAAGCAGAGATAAGATCATATTTCCTCCTCTTCACATCAAATTAGGTTGGATGAAGCAATTTGTCAAGGCACTGGAAACCAAAGGTGAATGTTTCCAACACATCATCACAGCTTTACCAGGGTTATCATTTGAGAAGATCAAAGCAGGCGTGTTTGATGGCCCACAGATTCGAACCCTAATTCGTGATGATCAGTTTGTTGCTAAGATGACCGCTTTAGAAAAGGCAACATGGTTATCCTTTGTGGCAGTCGTTCAGAACTTCCTTGGAAACAATAAGGCGGAGAACTACAGTGAACTTGTGAACAGAATGCTCCTCGCTTTTCGTGATCTCGGGTGCAACATGAGCATCAAGCTTCCTTTTTTGAACAGCCACCTTGATAAGTTCCCTGACAACCTGGGGGCTGTGAGTGACGAGCAAGGAGAACGATTCCACCAAGACCTAAAGGTCATGGAAGAACGCTACCAAGGGCGCTGGGACAAAAGTATGATGGCTGACTACTGCTGGAGCATAAAACGAGATTGTCCAGATGAAGTGTGCAAATGTTACAAACGCAAATTCCTACCTGAATAAAATACACAAACAAATTGATAAGCTATTCCTATAATTTCCTATAATAACGAAAAATTAAAAAATAAATAAAAATGTCAAATTGCATAAAATCTGCAGCTTGCAGACAAAAACCGACTTCAGATTTGAAATCAACACACTCAAATTGACTACAGGAAGGTCTTTTTTTAAATGCAACAAAATGAGTGTTCCCCAGTGTATAATTTTACTGAGTGGACAGGAAGTCCACAATACATTTAACCTGTATAAGTTACGTACATTTCAAAATATAAATTTATCTTAAATATGGTATTAAAATAGGTATATATGATATTAAACCTATCACAAATAGTTATAAATAACTTTGATTTTTTTTGCAATACTATTTTTCAGCTACAATGTCAGAACTATACTTGAAGTAAAATATTTTATTCATATTTTCACATGTAGGTGATACTTGCTGGTTATTAATATATAAGCAAATATCTTCCTTGACTCATAAATCTTCGGAAATCGTATAATCTGGTGTTGATATTCTGTAATTCAACCAGGGAATATTTTTTATCGTGTAGCTCATTCAATTATATGTAGTTTTAAAACTGTAGTGGGTAGTTGAAAATTAAATTTTATGCAGATACATATTTGTATGTAAATACAGAAAACTGAAGAGTCACAAATTTTTCACTAAAAATATACATAAAAAATATCTTACGTAATGCCCGAGACCCTGCCAGAGAATGTTAGGATGTAGCACGTATTTTAACTTATAGTTTGTGTAGCTCTAAAAACCCTTTAAAATAGCCTTGTTCTAGAAAACAGATGTTATACTTTACGTACTAACCATTTTATGGTGGCTCAGGAAAGAGTGAACGTAGCTGAAAGCGTATGTTGGTTTTATATAGGAAGAAAGAACATGTCATTTTTCTACTTTAGTTACGAGAATGTCTAAATAAAAGAGCAAATAACTGTTTTTCTATTCGCTTTGAAACTTAAGCAGTGACGTAAGACTTGTTAATCTTGTGGAAAAATGCTTGAAAATAGTTTTTATTGTTTAACCAAACAGAAATTATTTCAATTTTAATAAAGGGATTTCCTTTGTATTCAGATCTACTCAAAGTAGTCTACCACTCAAGATTAAGAACAGAATGTTTGTATAGTCTGCATAATTTGTATTCATATAAATTTGGTGTTGTTACGTAATATAGTGGAAATAAATTTTACATCGTATATTGTGCATTTATTTGCTAATATCAATAAACACGCTAGGTGGCGGTGATTACGTCCTTCTATTAAGCCACATGAAGTCCTGTTACTTGTGTTGTAATGTGCGAATTTAGTTCCTCTATTTTTCTAAACTAACTTTGATGTTGCTGGTTTTTTTAAATTTAATATATGTTTTACATCGTATATTAACTTAATCCTAAGTATGTGTGTGTAAATTTAGACATTTATGTATCAATATTGTATTTCCGATAATAGTACTTTAGTTGTAGGTTTACTTGTGCAAGCACTACTGCAAGGATACCGTATTACTGGCAGTAGACTAGTTGTAAAGTACATATTAATAGTATTACAAGTATAACATATAGCACATAGAAAAATATTAGTACTCCTAAATAGTACTACATAAAGATACGAGTACCAGATATATTTCATCAAGATCTGGGTCGGTATAATATATATCAACACAATCGTGGAAGGGTTATTGTAAATTATAAATGACCCGTATCGAGGGATTATAGAAATTTGCATTAATTGTATTTTAAGAGCAGGGATACTCTGTAGCTTAAGTAAGCTTGAGTTTTGAAATATCTCTCTCTTCTTGGACTTTACAAGAACAGGAAAAATTTACCCTTGGTTTAAAATGCTTACCAAGTCCAATTTGTAGTTTTTGTGAATGTTCTTATTGTTTTGAATGAATATGTTTAATATGAGATATTATTCATATTGATTTATTCATTCAATTTTTTTTTATTCATCTGTCTGGTCAACCTATGATTCATTTTCATTTCCAGTAACTATGTTATAATACAACCACAAGTTCCAAAAGTGCAATGTCAAAAATATTTCTAACAGTGATGATGCCCAACTGATAAATACATTTCATCATAATTATTTTTGGTGTTTAGTTTATGGTGTTTTATACTTGTATTTGTAACAGAATATAAAACTAGCAGGTAACTTATTGGTAACTTCTAGAAGTCTGTATCAGTTCACTGAAAACCAGCACTATATTGGCTATAAAGCAACTAAACAACACATGGTAGATATATTTGAGTTCATGGAAATAGTTTCAGTGAGGTTTGAAAGTAATGAGTTTTTCACATAAGTAGCAGAACAGGTGCTTTGAGTACTGTGAAAAGGTTCTTTATATTTGAATGTTAAACAAGAAGTCTATTATAGATTAGATACTGTGCCTTAAAAGTTTGTTTTATCTTGCCAGTTTAACAAAGTTTTACTAAAAATCAAGCACATAATTAAAACATTAATATAATACACTTGTGTATTTATTTCATGTCTACTTTATTACACACATCCAGTACTAGGCTGAATATTGTGGGTAAACCAAATAGATTGTTAGGGAGGAAAATTTGCAAGGATTGTCACTGTTGTTCAAAAAAGGAACATTTGAATATGGAAAGTCTAATGTTAATCATTAGGGGTTTGTTTAGAAAGAACTAGCATGAGATGCATATTGATGTTATAGATAAAGAAAATTCAGTTTTATTAAAATTAAAAGCTTAACTTTCAGTACAATATCTTAGAAAACAACTAATAAAGTTTTGGGATTTCTGTTTAGAATTTTGTAACACTGAGAATGTTTGGTAACTTTAAGATTGGTTAGGCTTAACTTGATATACCATATGTAGTTTTTGCTCTCTGGCCACATGGAGTGTATCATTAAGTTATGAAGAAACTTTGTTTAAAATACCTTCTGACTGTGGAAGGTATAATACCTAAAGCTTATGTAGCTAGTTTTCTGTGAAGTAGTTGGTTATTTATTCAGTGTTTTGTAGATTATTTCCGTTTTATCTATGATAATTTGCGACTTAAAAAGTTCAGTATTTATCAAGACAAAATGAACAAAAAATCAAGATAAATATATTTTAGTTTTTATTATTTAAACTTCTCGTAAAATGTGTTAATCTAATAATAAATTTAATTGATGTATCACTTCAATAAAATTTTATAAGTTGCTGTTAAATGTCTTGTAGATACTATAATCTTAAATATTTTTATACTGTTATTAATTCTAGAGTTAGATAGTGGTGAACAATGGGAAATAATTCATCTGGTGTTCAAGTTTCTGGACCCATGGGTGTTGTGACTGTCAGTGAGAACAAAGAAAACTCTTCAGAGCAGGTGAAGCAGTGCCCAGTTCAAGGTGTAGATAAATTCAACAACTTGCAGAATGACAGTAGTAAATCTCAGTCAGCTGCTTGTAGATGTCCACTGGATAAAGCTGAAAGCCAATCATCTGGTCAGTTTTATAGTAGTGAATGCCCAATGAGAGCCAACAATAAGGAAAAAGAAAATATTAATCCAGCAAACATGGTATTTTGACTTCTGTTTCCTGATATAGTGCATATCAAAGTTATCTGATTGAAAAATGTTATTTGGTGTATAAAAGCTAACAATAAACCCCAGGAACAAAGTAATTTCTTAACCTAGTGTGGAACAAACAGGGTTTCATATCCACTGGAAAATCTGTGATTTGATTTTGTATATATTATATTTTTAAACATTAACGTACACTGCCTTGTTTTTTATTGTATATTTTAATACTTCATATTTGACTTATGACTTCTGTTCGTTGTACAGTTATATAGAGATCTTGAAATGTTTATACATGTTAGTTAGCAGTCAAATGTCCAAAGTCAAGCAGTCGTTGCTAGTTTATGTTCAGTTGTACTTTGTTTCAATACTTATTGGAAAACTGAATGCTGAACCGGTCTTTTCTGTGAAACTTAAACTTATGCTAAGCATTGTTGTATCTGTGAAAAAAGCATAACTTTCTTTTATTGAAAATTTATTAATAACTTCTTGATGTTTGACATGTCCTGAATACATTTATAGTTCTTGTTAGATGTAACAATAGCTACAGTGAGAACACTGCCTTACAGCAAAGATTGTCTTTTAATTATTTGATCTGTGGCTTCAGCTTTGTATCAGTTTCATCAAAATGCATTTCTGGGAATAAAACACTAAATATTGTGAGCAACCAACTAAGGACATTTCAGCTGCTAAACAGCTGAAGGTGAAGTCGTATTGTTTCTTTATTTTACACATGTGCTGGTAAGGGTGTAATTAATACAGTTTACTGGTGACATAAGATTTTTTGAGTATTTCTGGTTGTGTTGAAGATTTTGAAGCACTATTGGACAAATATTTTCTAAGGACAGTTATTTATAAATAAACAATGTGTTAAGGTTATAATTTGAACAATGTATTTAATACAGAAGTAGCTAGTAGTAAAGCTAATACCATTTTATGGTCTATTTATAGATGTATTGAGAAGTCAACATAGGTAGTTATACTAATGCCTAGTTTGGCCTCACATACAGATTTGGTTTCATTATCTAAGAAAGGATGTTGATTTATTGGAAATTATTCAGAAAAGGCAGCTAGGATGATTCTGGGAATATAATATGTTTAGATCTTAGTTATATTAAAATAAGAAATGTAAGAGGTAATATGATGAAATTGACAAGGTTGTCCGAGATATCTGTATATTAAAGGTTACTATATCTTCATACTATATTCTGATAGTACACAAGTTTAGATTTGGCAAACTCAGTCTAAGCTATAGTTAAGACTGATCTATGGAATATAACTATCATCAGAAATTGCTGAGGCCATTACTTTACATGACGATTTCCTGGAAAGTAAAGGGTTAATTTAACTTTTTAGTTTTCTCTGGTGTAGGCGTGTTTGAAAGAATCAAGGGATCATACATTTAAGTAGTTGCTTGAGATATATTCTTGGCAAATTTTACCGTGATTTATCAAATTGTATGGGATGTGTATATCTTGATTTAATGATTAATATAAACTGAGATGACTCACTAGAAGAGGACTTACAATTTATCAAGTGATCTTGATGAAAGTACATTTTACTTAATTCTTGGTTCAGTTTTTGGTTACTTTATGTTTGTTTATGAGTTCTGGAAACATAAAAAGAAAAGAAGTCCTATCTTTAATTCAGATGCCATCTCCAAACCAAAAGCCAGCCCCTGACCAGCCCTTTCCTCTGTCAACACACAGAGAGAAGTCAACCATTCCTAAAGCCGGAACAGTGAACGAAACATGGGAATATCCATCACAGCAGATGTTCTGGAATGCGATGTTGAAAAAAGGGTGGAATTGGCGAGAGGCCGACTTAACTTCAGAAGACATGGCTCATATTATCAGAATCCACAATGTGAACAACGAAGTTGCGTGGCGAGAAGTGCTGAAATGGGAGGCTTTACACGCTAAGTAAGTCACAGCTGTATTATATATACAATGAAAATCACATTTGCTTGTGGTCAGCCAGCAGTTTCAGGAGTCACTTGTACTATGTAAAGTATAAATTTTATAATGAATTTTAGTAAACTTTGTAGGTGCAATTCGAAGTATATCCACATCCTTAGTCCTAAGAAAGGATAACCACATTTATATTTAAGACCATGATAAAGCATTTCTAAAAAAAGCATAAGATCTCAAAAATATTTGATATTTTCATCATCTAACTAGCGTGTTTGTCTATAGAGTAATTTCTAGAACCCAACCAACTTCCACCAATTGCATATGTTATTTTACACAATGTTTACATAAATATTGTAATGATCAAAATATGAAATCTTTTAGCTTAAGTTATTTATTATAGTTTATCCAAAATTAATCAATTGTTTAAAAAAGGATTTTCAAAAATGTGGAAATAAAACAACTGTTGCTTGTGAAAGCTGTGTATGCACTGTTTATAGTTGTTTGAGTTTTGAACAGAGAATGTGTTCATTTACATTTAGGGAATGTGACTGCATCAAACTGAAAAAATTTGGTGGTAAAGCTCAAGATTATTCACCGAGGGCAAGAATAAGAAGTTTGATGGGGTAAGTACCACACGAATTAAGTAAAAATTAAATAATGGATAATAAGTTTGATGGGTTAAGTACCATATGAATTAAGTAAAAATTAAATAATGGATAATAAGTTTGGGGTAAGTACCACATGAATTAAGTAAAAATTAAATAATGGATAATAATAAGTTTGATAGGGTAAGTACCACATGAATTAAGTAAAAATTAAATAATGTATAATTTTAATATGATTTACTGAAATGTAGAATAGAGCATTATTAACTTTTCTGTGCTTGTCAGTTTTGATCTCCTAATGGTTTGTATTGTAGTTACCCCTAACAGATGAACTTGGAACAGTTTTTCAGTAATGCATGGTCAACTATCTGTTACTTTCTCAACAGGTATGAACTTCCTTTTGATAGACATGACTGGGTGGTTGATCGCTGTGGGAAAGACATACGATATGTAATTGATTACTATGATGGTGGTAGTGTGGATATGCAAACAGGAAAGTTTGCCATCTTGGATGTTCGACCGGCTTTTGACTCCTTGGAAGCAGTCTGGGATAGAATGAAGGTTGCATGGTGGCGCTGGACAGTAAAAGACAACAGTGATTCGTGATATGACACTCTTTTGATAACTTTTTATTAGCAGCAAGTTAGTGAAGTAGAAACTGGCTGTTACTAGTGTGTGTGATCATGTATATAGATAGAACTAATGTGTTAGATAATTACAGTTTGTGTCAATCTATTTTGTTTTAATATTGCACTAAAGATTAAATTTGGTAATTTGATTTTTTTTCACACCTCATTGGCTGCAAAATGTAGGTTTATTATGCTTAAAATTTAGCCCTTTATGCACCAAATCTTATGCCTAACTTTGAATGAAGAGAGAGATATCAGAATTCTTACCTCCATATACATACTAGGTTTATGACAATCAGTTCAGCAGTTATAAATGTGAATGTTTGATAGATGTGGTTATAAAGTCTTGCACATTGTTCAGTGGACAACAGCTTGGACATGTTGGAGCATTTTGAAACTTTGCAAGATATGACTGTCATGACAAGACACAAAAACGGTTTGTCACCAGGTGTCTTTGCACTGACACATTTCCCATCAGTACTGTCAGTAGTTTGTTGTGAAGGTTGTACATGATCCACACTCTCGGGCAGTGGATGCCAGGATGTAGGTTGTTTAAGGACAATTCCAAAAAATGTTTTATTTATTCTATGGTCAACCTCCTTACCACACAACATTAAAACTAAAGTACCTATTTAAAGGTACATTACATTAACACAGTTTCACAACTGAAGGTAGCAGCCAAGCTAACAATCATTGTGGTGTTCTTATGTCAAAACATCTGAACTCTGTTGCATCAGAAAAACTCGATTCCACTGGGTGTACAACCTTTTCAAGCATCTGGAATGTATTCTTTTAGTAATCTCAAGCATAATTCATAATTACAGAGTATTGCTACAATAACACGTTGCATATTTTTTATTTAAAATACAAGCTTTACTCACCATTGTATATAAACATTGTTAGCTTAGATACCTCAGGATTTCAACCAAGTATTTATTTTATACAGAATTGTACTAGATTACAGTTATTGTAACTGACAACCCACACAACACTTCAAAAGGACTGATGTATGAGGAAACATTGTTTAGATGTTTGTCATCTTGTGGTCTAAAATTATCAGCTGTCACTTATTTTTTGATCTAGAATAAAAGTTGTAAGTGTAAAAAGTATAAGAATGAGTTAATGTTATGTACTGAATAATAAGTTATTTGAAGTATTTGCTTTTGTTATAAGATGAACAATTGGAAGATGTACTACGTTTCTATACAAAAAAAACGTAAAGTTACAATAAAAGAAACTTCAGAAAATATACAATTTTTTAGGAGAAAGAAAACAATCACAATTTCACTTATAATTTGAAGAGAAATGTAAATAATTTAAATTTATAAACGTAAACTAAGCCTATAATCACGTAATTACTCTTGACTGATAGTATAGATCGAAATGTAATTAGCAACAGTTGTACCTTGATAAACATTAATTACGTGAAGAATGTTCAGTGAAATCCTTCTGTTACCAATTAGGTCAACAGAAAGCTTACTAAAACCTCTATAAAACAGCGAACAGTTTTAAAATAATATACAGTGTTTAATGATGTGTGGAATATTTTGGTCATAACAAGTGTGAAGATATTTTTTATCCCTCATTACCATTCGTTTGTAAAAAAAACCAAAAAAACTGGTAACTCTCAGACTATTTTTAATAGCGCCATCTCAAGGTATTTCCTTAAATAAATAACTGAGAATAATAAAAAAGTAGGCATGCATAATAAAAACTCCAACATTTAACAAAAACACTTAATTTGCTTCAGTAAGTAAATTATTTTAACTTTTTTTAAAACATGATCGAAAAATTTTCGCCGCAAATATCTGTTATTTATGGTTATTATTTAATATCTGTCATTCTGAAAATACGAATCTAAAATGCATTTTTTTTTTTTTTTTGGCTTTATGGCCGAGCGCGTTAAGGCGTGCACTCGTAATCCGAGGGTCGCGAGTTCGCACCCGCGTCGCGCTAAACCTGCTCGCCCTCCCAGCCGTGGGGTGTATAATGTTACGGTCAATCCCACTATTCGTCGGTAAAAGAGTTGGCGGTGGGTGGTGATGACTAGCTGCCTTCCCTCTAGTCTTACACTGCTAAATTAGGGACGGCTAGCACAGATAGCCCTCGAGCAGCTTTGTGCGAAATTCAAAACAAGCATCTGATATTCAAGCTTATTAAAGACCCGTTTTAAGTTACTGACTCTGTAGAACCTCTCACTTGTCGGCTGTTTCTTTCGAACATTTTCCCACCTTCTGTTGTTCAGTGCTAACAGCTGCATTTAGTTTGATTTCACGACAGCGAGAAATGCAATTGAAAATTTACAATTTTATTTCTATTTAACTAAAAATCTTATATTCGTTCAGTTTAGTGTTTTAAACATGACTGTACAGGTTTCATTGAAGCGCTTTACATATGACAGTATTCAGGTTTCATTGTACACAAGTTTCACTGCTGTTTTAAATGTGACAGTGTACCCGTGTTCTATTGTAATGTTTTAATACGGCATACTTTAGTTTTATTGTTATGTTTAATAGTCTATTTTAACTTCATACTATTCCTCGGGTTTGAATGATCCGTTTCCAGTCTCATCAGAAGCCGGTTTAAAATTGAATACAATTCTTTAGCATCAGATGGCAGCACATCCACCGTAATGAAAGTTATGTTTGTGTTCTAAATAATGAGATTCATAAATAAACATAATCAAGATTGTATATTCTATATAGTTTTACCGTGGTGAGTAGAGGATAAAGGTCATAAATATGGACTCGAGATATGTTACACAATATCTTTAGGCTTTATATAGACTCAAAACTATAAAAGTAAAGGCTATGGAATGAGTCATATTTTGTGGCGATAGTACATGATGATGTTTTGGAATATTTACATAAAATTATTTAATGTCAATAAGAAGTGAAACTTGGCTGCAGAAGAACAAGATCATATTTTGAAGAAATATCCGTTTGATATAAATTATAAGTGACAGGAGAAATGTTTAAAATTGGTCAGTCTAATGATAAGTCGATAACAAAGAAAGATTTGTTTGAAGGGAATCACTCAGCGATACGAAGTGAAATTATTCTTTTTAGTTTCCCATTGAAAGTAGGACCTAAAATGGAATATGTTTGTAGGAGCAAGGGCATTTTTCTTACCTTTAATATATGTTAAATCATATTGATACCCAAATGTGAAAAACGAATAAAATTGTGGGAAGTAATATACTAAAGAATACACCAACTTCGCCGTCTGACACTGTCAAGTGATCAGTCTTATAATCTATGAGTCGCGGGTTCAAATCATGTCCTCGAACGTATTCCCTCTTTCAGCGAATAACGTAACAGTTAATCCCACTAGTTGTTAGCACTAGCTGCTTTTCCTCTAATGTATCACATCTAAATTAAAGACAGCTCTTGAATAGCTTTACAACAAATACGGTAAAATTGGTTCTTGGATGAACACCAGTCCTAGCTGGTCTGGTACATTGTGTATGTCCCTTCACTTCTTCGTTGAAAGTTGCCATTTGAAGAGGGACCGCTGATCCATGGCCTTCCTTTCCTAAAAACCTGGACCCACAGTTTAGTTTTAATCCAGTGTGATGAAATGGAAATGATTTCAAATATAACCAAACCCTAAAATGAGGGAACAAAGGTACATGAAATGTTAAATAAACACTCGACTTGAATCCAGTTCTGTCTCGGTTACTCTGCCAGGAACTGGTTATATTTGATGATGAGAAACTCGCTTGGGGTAATATGTATTCTCAAGACGACTGGTATGGGTATTAAAACTTTAATTAAATTAAACAATTTAATTTAATCACTTTAATTAAAGTACAGAACAACGTATCGGACTTGTCATCATCACCTTGTAAAACTGAATATGATCCAAATAACTCGAAACGTTGTTCGTACGTTATTTTAATTTAAGTTATTTTATTTGTCATTAATAATTCATTCCCCTGGCCTTTTGTAATCTTTTTTTGTCTTTTTTGCTAATTATTGGAGTAATTATAGGTATTAACATAATCCGCTTGCGTTTATATGTCTAGAACTATTTACTCAAGTTTCTCGACCAAAGGCTTCAAACCTCATACACGCAAATTTTTCAGTAGAACGATATGATTCATGATGTCGTTGCCATCACGTGACGACTGGCTTCGATTTAGTTCTTTTATTTGCAAAGTACTTCACACATACCTTTCATCCTGTGTAATTTTCGTAAAATAATTCAGCGTTACATAATACAATTTCTGTAGGCTTTCTCGACTTGTTTATGTTTTAAAATAAGTATGTACAGTTCGTTCAAAGATACATGTTTATCACTTAGTGAACACGCATTAAGATGTTTCTGCATATTCAGCTAAGTTTGCCTTCATTACAACTTTATATTTACTTCATTTTGCGATAGTTTAGTTTCGGTTCGTTTCATACACTACTATAAACACCCTCTAGCTACGTTTTTATTTATTACGGATTTTATTCTTCATTTTTGTAAATTTCTTTGCTTCAGTTCGTAAAACTATATCGTGAACTAAACACTCATGTAACTGTTTCGTATTCTGTACACTTTTATAGTTACCATTACTTTATTGTTTACAAATAGCCACCCTCCCCCTAATGGCAAAATAGAATGTCTGCGGACTCACCCCCTTACAAACAGGGTTTCAATGCCCGTGGTGGGAAGAGCACAAATAGCCCATTGTGTAGCTTTTAACTTAATTATAAACAAACAAACAAAACTTTACGTGTAATTTATCAAATAAAGTTACGCCTGCGCGAGTTTGTTTTTCTGACGCATATTTGTTTGAAACAGACTAGGATTTATCGACTTAACACAGAATGCCCTCAAGGAAGTGTAGCTCAAATAACGAGTGAAATTGATAGAATAACGAATATTCAAACAAATGGCACAAAAACTAAAGTAAATGTTTCGTGGCTTTCTACTCGTGTGTGAATAATTTATGATTTTTTTATCTAGGCTTCGTTACAATGCTTTTTTGTTTTAAACTCAGAACCTGCAAAGTTGGTTTTATATGTTGTGCCCATCGGAGGTTCATATTAAAGTAACTAAATATCCTGAAGCTAATAGGATCTAAAGATATAGAAATTAAATGTTGTGTATAAATTTTTATCCCGCGAAAATGAAGTTTCGAGTCATCAGATTATATGTAAAGGTTCTCGAAGTAAAATATCTGTATATGTATATATATAAGACTCGACGACTTTTAAAAAAAATCTCTGATTTCTCGTCTTTCAATAAATACGTTACGGAATTAGTCCGTATTATCTCATGCTTTTTGTGTAAATAATACGTTTGGGGTGTGTTTGGTTCTATGTGTAACTGTTCCTACTAATACTCTACTTTTATTGTTATCTAAGCTACATACTCTAAGGCCCTGTGGGATATCAGTTTGTTACACAACTTTACATAATACCTCATACCATTATGTCAATGACGTCACTTGATTGTAGAACAGTGTATTAGCAGGAACATACTTTCTTTGACATCTGATTCCCTATGGTAATGTGTTGATGGAGTGCAGGACGGAATTTAGCTTGTAAAGACAAATATATCGTTGTGACTAAAGTGTCTATAAAACATAGCTGTGATTAAAGTCACAGAGCGCGAGCTTGGTTGCTCCTGGATTATCTATGGGGTCAAAAAGGTAATTTTCAAGTATTTCTTTTTATTTCAACACGTTCATTTGGTCGTTTTAATTCCTTTATTCTAGAATTCCATCTAGTCTTTGTGTTTCTTTGTTAAAACACTCCAATTCGTTTTATAGTTCCTGTTTAGTAGAGCTACCTTTAATATTTATAGTTCCTGTATCCTAGAAGTTCACCAAAATTTTGTGATTATTGATTCTAAAACTACAAAGAGTTGTTTACCAAACCAGAATACGGTTACTATAAAAAGTTGTTTACCAAACCCTAATATGGTTACTATAAAAAGTTGTTTACCAAACCCTAATATGGTTACCATAAGTAGTTGTTTACACACTTAGATTGTGTTCACTGGGAGGGATCGATTACAAAATCAACAATTGTTTACTGTAAATTACTTTTACGAAACCGTAATCTAGTGGCAACAAGTTATTTAACGACGTTAGAAGCTGGTAGCAGTGAAATATTATTTGCAGACCCTGTGAAAGTGTTTTTATCTTAATACATTGTAATACTGAAAGAAACGTAACTTTTTGGCAAACTTGTGTAGAAATAGACTGATAACACGTGCATGGTGCATTTCTGTAAAACAGATACAATTATAAATATAAATACATTAATAGAGATTTCATGTTAGCGTACAGTACGTAGAACGTAAATCTTAATGTAAATATTCACGTATAAAAGACACTATTATGACAAACTCAGTGTAGGTTAACATATGAATAAAACTATAATAATAAACTATAAAAATTAACATACGACACTACAATAAGAAACTCATGAAAAGTTAACAAACAAGTAATATTATAAAACGACACTATAACAAGAAACTCAATAAAAGTTAACACCCGACAATATAATAAGAAAGTTAATAAAAGTTAACACCTGGCGGTATGATAAGAAAGTTAATAAATGTTAACGTATGACACTATAGTAACAAATTCAATAAAAGTTAACACCTGGCGGTATGATAAGAAAGTTAATAAATGTTAACGTATGACACTATAGTAACAAATTCAATAAAAGTTAACACCCGGTAGTATGATAAGAACATCAATAATATGTGAGATATTAATGAAATGTTTTATTCTTACAAACATAAAATGGACATTGATGTACGTTCTTTAAGGCTTTTAATGTCGTATATAGATGAAAGTTTTATCAGTTAGAATTCAAACGAAATATTAATAAATATATTACTGAACAAATTGTTTCTATCTTTTTGAAGTCGCGCCAGAAAGTGATGCCTTACGTTTCACAGCAAGTTCTGTGTACCATATTTGTATTTTGTTTCATCTAATGGTTGTGATCCAGTATGTGTAGTTACGATATGACCGTGAAATTAAGTTTTTAATAATAACTGTGGACCAAAACAAAACGTTTAACCCTATTGCTTTTGATCTTCTTTTAACTGATCAGAAAACGTCAGAAACTGCTGTTTCAATCAGTAGGTTCGTTTATTCCACGACTTCTTTAATTTCTTCATAAACCGGATGGTTAAAGCGTTCGACTCATAATTTGAGGGTCGCGGGTTCGAATCTCCGTCGCACCAAACATGCTCGCCCTTTCATCTGTGGGAACGTTATAATGTGACGATCAATCCTACTATTCGTAAAAATAAAAGAGCCCAAGAGTTGGCGGTGGGTGGTGATGACTAGCTGTCTTCCCTCTAGTCTTACACTGCAAAATTAGAAACGACTACCGCAGATAGCCCTCGTGTAGTTTTGTGCAAAATTCAAAAAAATATATTTTTCTCGTTATTAGGAAGGTGAAATTTTCCACAATTAAAGAAATTCACGTGCAAATCTATTACTTTGTAACTAGTATTATTAAAAAAAACTTTTTCAGAGCAATGTATAAAAAATGCTTTTACCTAACAACTAGATAGGAGGTTTGCACGTGCGATCATAAATGTGGCTAACAAAGCTTGCACAATTGTTGAAATGTTTGTCATTGATAACAAAACAGTTCACAATTAGCAGTAGAACTGAAGATGCTCTTCTACAAAGATGATTTCATTATTCCTGGTGGCAGGCATTGAAACTGTCAGCTTCAAGTGACATATTTTGGAACTATATTCCCCCTGGCTTCATAGATTATGTGACGTCGCGTCCAACGAGAATGATTTTGACTAGGCACAAGTCTTTCACACTTTCCCCCCTTACGGCCTGGGTAATCTGAGGGTCGCGGGTTGAAGGGTCTTAAGACCATACAAGTCTTAAAATTATTAACTTACCAACAGACTTCTGGAACCATACCAGTCTCAAGATTAGCAACTTACCAATAGAGTTTTAGAATCATACCAGTCTGAGAATGAGTAACTTACCAATAGACTTCTAAAACCATGCCAGTTTGAGGATTAGTAACTTACCAACATACTTCTATAACCATACCAGTCCGAGAATTAGAAATTTATTAACAAACTTCTGAGCTATTCCAGTCTGCAGATTAGTAACTTACCAATATACTTCTTGAACCATACCAGTCTGAAGAGTAGTAACTTACCCATAGACTTTTATAACCACACCAGTCTGAAAATTAGTAACTTACCAATAGACTTCTAGAACCATACCAGTTTGAGGATTAGTAACTTATCAATATACTTCTTGAACCATACCAGTCTGAGAATTAGAATCTTACAAACAGAGTTCTGAGCTACACCAGTCTAAGGATTAGTAACTTACCAATAGACTTATATAACCACACCAGTCTGTGGATTAGTAACTTACCAATAGACTTATAGAACCATACCAGTTTGAGGATTAGTAACTTATTAACAGTAACTTCTGAGCTACACCAGTCTGAGGATTAGTAACTTACCAATAGACTTATAGAACCATTCCAGCCTGAGAATCAGTAACTTACCAACAGACTTCTAGAACCACACCAGCCTGAGGAGTAGAAACTTTATGATGTAACTGATTTTATACGTATAATACTGGTTGTCACTTAATCATGTGTTTTAAGGTGTAACTGATTTTATACGTTTAATACTGGTCGTTATTTAATCTAGTGTTTTAAGATGTAACTGGTTTTATACGTTTAGCATCAATCGTTATTTAGTGCGAACGACAGTGAGTTAACTATATTCAAATTATAATTAACGCGTATTAGTAATTGCTTCTTTGTTATACAGCAAAGACATATTGGGCTACCTGCTGTATTGACCGCGGGGAATGGAGTCATGGACTTTGACGTTGCAAGTCTGTAATATTCTGTAATAAACAAAGTATTTCTGACAAAAGATATTGAAAGCGTTCTAACATTTAGTTCCGAACTATGTAATTAAACTAATCACAGAATACGATAGTATGACGTAATACGTTAACTATTTAATTTAATTTCCACAAAACTCATAACACAGTCAGTGCGAGATGTGGGGATTTATTTGGCCTGGAACCGATGTCAGAGAAATGTGATGACGAAATGAAATTGTCAGACTTGTCTCACGCGGGCCTTCATGTGTCTGACTTCACTACAGCAATGGCAAATAACAGCGGATTATATATATCAACTTTCAAGGGTTTAGTTTGAAATTTGATTTTAAAACATGCTTGTAGAAGTTATATTTCCTGTTTCTAGTTAGTCAACATGTTTATTACGTTGTAATCAACAAGTATTAACAACAACATGTACATTCCCAGTTTTCAATTTTAAATACAACGAACGTATTCGATCTTCTATCTTATAAGAATTTCTTGGATTTAAAACTGGATGAAGTTAGTCGTTATGAATGGTTTTGTACTAATAACATATTTTATGCCCTTTAAAATAACTAGAAACACAAAAGTAAATTGAAAATATTCCGAATTTAAAGTTTTAACAACAGTAAAAATTTGGAGGTTTAAAAATCCTCAGAGAAAAACACCGAATACTTTACACATGAAGACAGAAAACATTTACAGAATTGACGAAAAGAAGAGATTTGTATGTTTTACAAACTCTCTAACAGTATTATCGGTGGTCGGTCTTAAAACAAACAATCAGTGTTGTCGAGAAACCCACTTATTGAGAATTTTATATGCAAAAACGGCTCGTTTGGGTTGAGAAAATATTTTAAATAGAAGAGCAAACAACGTTTCGACCTTCTTCGGTCATCGTCAGGTTCACAAAGAAAGGTAACTGACCGGAAGATGACCACATGTTTGGAAGGGGTTGTGTAACTGAGTGTCGCAATGTAGAGGGCGGGGTTAGATGTTTGAATATATAATTTTATCTATAAAATATTAATATAGGTATAATGGCGTTCCTTTATATTGGTTTATTTTGGGTTTAAGTTGTTGTGTAAGTAAGGCTTCTTTAATTTTGCGTTTGTTTATGTTTGTTTCTTTATTTAGTATTTTAGTGTTTTCTATGGTTATGTTGTGTTCATTATTTGTGTTCATTAACATTCCAGTTAATACTAAATTTATTCAAAAACCAGGCACAAAACTGAGGTCTATACTATGTAAAAACTACACTGACAAACACCACACCAACATTATTTATAAAATGCAATGTGATAACTGCCACGACTTCTATATTGGAGAAACAAGTAGAAAAATGGAAACGAGATTCAAAAAACATAAAAAGTCACCTTCACACGTTTTCGAACACTGCAAGTCAAATGAACACAACATAACCATAGAAAACACTAAAATACTAAATAAAGAAACAAACATAAACAAACGCAAAATTAAAGAAGCCTTACTTATACAACAACTTAAACCAAAAATAAACCAATATAAAGGAACGCCATTATACCTATATTAATATTTTATAGATAAAATTATATATTCAAACATCTAACCCCGCCCTCTACATTGCGACACTCAGTTACACAACCCCTTCCAAACATGTGGTCAGCTTCCGGTCAGTTACCTCTTTCTTTGTGAACCTGACGATGACCGAAGAAGGTCGAAACGTTGTTCGCTCTTCTATTGAAAATATTTTCTCAACTCAAACGAGCCGTTTTTGCATATAAAATTAAAACAAACACTCTAACAGTATTATCTGTGGTCGGTCTTAAAACAAACTCTCTAACAGTATTATCGGTGGTCGGTCTTAAAACAAACTCTCTAACAGTATTATCGGTGATCGGTCTTAAAACAAACTCTCTAACAGTATTATCTGTGATTTGTCCTGAAATATTCTCTCACCCTCTCTGGACCGGTTGTTGTTCTATACATTTCTTCTTGGCTGACCTCTGGACTGGTTATTTTATACATTTTTTCCTTCATGTGCTTCTGCTATCTTTAATTGTCCTTTTTGATAGGCCTGGCATGGCCTAGCGCGTTAAGGCGTGCGCTTCGTAATCTGAGGGTCGCGGGTTCGCGCCAAACATGCTCGCCCTCCCAGCCGTGGGGGTGTATAATGTAACGGTCAGTCCCACTATTCATTGGTAAAAGAGTAGCCCAAGAGTTGGCGGTGGGTGGTGATGACTAGCTGCCTTCCCTCTAGTCTTACACTGCTAAATTAGGGACGGCTAGCACAGATAGCCCTCGAGTAGCTTTGTGCGAAATTCCAAAACAAACAAATAAACCTTTTTGACATTTTTATCTACGTAAGATCGACAGCACCGTAACTTCTCTCCTATATCATGACCGTGTTGCTCCTCTGACGTCATTAGAAGAGCTTTCCATTCGGCAGATTATATTGGCGATGAACGACTTCTGGAATATATTACCTATAGAATGTAGGGGACACTTTCGATTTTTGCTCGTGGTTGCTGCATGCTTTCTCCGTAAGTTGTTATCGATTTCTGACAAACAGTTTAAACAAGCAAAGGTTTGCACTGCAATAAGTCTCTATGACGACATCTCTCTTTTCCGAATATTCAGAACGGCCTAAACTTTGAAGCGACATTGGATAACGTTATGTTAGCTCAAGTTCTATATTCCATAGCCCGTTTCATATTATAATAACCATTTATTACATCCACAAACTTAAATAATTTTCATGGCTTTCGTCAAAGGATTTCAACAAACCAGTGATTTAATGTAAACGGGTAGGTTTAGTGAGTGATTTAAATGCTAGCATCGTTTTCACATAATGGAAAGTTACATTAGACAACATGAACTTCCTGAAATTAAACTTGACGAACCAGAAGCTGAAGAAACTGGAATTGAATCTGGATCAGGCTTCCTGACACTTCCAATTACTCCAGTTCCTCGTCGTCGCCACTCCTGGATATGTGGGTGAGTCTTTAAAATCTTTGTAATCAAACTAAGTCCTACTGTAAGACTTAGTTCTTTGTGTTTGTGTGTTTTGAATTTCGCACAAAGCGACTCGAGGGCTATCTGTGCTAGCCGTCCCTAATTTAGCAGTGTAAGACTAGAGGGAAGGCAACTAGTCATCACCACCCACCGCCAACTCTTTTACCAACGAACACTGGGATTGACCGTAACATTATAACGCCCCCACGCCTGAAAGGGCGAGCATGTTTGGCGCGACCGGGATGCGAACCCGCGACCCTCAGATTACGAGTCGCACACCTTAACACGCTTAGCCATGCCGGGCCAAGTTTTTTGTAATCAAACTAACTCCTACTGTAAGACTAAGTTCTTTGTAATCAAACTAAGTCCTACTGTAAGACTAAGTTCTTTGTAATCAAACTAAGTCCTAATGTAAGACTAAGTTCTTTGTAATCAAACTAAGTTCTACTGTAAGACTAAGTTTTTTGTAATCAAACTAAGTCCTACTGTAAGACTAAGTTCTTTGTAATCAAACTAAGTCCTACTGTAAGACTAAGTTCTTTGTAATCAAACTAAGTCTTACTGTAAAAATAAGTTCTTTTTCTCTCGTCTTCAGCGGACATTTCATTCGATATTTTTATTTCAAAGTCAGATTTTGTTAAGATTCAAAAGGTAAGTAGCAAACAGTCAGTATAATACAAAATTTATATTTTAAATGGTATAAGAAAGACCCACAGGATAACTCGAGTGTGGATCATAAAAAATTCGTTATTTTTAAAATAATAAAGAAATGTTATTACTAAGCAGTAAATAAAGATATAATTATTAAACAACAGATAAATAAAAATTTGATTATTATTAAACAATAAGTAAATATGTATTATTAACCAATAAATAAACATATGTTATAAAACAACAAATAAACGATTATTAATAGACATTGATTAAATAGATATTATTAAACAAACAATATTATGAATGGACATGGATTAAATAATAAATGTATTATTATCAAACAATAATTTTTTCTTTACATTAAGTGAATGCTATTGTTTGGAGCAAACATCGTAAGAGCAAAATAGAAATTAAAACTATGTAAGAAATATATAACTATACCAGTAAACATAAGTGAGACGTTTATGTTGTTGTTTTGAATTGAGCAGAAAGTTATACAATGGGCTATCTGTGATCTGCACACCACGGGTATCGAAACCAGGATTTTAGCGTTTGTGACGTTTTTAATGTAACAGTTGTGGAAACGTTTTATATATTTAAAACATCGGAATAAGACGAAAAAATGTCTGAAATAAAAAACGTGTTTATTGAGTTTCTAGAAAGTTTTAAAATGGCAGGAACAGAAAGGCAGCAGCAACATGTTTAAATGTGAAAACACCAAAATTATCAGTAATGTTTTCGGTTATATCAAAAGTAACTGAAGCAGAAATATAATAAAACATAAAAGTTAATAGAAGTTTTCTATTCAAAAAACATTCAGTTAATTAGCGGTAATTATTTCTCTTGTTTATTGTAAATAAAATCGACATTTAAAACAATAAAACTTCTAAGTCTATGAACAAGATCCTTTTCAACTCTTAAGAAAAGAATAAAAGAAATAAAAAAGACCAGTTTTAATACTTAAGGTAAATTTTCACTATAGATTTCGCTGTATCAGAAACATAACTCCAATCGATTTATTACTTATTTACTGAATCCACTACCTACTTCTTTTGTTTTCAGAGAAACGTTTGATTCACTAAAGTTTCCATTCTCAATAAACAGAAATAATATGAAACGTTAAGAAAATTAGAAAATAGCGAGCAAAATGTTATTTCTTATTTAGTTTTTTTAATATTTTAAACTGTTTAAAACGCAAAAGTTTGTTTATATCCAATCACAAGGCCTAAAATTGGCTATTTGTTCTATACCCACCGCGGGTACTAAAACCCTTATTTTTAGTGTTATAAAAGTAGCCAGTATATCGAAACAAAATGTAGATTTTTAAATCAAAGTAAACAACATTTAATGAAGTGGTCAACATTGAAAGAAAATGGAAGATATTGAAACAATGCAAACAATACTGAAACAAAGTGGACAATACGAAAACACAGTGGAAGATACTGAAACAATGAAGTTAATATCAAAACAAAAGTAAATATCACTGAAACAGTGTTGACAATATAGAAAAAAAAGTAACTGAAACTATGTAAATATTATCGAAGCAAAGTAAAGAATATTAAAACAAAGTCTAAAAATATTAAAACAATTTAGATAATATCGAAACAAAGTAAAGGTTACTGATACAAAGTAGATTATATCGAATTAAAATTCAGATTGCTGAAACAATGTGGAGAATATCGGAACAATGTGGAAGGTATTGAAATAAAGTAGACAACTAAAGTAAAAATAATAAATCAAGTGATGAATATTGAAATTGAAAATGAATCAAAGTGTAGATTACTGAGACAATGTAGACAATATCGAAACAAAAGTACAGATTACTGAAACAGTGTAGACATTATCGAAACAAAATAAAGAATACTGAATCAAGTGATCAAAATTGAAATAATTTGGATAATACTGAAACAAAGTGGAAGATATTGAAAGCATGTCGACGATATCAAAACAAAGTAAAGATCACTGAAACAAAGTGGAAGATGTAGAAACAATGTAGACAATATTGAATCAAATAATAGCTTATTGAAATAAAATAGATAATATTAAAACAAAAGTACAAATTATTGAAACAATTTAGACAGTACAGAAACAAACGTACAGATTTCTGAAACAATTTAGATAATGTCGAAACAAAGTACAGATTACTGAAAAAATATATAAATATCGAAACCAAGTAAAGAATATTAAAACTATGTCGACAATATCGAAACAACTAACTGATTATTGAAATAAAGTAGACAATTTCGAAACAAAGTAGAGAATATTGAATCAAGTAATCATTATTTATAAAAAGTTGAAGATACTGAAAAAAATGTAGACAATATTGAATCGTGTTATCAATTTTGAAATAATTTGGACAATAAAGAAACAATGTAGACATTATCAAAACAAAGTAAAGATTATTGAACAAAGTGGAAGATACTGAAGCAATGTAGACAACATCGAAACAAATTAAGGATTACTGAAACAAAATAGACAATATTGAATCAAGTGATCAAAATTGAAACAATTTTGACAATACTGAAACACAGTGGAAGATACTGAAACAACATAAACAATACAGATACAAAGTAGAAGATACTGAAACAACCTAGACAATACAGATATAAAGTGGAAGATACTAAAACAATGTCGACAATATCGAAATAAAGGAAAGATTAGAGAAACAAAGTGAAAGATATTGAAACAATGTAGATAATATCCAAACAAAGCAAAGATTACTGAAATAAAGTGAAAGACATTGAAACAATGTAAAAAATGTCGAAACAAAGTACAGATTACTGAAACAATATGGACAATATCGAAACAAAAGTACAGATTACTGAAATAGTGTAGACAATATGGAAACAAAAGTACGAATTACTGAAACAATGTAGACAATATCGAAACAATTTACATATTACTGAAACAATGTAGACAATATCGAAACAAATTACAGATTACTAAAAAAGTAGACAATATCGAATCAAAGTGTAGACTACTGTAACAATGTAGACAATATAGAAACAAAAGTACGGATTACAGAAACAATATAGACATTATCGAAACAAGGTAAAGATTACTTAAAGAATATCGACAATATCGAATATTAAAACAAAGTTGAAAAATATTGAAACAATTTAGACAATATCAAAAAGTAAAGATTACTGAAACAAAGTAGACTATATCAAATTAAAATACAGATTACTGAAACAATGTAGATAATATCGAAAAAGTACACATTACTGAAAAAAATGTATTGAATATCGGAACAATGTGGAAGATATTGAAATAAAGTAGACAATATTGAAACAAACTAAAGAATACTGAATCAAGTAGTGAATATTGAAACATTGTAGACAACACTGAAACAAAGTAAAGATAATTGAAACAAAGTGGACAATACTGAATCAAGTGTTTAAAATTGAAACAATTTTGACAATACTGAAACACAGTGGAAGAATATTAAATCAAGTGGTCATTATTGATAGAAAATGGAAGACATTGAAACAATGTAGACAATATTGAAAGAAAATAAAGAATTCTGAATCAAGTAGACAATATTGAATCAAGTTATGAATTTTGAAACAATTTGGACAATACTCAAACAATGAAGACATTAGCAAAACAAAGTAAAGATTATTGAACAGAGTGGAAGATATTGAAACAATGTAGACAACATCGAAACAAATTACAGATTACTGAAACAAAGTAGACAATATCGAATCAAAGTGTAGATTACTGAAACAATGTAGACATTATCGAAAAAGTGCAGATTACTGAAACAGTGAAGATAATATCGAAACAAAAATAAATATCACTGAAACAGTGTAGACAATATAGAAAAAAGTACGAATTACTGAAACAATATGGACAATATCAGAATAAAGTAAATATTATTGAACAAAGTGGAAGATACTGAAGCAATGTAGACAACATCGAAACAAATTAAGGATTACTGAAACAAAATAGACAATATCGAATCAAAGTGTAGATTATTGAAACAATGTAGACAATGTCGAAACAAAAGTACAGATTACTGAAACAGTGTAGACAATATGGAAACAAAAGTACGGATTACTGAAACAATGTAGACATTATCGAAACGAAATAAAGAATACTGAATCAAGTGGTAAATAATGAAAGAAAGTGGAAGATACAGAAACAATGTGGACAATAATGAAACAATGTAAAGATTGTTGAAACAAATTAAACAGTATTGAATCAATTGATCAAAATTGAAACAACTTAGGCAATATTGAAACAAATTAGACAAAATTGAATCAAGTGATCAAAGTTGAAATAATTTGGATAATACTGAAACAAAGTAGAAGATATTGAAAGATGTCGATAATATCAAAACAATGTAAAGATTACTGAAAAACTGAAAGATGTCGAAACAATGAAGACAACATTGAATCAAATAACAGATTATTGAGATAAAATTGACAACATCGAAACAAAGTAAAAAGTATTGAATCAAGTAGTCAATATTGAAAAGTGAAAGATAATGAAAAATATAGACATTATTGAAATAAAGTAAACATTTCTCAAACAAAGTGGAAGTCATTGAAACAATGTGGAGAATGTGGAAACAAAGTACAGATTATTGAGACAATGTAGACAATATCTAAACAAAATATATAATATTGAAACAATGTGGAAGTTACTGAAATAAAGTAGATAATATTGAATCAAGTTATCATAATTAAAACAATTTGGACAATGCTGAAACAATGAAGACAATATCGAAACAAATTACAGATTACTGAAACAAAGTAAAATTTACTGAAACAATTTAGATAAAATCGAAACAAAGTAAAGACTACTGATACAAAGTAGACTAAAATCGAATTAAAATACAGATTACTTAAACAATGCAGATAATATCGAAATTAAAATACACATTACAGAAACAATGTAGTAAATATCGGAACAATGTGGAAGATATTGAAATAAAGTAGACCATATTGAAACAAAGTAATTAATACTAAATCGAGTAGTGAATATTGAAATAAAGTAGAAAATATTGAAACAATGTAGACAATACTGATACAAAGTAAAAATTATTGAAACAAAGTGGACAATGTTAAATCAAGAGATCAAAATTAAAACAATTTGGACAATGCGGAAACACAGTGGAAGATACTAAAACAATGTAGACAGTATCGAAATAAAGTAAAGATTCCAAAAACAAAGTGGAAAATAATAAAACAATGTGAAGAATGTGGAAACAAAGTAGAGATTACTGAACAAATGTCCAAACAAAGTAAAGAACGTTGAACAATGTGTGGAAGATATTGAAATAAAGTAGACAATACCGAAACAAAGTGATAAATATTGAAACAAGTAGTCATTATTGATAGAAAATGGAAGATATTGAAATAATGTAGACAATATTGAAAGAAAGTAAAGAATTCTGAATCAAGTAGACAATATTGAATCAAGTTATCATTTTGAATGAATTTGGACAATACTAAAACAATGTTGACATTATCAAATCAGAGTAAAGATTATTTGAACAAAGTGGAAGATATTGAAACAATGTAGACAACATCGAAACATATTAGCGATTACTGAAACAAAGTAGACAATATCGAAACAAAATACAGATTACTGAAAAAATATAGACAATATTGGAAAAAAGTAAAGAATATTGAAACTATGTAGAAAATAGCGAAACAGATAACAGTTTATTGAAATAAAGTAGACAATTACGAAACAATGCAAAGAATATTGAATCAAGTGGTCAATATTGAAACAATGTAGACAATATAAAAACAAACGTACAGATTACTGAAACATAATAGATATTGTCGAAACAAAGTATAGATTACTGAAAGAATATAAACAATATCAAAACCAAGTAAAGAATATTGAACCATGTAGACAATATCGAAACAAATAGCAGATTATTGAAATAAAAGTAGGCAATTTCGTAACAAAGTAAAGAATATTGATTCCTATGGTCATTATTCACAGAAAGTGGAAAATATTGTAACAATGTGGAGAATATAGAAAGAAAGTAAAAAATACTGAATCAAGTAGACAATATTGAATAAAGTTATAATTTTGAAAGCATTTGGACAATACTGAAACAATGTAGACATTATCAAAACAGAGTAAAGATTATTGAACAAAATGGAAGATACTTGAAAGAATGTAGACGATATCGAAACAAATTACAAATTACTGACCAAAAGTAGACAATATCGAATTAAATTTGATATTACTGAAACAATGTAGACAATATCGAAACAAAGTACAGATTACTGAAACAATGTAGACTATATCGAAACAAAAGTACAGACTACCAAAACAGTGTAGACAATATAGAAACAAAAGTACGAATGACTGAAACAATGTAGACATTATCGAAGCAAAGTAAAGGTTACTGAAACAAAGTAGACTATATCGAATTAAAATACAGATTACTGAAACAATGTAGAGAATATTGGAACAATGTGGAAGATTTTGAAATAAAGAAGACAACTTCGAAACGAAGTAAAGAATAGTGAATCAAGTGGTGAATACTGAAACAAGGTGGAAGATATTTAAAAAATGCAGACAGTACTGAAACAAAGTGGACAATATTGAATCAAGTGATCAAAACTGAACAATTTTGAGAATACTGAAACACAGTGGAAGATATTGTAGCAACGTAGACAATACAGAAACAAAGTGGAAGATATTGAAACAATGTAGTATATTTCAAAATAAATTAAAGATTACTGAAATAAATTGAAAGATATTGAACAGTGTAGAGAAAAGTGAACAAAACAGACAATATTGAATCAAGTGATGAAAATTGAAAGAATTTGGACAATACTGAAACAATGTTCACATTATCAAAACAAAGTAAATATTATTGAATAAAGTGGAATATATTGAAACAACGTAGACAATATCGAAAGAAAGTGCAGATTACTGATCCAAAGTGAACAATATCGAATCAAATTTGATATTACTCAAAGAATGTAGACAATATCGAAACAAAGAATACAGATTACTGAAATAAAGTAGACAATTTCGAAACAAATAATAGATTATTGAAATAAAGTAGACAATTTCGAAAGAATGTAAAGAATATTGAATCAAGTGGTCAATATTGAAACAATGTAGACAATATAGAAACAAACGTACAGATTACCGAAACATAATAGATATTGTCGAAACAAAGTATAGATTATTGAAAGAATATAGTCAATATCGAAACAAAGTAAAGAATATTGAATCAAGTGATCAGTATTGATAGAAAATGGAAGATATTGAAACAATGTAGAGAATATTGAAAGAAAGTAAAAAATACTGAATCAAGTAGACAATATTGAATCAAGTTATTAATTTTGAAACAATTTGGACAATACTGAAACAATGTAGACATTATCAAAACAGAGTAAAGATTATTGAACAAAGTGGAAGATACTGAAACAATGTAGACAATATCAAAACAAAGTACAGATTACTGAAACAATGTAGATAATATAGAAACAAAAGTACGTATTACTGAAACAAAGTAGACAATGTGGAATCAAAGTGTAGATTACTGAAACACTGTAAACATTATCGTTATTTCATTAAACACTTCAATAACATTTTCCTGTATTGTCATGAGGGTATTTTTGTACACACTTCGATTTTTAGTGCACACGGAATACACACCTTCCATACTCACATTATTGTACTTTCCATTGTCACATTGTTATTCGTTCCATATTCATGTTGTTATATATTTCATTCTTGCATTTTTACACTCACCATACATTCATTGTTGATTTCTATACGTTCTCACTGTTAAATGTTTCAAATTTGTATCGTTGTACACTTTACACACATTATCACAATACGTTCCAGAGGGTTTTTGACAATATATTCTTCGTTGGTGACAAAAAGGGGAAATATATAATGGTAGTCACTATATTAAACATGAACAGTGCTCGAATATGGCCGTCATCACCTTAAACTGTTGGTCAGAAGGAAAGCTATCACTGGTTAAAGGTTTTGGCTAGCTTTATCTAAAGAAACGGGAATGACTCCCACTCTTATAAATCATCCACAGCAAAAACTATGGATCGTGTTTACCCCCCGTCACAATACGCATACTCGGAACAATAACCGCTAACATTTGTTTGCTTGTTTTTTAATTTTGCGCATAGCTAGACGAGGCTATCTGCACTAGCCCTACCTAATTTAGCAGTGTTAGGCTAGACGGAAGGTAACTAGTCATCACCACCCACCGCCAGTTCTTGGGCTACTCTTTTAACAATGAATAGTGGGAATGACCGTCACATTATAACACCCTCATGGTTGAAAGGGCAAGCATGTTTGGTGTGACGGAGATTCGAACCGACGACCCTCAGATTACGAGTGGAGTGCCTTAACCACCTATTCATGCCAGGCCTATGAACAGTTGTCAGACAAATAAGAAAAATGTCCACATTGGGAAACCACCTATATAATAAATAATTTTACTGTCCAATGTAATTCAGTTTCTTAAAACATTTAACTAATAACAGAATGGTCTTTACTGCTATTCCCTGATATATACACCTAATTTAGAATAATATTGTCAGTTTTATATCGACAATAAAGTAACAACTGTTTTATGACCGAGATTTAAATTGCTAAAAAGATTATATCTTATATTATAACTAAATACATTGTTTGAATTTCATTTACGAAATGATATCCGGTCCCTCAGTCTACAAATATTGTTCATATTAGTAGTATAACCTTAGCCGGGATCACAGCGCAAACCAGCTTAGCTCCTTGTCTATTTTTTATTTGGATTTTCACAAAAACACAAGTTAAACCATAAAATATACTCTTCAAAAAAAAGAAACGCAAAAGGCAAAATGTGAGACATATTGTTAACAAGTTTATTCTGGGTAGTTCTGTATGACATGTGTGAAACTTTGCACATTCATTTGCTGAACATCCAAAGTCTGCAAAGGCGAAGTCCACGCTCACTAGTTGAAGTTTAACGTCACTCAACGTCAATAACGAATGCGCCCTCCGTGAGCATTAATAACTGCTTGGCATCTCCTACCCATGAAAGCAATAAGTTGACGAATCACATCCTGTGGAATGGCTGTCCACTCAGCCTGCAAAGCTGCTGTAAGCTGAGATAAAGTCTGCGGTTGAGGTTGTCGCAGTCGCAGACGTCGGTTCAACTCGTCCCAGAGATGTTCGATGGGGTTTAAATCTGGTGATCTGCGGGCCAGGGAAGAACGTTGATGTTGTGGTGTTTCACGAAGACAGTGGTGAGTCGGGCTGTGTGAGGACGGGCGTTCTCATGTTGAAAAACGTCGTTGACGTTCAGCATTATGGGTTGTACATGGGACCTAAGAATTTCGTCGACGGTTTAGTACGGTCTGATCGAAATCCTACGCAGCCCTGGTATGGTTGAGGCCATATACGTCGCAGTGGTGGTCATATCCCGAAGGTGACGTAGCCGGATGTAGCGATCTTGTGCGGGCGTGGTCACACGAAGTCTGTCAGATCATGAACGGTCACGAGTTGATCCATGTTGTTGGTGACGATTACATAGCCTTGTGATTGTGCTTGGGTGGACATTCACAGCTCTGGCAACATCTGATTGAGATTCGCCTGCTTACAACCACCAATGGCGTTGTTGCGTTGTGCTTCAGTCAATCTTGGCGTAACTGTATTGCGTGTCGGTGGCTTAACACTTAGCTATGAAAACCGAAAACCCGTCGCTTTTATAATGATTTTGCACATGTTGCATTTGCAGAACATGCAGATTTCTCAAATTTATTGGACACGAATGCGTTTTGGCGAAAGATCCGATGTTTTCCTCCATTTTCAAAGTGCACAACTTTTATTATCATTTTGGTCTGACAATTAGTGCCTTAACACGTGTAACATCACATACTCTGAGCTTGTAACGTTATTATATATATTTCTCTTTAAAATAACAAAAATATCCCTTTGCGTTTCTTTTTTTGAAGAATATATAAGGATTTATAAGATAATAAACTGAAAGTTCAAATTTCAATCTATCACGTTGGTAAACAGCGAAATATTGTTGTCATCAGATTATTTCAAAGGATTTAAAGCCACGGCCATTATCACGAATGTTTATCTAACCTAATGAAGTTCAGACTGTAATTTCATGCCGCTGGGAATTGTGAAGCATACAGAATAACTATACATAGCTTGCTATTACTCATTTAGTTTTAATGTAAACAAGCATATACCTACAGGCACTAATAGCGAAGATACATAGAAAGTGAAAGATATATATTTAATTAGACAGATATGTTTTAACTCCTTGCATACATACATATATATGCATAAATTATCTTACTATGCCGTTGAAATTTCTGAATATTCTACTGGCACGTGGTTTTATACTGAGTCCCTAGAATATTTTCTGAGTTCCATGTTTTATAGCAAAAAAAAAAAAAACTCATAAAGAAGGTAAGCTTACATTGAGATGTTCTTACTGTTTTCAAAGATTTGTGAGTTTTAAAAAAATTACGGTTTATAGAGTGATTCTAGTTCTCAGGAGTTCTAGTTATAAACAGTGGATGTAGTTCTCAGGAGTTCTAGTTATAAACAGTGGATGTAGTTCTCAGGAATTCTAGTTACAAACAGTGGATGTAGTTCTCAGGAGTTCTAGTTACAAACAGTGGATGTAGTTCTCAGGAATTCTGATTCTGACCAACATTTAGCTTGATTTTGTTTGTTCCAACAAACATTAACTTTGTTTTGGTTGCTCCAGTCAACATTTGATTTGTTTGTTTGATTTTAATTTCGCGCAAAGCTACAGGAGGTCTATCTGTGCTAGCCATCTCTAATTTAGTAGCATAACATTACAGGGAAGGAAGTTAGTCATAACCACCCACCGCCAACACTTGGGCTCCTCTTTTACCAACGAATAGTGAGATTGGCCGCACATTATAACGCCCCATGTCTGAAAGAGCGAGCATGTTTGGTGTGATGGAGATTCAAACCCGCGAGTCGAGTGCCCCAGCTGCCTGGCCATGCCGGGCCTTAGCATTAGACTATATTTGGTTGTTATTTCATGTGAAGCGGGTGTGTTTTATTTCGTCTCCAGTTTATGGACCATAAAGTGGATAGAAGTGTGTTCCATCATGGATCCAGAAGACAACATAAATAACCAGTTCGCATTTCAACACATCGTTTCGGCTGATGAATTATGTGCACATTTCTAACATCAATAAGGATCGATTTTAGTGTGTATAAGTTACCACTTTCCCTGTTAATTAATCACTTGCAACTACCTGTCGTTCTGCACACGTCCTCACTTCTACAAAAGGACTGGAAGACTAAACAGACCAGACTTGTGAAAGTTACTTTACATAGTATTATAGTAGTCATACAGTTAAAGAGTGTGATTACAACAGATTTTTGACCTAACTCGTGATTAGAATACGTACGAAACATTTAGTAGACATTCACATTTGGAAAACCTATATGAAAAATGATACCAGCCACACTCAAACGCTCATGTAAAAATGTCAAGTGCTGGTTGGGAAGTCCTGAGACGTATAATGAAACAAGTGAACCCTAAACAAATTTGATGTACGAACTGCTGACCAGTGTCTGATTTCAGACTACTTTACAAGAGGAACTTGATAAATATAATGAAGTAATACGAGTTATTTATTGGTAGTACACACAAGCAGAAAAAAATACACATCTCTGTTAATTCTGGTACATAAGTGGATCACTTGGATTTCATTCACTTGTTGAAAGATGGGTGTTAGTGTTTATAAGTGGATCACTTGGATTTCATTCAGTTGTTGAAAGATGGTTGTTAGTGTTTATAAGTGGATCACTTGGATTTCATTCACTTGTTGAAAGATGGGTGTTAGTGTTTATAAGTGGATCACTTGGATTTCATTCACTTGTTGAAAGATGGTTGTTAGTGTTTATATGTTTATATGTTACAATTAATTTTGTCATGTACGTTTTTTACATTGTTCAACAATCAATGTTACACAGCTTAAAGTATTAAGAACTGATGTATTACTATTGGTATTATTCAATTATTATTCCCTATAATTACTAAAACCCACCGCTATGCCTAAAATTCGGTTACAGATGAAAAGTGGAGTTTTGTAATCGTAACACACTTAGTAACTCTGTCTGGTGCCTAACTCTAATTGTGAGCTACTGACCAGAGAAAAAGCAACCATACCTGGTTCCTAACCCTAATTTTGAGCTACTGACCAGAGAAAGGGCAACCAGTTAGCAGTACCATATCACCTACTGTTCAAACTAAAGAATTGACTGTCACTTTTTTAATACTCTTGGAGCTTAAGGTATTCGGAATATTTTGTTGCACGGATTCGAATACGATTCGTCAGCTTTACAATGCAGAACCATCCCAGAACCTAGTTGAACAATATTTGTTTCAGCTCCTTACTTAGTTTTGTAGCATTATGTACTGAAATAGAGATTTTTTTCCGCATTACATTAAGCTGTTGGTTGAAATTAGCACACAAAATCCATTATAAGAGATATCTGCGCCGAGCTGTCCCTAATATTGAAGCGACAGACTACAGGGAAAAAAAAAGACAGATATCCCCACCCTCCTGCTGACTCTTGTCAGAGTGGGACTCGACAGTTATTCTTATAACGCATTCACGACTATAAAGTGCAGAGCGAGATTTTATTATTGTCAATAACGGGACACGGACCACGGATCCTCAGCATATTAGTTGCTAGGTTGTGCTCGGAATCTTACAGTATATTTGTAGATGGATTAATCAGACAAGTACATGGGTTCAAAAACATTTTTTGTATCTAAACATAGACTATCCATTATGTCGATTATAAACCCATGCCGTCCGTAGTTGAAGCCCACGCTCGCTTCTACTGATGAGTTGTGTTAACTTGATGTTAAAGTTCAAAGTAAACAAGTTACTGATGGTTACGGTCCAGGATGAAACAGCTTGTAATGTTAACTTAGTTTTGTTATTTTTTACATCGGTCTCAAGCAAATAAACCAAACATTTAGACTTTAACATGGAGCTTTAAATAGAAAAGTGCTGACAAAGTGTTACACAAGATGAGTCATTCTTTGGCATACATTACTCTAATGACACAAAATATCGTATTGTGGAAACACAGCTTTGTTTCTCAGCAAATAATCGACTGCTTCTCCCTCTAGTGACCATTAGCATACTCATATTCGATTTGTTTTAATCTCAAACTTTATTTAAGTTATCCTTAATAGCATTGCGTTATTATGAGAGCGATTTTTGATACAACTAAACAGTTTTGAAAGCAAGAACAAATACATGGGGATTTAAATCTATTCGACGTGATGAATGTTCACGCTACGAAACGATTTACCTCGGAGTTCGATCGCTACGGTTCGAAGTCTGTTCCGTTCTCTGCACCCTCGTCTTTATCGCTCAACATGGTTCATTCAGGCATCAGAGCACGTCGTGAAAATGCATTGTCTTTGTCGCCTCTAACCATTCCCTCAACCAAAGTATTCTCGTGGTAAGTAACGGTACATTTGTGTGACAACCCAACATTTTCAATTGTGATGCAAGTTTAAAAAGAAATGTGTGACATCACGGGATGCTTCTAATATTCCAGTTATACTTTCAGGAAAGTTATTTATTACCTTGTAAACTAAATATAGTTTTTTAAGTTTCAAAATCTTAGCCGTCGAAAAATAAAATAAAGATGCTACTCCATTTTTTACCACACTAATACACCTGTTTTTCCTTTCATACCATTAGACTTCTAACGTCTTTCTTTACTACATTGCTACATCATTACATCTGTTTACTATAAGGAACACTAACTTGTCCTAGGAATTTGTTTTAACTTTTAGTGTATTATCATAGGCGGTACTTTGCATAATTATGATACAATATATTACTAGTTTATAAGACACAAAATGTCATAGCCAAATGAGTCAGGAAAATTTCAAGATGGCCTAATATTCTTCTGAGGAGTCCTACGTTTTCTGATGATAGCTATCATATCCTCTAAATTAATCTGATTACATTCTCAAATGAAAAGTGCTTGGGATAGGCGGATGGTGAATCTACAGAAATTTGAAATGTTGTTGATGACAAAAATCGAACGTGGAACCAAAACAAAAAGTTACCGCACCGAGTAACTTATTCAGCGAAGGTTTTGTTCCCTCTTTGACAAGATGTTTTAGATAGACTGATTTATAACGAAGAATAATAAAAGATATATTTCTCTAAATTTGTTACTACTTCGAGTACACGGTCTTGCTTGGATATTTTTAGCGTGACATTATTGTTACAGTTTCTTCTATTGATATTCTTAACGTAACGTTATTCCTTTACGATGACAGCTACGAATCTTAATGGACTTGGTAATATTAAGAGACATTGTAGTAGGGTTTTCTATTATCCACTTCCGCAAAGAGCGTATCACAGATAGCCCGTTGTATAGCTTTACGCTTTAAAACAAACACAATCAATCACTCGAGTTTAACGATTATATTCTATAGTTCTCCGAATCTATGGGTTGGAAGGACAGGCCTATAAAACAGTGACTGATTAAATGGGCTTAACAAGATTTCATAAACAAGACAACTGTTAGGCCTATCCTAAAAGTATTTAAACTTTTATCTAATCTAATCTTATATGCAGACGTAGAAAAACGCGGACTTTTCGTAATTTTATCATAAAACAAAGTTCATAATATTTTAAATTCTATGGTTTGTCCAATCTTGACCTTCGTGGAGTTTTCACAGTTTTAAATTTGATCTGTGTTCAACATCCTTTTTAAGTATTCAGTTAACAAAAACATTTAGCCTAATCCTATGAGATGTAAGCTTCACTATTTACATGACACGTGGCGTTGTACTGATTTTTAAATCACGCTCACTGTTAATGTTTTCGAATAACTATATCAGAATTACACTATAAAATGTTTCTGAATGCAGTAACTTTCAATCACTAGAAGTCTGCTTCAGAAAATAAATTTATGATATAGAGGTGTAGAAGGTAAATGAAAACTGTGTAGGTATGTATGTTATAGGGAGATGGGTACTTATTCAAGTGAAGCAAATAAATATGCGACACAAGAACGACCAGGATCTAAGGTTCTTGAGTTAAGTTTTATGCATTCTCCCGTTTTTCTTTTTTTTCCTAACTGTGATAGCGGAAAAGTTTGGGTTAACTGTAAGCTATAGAACGAAACCGAAGTTTCAGTGGAGTGTCAAACCCAATAAAGAAAACAAAACTACAAATGTTTCTTCGTTATTAAACTATACTTGCTAGACCAATGAATTATTATAAATAACAATATAATATGTCCACTATTGTTAACACCTTTTCTTCTTACTGAAACGATACATCTACGTTTTCCCCTTTGAATTAATATTCTTATTAGTGCGCGAGCCCCCTGCTAGTACAGCGGTAAGTCTATGGATTTGCAACGCTAAAATCAGGGGTTTGATTCCCCTCGGTGGGCTCAGCAGATAGCCCAATGTGGCTTTACTCTGAGAAAACACACACTGTAATTGGTGCGCACCCTATATTTATAAAATAACATGATACAATTTTACTAAGTGGACATTTTGAAACTGAAGTAGCACTCTTCATTTTAATATACAACGTAAGTACCGATTTCTCAGCCCATCTGATTATACAGCTTGTTCTACAATAGCCAAAGTTGTTTTGTGGTTAAACCTTCCTAGATCAACATATTCCATTTTGTGGCAATTTCTCTTTAAGAAAACACGTAGAAATTATTCATGATAAGCGTGTGTAAGGCTAACCTACGAAAACACGTAGAAATTATTCATGATAAACGTGTGTAAGGCTAACCTACGAAAATACGTGAAAATTATTCATGATAAACGTGTGTAAGGCTAACCTACGAAAATACGTGGAAATTATTCATGATAATTTTGGCATGGCCAGGTGGTTAAGGCACTCGTCTCGTAATCAGAGGATCGTAGGTTCGAATCTCCGTCAAACCAAACATGCTCGCCCTTTCAGCCGTGGGGGCGTTATAATGTGATTATCAATCCCACTTACTAAAATATTAGCTCAAGAGTTAACGGTGAATGGTGATGACTAGCTGATAAATGTGTGTAAGACTAACCTACGAAAACATGTCGATTTTTATACATTCATCTGTAATATAAGTTTAGTGTTCATGCTTATATGATTTTTATACATTCATCTGTGATATAAGTTTAGTGTTCATGTTTATATTTTCACTGGTGATGTAGGTTCAAAATGCTGATTTTGATACATTCACCTGTGGTATATAGGTTTAATATGCTCATTTTTATATTTGCACAGGCGATATTTATATATATGCATACTTAATAGCACCCAAATTATACGTATATTAAAATAAATGTTATGTCCAATGTTATGTTGGACTGCAAACTGGTTTTGTCTCAAGTTATTCTTTACAATATTAAAGGTAGAATATGAAATATGATTAACAGCTGTGTGTTGTAGTCATTCATTCAAAGATTATAATACAAGTACAGGGAGAATGTTGAGGCATTAAGTTTCAGTTTTGTTTTCTCAGACTGATTGGGAATACAATGAAATCGTAGAAATAAAGAAGAAATGTTCTTTGTTCCGGTAACAAACTCTTGTGTTCCACCATCATCCGTTGCTGCATTACGGTTTACGATATATAGAATAAGGGAGAAACAGAACGAAGCTACAAAGAATACGTAATATATTCAAAAGTGATAACAACAAAAGTAAATTGAAGATATATAAATAACTCGTCTGTAATACAAATCAATTAAGTTAAAATAAATTAACGAGGTCGACTGAAGATTAGTTGTCCATATTACACATCATGCGCTTATCACAGCATGGAAAACACGTTGACCTCACGTTAATACATCGACTACTTCTTATAAAGAAGATAACGAGTTGTCCTCACAAAATTTCACAACTCCTTGGTCAATTCAACTATTCTGCTAAATAGCCGCTTTAGACAGCTAGTGCTAATATCTAGTGGAATTTTCTGTGGTTCACATTTCAAAGTTAACAACGGCCATGATGATTGAACTATGGTCTGGCTATTGTGTTCGCCAAGAGTTGTTGAAGCGCTCAACTATACATATAACTTACCTAAATTCAAATATTTTAAGGGTTCGTTTCAATAAGTTATCTTATAAATTACAAAACGTAAGAAGGCGCTAACATCGAGAAGAAGTTAATATATTTTTGTTAATGAAATAAAAAAAAACGAACGATTTCTATGTTGATAACACTCAGATTCAGGGTTACAGTGTCTTTGAGTTTGACAATAAAGCCTGCTTTCATTGGTTCTGTCTAACAGGTTTTATATCCCTGCGTATACTCTCAAGGTCAAATAATAAACCTTCCTGTTGGAGAAGTCGCATGCGATCTTTGCCAGATGAGTTACATGTGCTGATTCTAAACCATTTAATTACAATAAAGTGTAGCATAATTTAACGTTAACTTAAGTTTGTTCAGAAGGTTTCCATTTACCTTGTTTGGAAAAAAGTTATGAATTAAGTTATATTTTCCCCCCAGTGGCTCAGCGGTATGTCTGCGGACTTGCAACGCTAAAAACAGAGTTTCGATACCCGTGGTGGGCAGAGCACAGATAGTCCATTGTGTAGCTTTGTGCTTAATTTAAAACAACAACAAGTTATGTTTTTATTTCGCCTTTGCTGGATCTGACGGAAACCGGCGGTAGGCTTGTTTCATGTATTTTTTTGTTTTCTCATATATTCACAATCGACAAAAAATATTAAACATAGGATTAATAAAAATCAGCGACTGTATAAAACTAAAAAATGACGAATATTTCAGGTTTTTTTGAGACCATTTTTGATTTACCCTTTTTCACAATGCATGCTTTGCGCGCCTTCTAGCACCATTACTATTCTCAGTTTTCCACGGTAATTAAGAACGTGTAAAAATTCTGACTTCTGTTTTCTTGTCTTTAATCTCTTGAAATACGAAACGATCAATTTTTCAAGTGCTTTTGATATATTTATTCAAGTGTTCGTTTTATTACGTTAAGACGTTGATTTAAAATGTTTTAATAGACGTATTTGTTGATAATAATAATACAGTGAAATAAAAGTAGAATTTTGTCCTTATGTTTTGAGCGTGCGACTCGTAATCTGAGGGTCTCGGGTTCGCATCCCCGTCGCGCCAAACACGCTCGCCCTTTCAGCCGTGGGGGCGTATAATGTGACGGTTAATCCCACTATTCGTTGGTAAAAGAGTAGCCCAAGAGTTGGAGGTGGGTGGTGATGACTAGGTGCCTTCCCTCTGGTCTTACACTGCTAAATTAGGTAGGGCTAGCACAAATAGCCCTCGAGTAGCTTTGTGCGAAATTCGAAAACACAAAACAAACAGATTGGGAAAGTGTTGAAACACTTCTTTTGGTGCATGTAGATCATTTTAGCGACTAGTAGCTGAGACCTATCACAAACAAAACCGTGTTTCGATACCCGTTATTGTTACAACACAGATATCCCAGTGTTGTTGACGAACAAACGTATTTAGCCATGGTTGTTATTCACGTGATACTGTTATTACTCTACTCGTGCTTATTACTGTCTAGTCATGGTTATCACACTTTTCTCATGGTCATTACTATTTATCCATAGTTGTTATTCACGTGATACTGTTATTACTCTACTCGTGCTTATTACTGTCTAGTCATGGTTATCACATTTTTCTCATGGTCATCACTGTTTATCCATAGTTGTTATTCACGTGATACTGTTAATACCCTACTCGTGCTTATTACTGTCTAGTCATGGTTATCACATTTTTCTCATGTTCATTATTATTTATCCATAGTTGTTATTCACGTGATACTGTTATTACTCTACTCGTGCTTATTACTGTCTAGTCATGGTTATCACACTTTTCCCATGGTCATTACTGTTTATCCATAGTTGTTATTCACGTGATACTGTTAATACCCTACTCGTGGTTATTACTGTCTAGTCATGGTTATCACACTTTTCTCATGGTCATTACTATTTATCCATGGTTGTTATTCACGTAATACTGTTATTACCCTACTCGTGCTTATTACCGTCTAGTCATGGTTATCACACTTTTCTCATGGTCATTACTATTTGGCCATGGTTGTGACAGCCTAGTTACTAATATAACTGTATTTGTTTGTTACTAAACATAAAGCTGTCTCTCCTATACCTACCACGGGTATCGAACCATAGCTTTAGTGCTATTAGTCTTCAGACCAACCACTGACCTATGATTGACTTTCCATCTGTGTGAAAGCGGGATAATACTTTGATTAAACTCTTTAGAAAGTAATTATGGTTTTTGTACGGCCTTTACGAAAACGTAAAAAATACATTAGAAATCAGACAGTGGTAGAAATTCACTCATGTACCTAGTAATGGAAATTATAATTATCGATAACACTAATAATAGCTCTACTATAGTAAGTTATGATTATTAATAACGGTACCATAGTAAACCATGATTATCAATAATTTTACTATAATAAATGTACATTATTTATGAAACTAATAAACGCAAAGTATACTGAGTAGAGATGTAGGTATAGAAATGTAAACACAACCAGAATCTTGCTTACTTTGCAATTCTTAATTTTGGGCTACTATTATTGAAGAGTAGGATTTGACCGTTACTCTTATTGCGCACTCGAGACCCTAAAGCATAAATTGGAATTTTTGTTGTAATGGGAAGCAAACCATGAATATAATAAAATGCAGTCTCGACTACTGGAGAGAGTTCTTCATTGGCGTGAGTCCTTACACGTGCTCTTCCCGAAATTATAAAGTCAGTAATCAACTTTGTATTCTCAAGAACACTGTCTGAAACAGCTATAAGGTGTTCGTCTTTATGCGTAGTATATTTGTTTTGTTCTTTAAACATAAGGACGGAAGTGTTATAGCTTGTTTTCAATAGATCAACATTTCATACAAACACTCACATCCACGTTTCTTGTGAGCTCAAAAGAACGAATTTCTTAGCTGCCTCTAGGGAGATACTTAGAACTAGGGAAGAAGTGTTCATGTCAGAATGTCAAACGAAGCTAGATACATAATGTATTATTCGCATTGAATTCTTTGGATAAATGTAGACACACATGAATATTTTACGAGTCTATATTGTACTTGTTTACAAAAGAATGCAGCAGTAATATTATGTTAATGTATTCAGATGAACATTGGTTACAAGACGAGTTGTGTTATATAACAAATAATTTCTTTTCGAAATGCGAGATCTCAAGAACTACGTAAGAACGTATTGATCCATATAGGATAGGTGTTTAGTTTTCACTGTTTGTATTTGTGGTCAGTATATATGACCCTAATGATTCATTGTTTATGTTGGTGGTTAGTATATATACATACATATATATATATATTGTTTTTACTCAAGAATATGTCGTACGTTACTTTAATAATTCAGAACGCGTACCACTAGCTATATTGCTACGACTGTCATTTGTTGAATTGTTACTAGAATAATTGTTTGGACTGCTACAAGTACCATCGTTTGTAATGTTACAGGTATTACTGTTTGGACTGATACAAGTATTATTGTTTGTACTGGTATAATTATCCTTGTTTGTACTGCTATAATTATCATTCTTTGGATTGGTATAATTGTCATTATTTGTACTGCTACAAGTATCATCCTTTGTAACGTTACGAGTATCATTGTTTGTACTGCTAGAAGTATCATTGTTTGGATTGGTATAATTACACTATGTAACAAAATTTTTACGTTTTGTTGTTCCTGGGCAGAAAGTGTTATTTCCCGATTGTTTATGTATAAAGTAAATGGAAAAAATAAAACAACTATTTTTCTCTTCAAACTTTGCTTCTGTGACCTGGATAATAAAATATTCAAATTTACCCATTTTCCAGAACATTCCAGGTAGTTTCAGTAGTGAGTAGCTGATAGAGAATTTTCAAGAACTTTCTAGAATGTTGTAGAACGAATGAAAATTTTCAAGAACTTTCCAGAATGTTGTAGAACTAATGATAATTTTCAAGAACTTTCCACAGTAATATATGTATATACAGGGGCTCACCACTCACCACTTCAGTTTAGTTCTAGCTGCCTAAGTGAGCACACAGACCTATCTGATTGTATCTGATGTTATCTATGCCTTTCGGACAGCAGGGACACCGTAGCGCATTACAACAGAAAGCACTGACCACAACTAACCGAGTTCTCTGTGGGGAGGCACAATGTCAAGTGTGAGCCACTTGTGGACCTCCAGAAGGTGTTGTTCCTTCCATTGCACATAAAACTAGGTTTTATGAAACAGTTTGTCACAACTCTTGAAAAGGAGTCTGTGGTTTTCAAGTACCTTTGAGACTTCTTCCTAAGCTGTCTGAGGTAAAGGTCAAAGTTGGTGTCTTCGTTGGAGCACAAATAAAGAAGATCCTGGAGTGCACATAATTCCCCCAAGAAACTCAGTAGGAAGGAAAAGAAAGCTTGGGGCAGCTTTCGTCGCATTGATTTGGGGCTTCTTGAGCAAACACAAGGCTGAATAGTATATGGAACTGGTTGAGGCTCTGGTGAAGAAGTACGGCAGAATGGGCTGCAGGATGTCCCTGAAAGTCCATATCCTTGACACTCATCTTGATAAATTCAAGGAGAACATGGAAGCATACTTAGAGGAGCAAGGCGAACGCTTCCACCAAGATATACTGGACTTTGAACGCCGCTACCAAAGAGCGTATAACGAAAACATGAAGGGAAACTATATTTGAGGACTGATACGTGAAAGTGATTTACATTACAGTCGCAAATCTCGAAAAAATATTCACTTCTAAACATTTTGTTCACTTTTGTATAGCTTTAGTATAAATACATGTAAATCTTGATTCATATGTTGGTTTATTCAGACCTTATGTAAATGAAAATGGGCAAATTTCCCCCTTTTTACGAAGAAAATAGATTAATTTCCAAATTTCATTATCCAGGTCACAAAAGAAAAGGTTAAAGGGAATAATGGCCATTTTATGTACTTTCACAACATAAACAATTAAGAAATAACACATAATATTCAGGAACAAAATTTGTGTCACATAGTGTAATTATTCCAATCTAAACAGTGATACTTGTAGCAGTACAAACAATGATACTTGTAACAGTACAAACAATGATAATTGTACCAATCCAAACAGTGATAATTATCATTGTTTGTATTGCTACATGTATCATTGTTAGGATTGTTAGAAGTATCATTGTACTGCTACAAGTATCACTGTTTGGATTGGTATAATTATCATTGTTAGGACTGCTAGAAGTATCATTCTACTGCTACAAGTATCAATGTTTGGATTGGTATAATCATCATTGTTTGTACTGCTACAAGTATCATTGTTACGACTGCTAGAAGTATCATTGTACTGCTACAAGTATCACTGTTTGGATTGGTATAATTATCATTGTTTGTACTGCTACAAGTATCATTGTTAGGACTGCTAGAAGTATCATTGTACTGCTACAAGTATCACTGTTTGGATTGGTATAATTATCATTGTTTGTACTGCTAGAAGTATCACTGTTTGGATTGGTATAATTATCATTGTTAGGACTGCTAGAGGTATCATTGTACTGCTACAAGTATCACTGTTTGGATTGGTATAATTATCATTGTTTGTAATGCTAGAAGTATCATTGTACTGCTATAAGTATCACTGTTTGGATTGGTATAATTATCATTGTTAGGACTGCTAGAAGTATCATTGTACTGCTACAAGTATCACTGTTTGGATTGGTATAATTATCATTGTTTGTACTGCTAGAAGTATCATTGTACTGCTATAAGTATCACTGTTTGGATTGGTATAATTATCATTGTTAGGACTGCTAGAAGTATCATTGTACTGCTATAAGTATCACTGTTTGGATTGGTATAATTATCATTGTTAGGACTGCTAGAAGTATCATTGTACTGCTACAAGTATCACTGTTTGGATTGGTATAATTATCATTGTTTGTACTGCTAGAAGTATCATTGTACTGCTATAAGTATCACTGTTTGGATTGGTATAATTATCATTGTTAGGACTGCTAGAAGTATCATTGTACTGCTACAAGTATCACTGTTTGGATTGGTATAATTATCATTGTTTGTACTGCTACAAGTATCATTGTTAGGACTGCTAGAAGTATCATTGTACTGCTACAAGTATCACTGTTTGGATTGGTATAATTATCATTGTTTGTACTGCTAGAAGTATCATTGTACTGCTATAAGTATCACTGTTTGGATTGGTATAATTATCATTGTTAGGACTGCTAGAAGTATCATTGTACTGCTACAAGTATCACTGTTTGGATTGGTATAATTATCATTGTTTGTACTGCTACAAGTATCATTGTTAAGACTGCTAGAAGTATCATTGTACTGCTACAAGTATCACTGTTTGGATTGGTATAATTATCATTGTTTGTACTGCTACAAGTATCATTGTTAGGACTGCTAGAAGTATCATTGTACTGCTACAAGTATCACTGTTTGGATTGGTATAATTATCATTGTTTGTACTGCTAGAAGTATCATTGTACTGCTATAAGTATCACTGTTTGGATTGGTATAATTATCATTGTTAGGACTGCTAGAGGTATCATTGTACTGCTACAAGTATCACTGTTTGGATTGGTAAAATTATCATTGTTAGGACTGCTAGAAGTATCATTGTACTGCTACAAGTATCACTGTTTGGATTGGTATAATTATCATTGTTTGTACTGCTACAAGTATCATTGTTAGAACTGCTAGAAGTATCATTGTACTGCTACAAGTATCACTGTTTGGATTGGTATAATTATCATTGTTAGGACTGCTAGAGGTATCATTGTACTGCTACAAGTATCACTGTTTGGATTGGTAAAATTATCATTGTTAGGACTGCTAGAAGTATCATTGTACTGCTACAAGTATCACTGTTTGGATTGGTATAATTATCATTGTTTGTACTGCTACAAGTATCATTGTTAGAACTGCTAGAAGTATCATTGTACTGCTACAAGTATCACTGTTTGGATTGGTATAATTATCATTGTTAGGACTGCTAGAGGTATCATTGTACTGCTACAAGTATAACTGTTTGGATTGGTATAATTATCATTGTTTGTACTGCTACAAGTATCGTTGTTAGGACTGCTAGAAGTATCAATGTACTGCTACAAGTATCACGATTTGGATTGGTATAATTATCATTGTTTGTACTGCTACAACTATCATTGTTAGGACTGCTAGAAGTATCATTGTACTGCTACAAGTATAACTGTTTGGATTGGTATAATTATCATTGTTTGTACTGCTTTAAGTATCGTTGTTAGGACTGCTAGAAGTATCATTGTTTAGACTGGTAGAAGCTCCCCTCTATGTGTGTGATATACAAAAAGACCCATAAAACATTTCACGGTTACTAGTGTCTAATAAAGTTCGTATTTTTTATTTAGATATTTCCTGACTAGCAAAGACGTTTTATATAAATTACCAAAAACAAACCTTAATTCAGAAGTCTGATAAAACATTCTTCCCACCAAAGGCTGATTTTATTTTGAAGTAAATTCATCTTGTAAGGGTGTGATGTTTGTCTAGTTATACATTGACTACTTACAAAAGGGTGTGATATTTGTAAAATTTACCATGGCTACGTACAGGAGGGTCTGTAGAATTAGTCTGTGACCACGAACGAAAAGATGTGATACGTACTGAATTAAACTCTGTAGGTGTAGATCGAATTTTCTACACGCAGTTTTATGGTTCTATAATGTTAAAATTAGACATATAGTTCTTGTGCTAAAGTTAAAATTAAGAAGTAAAAAGTACAGCAGCCAGGTAGAAATAAGATAACCATGAGACATCTCAACAAGAAAGTGTACATGTTGTGAAAATAAAACATTTTTATTTCGTCTTTCGGTTCATTCTTGTCCAGGGAACTAGTTAGGGCTAGATTTCACTAAACACTGGGCAGTTAAGAGACAAATAGAAACATTCAAAAACGATTGACACGTCTTTATCATGTTCTTGACGATAGATAGAGAGGAGAGTATACAATACCTTAAAGTCTTACATGAATAACACACATGAATATTCTAACACCACGTGCTTTTTTAACTTCCTACTCGCTAGCCCGAATTTCTTCGTAGATTGTTCACACCATGTCTGACGATATTCACTTTTGTGCACCAATGGGCATATAGTGATAACTACAAACAATAAACACCTGGTCAGTAATCACTCGCGTCTTTATCTCGTTAAATGTTATACGTAATGTTCAATAAAGTACTCCCCTGTAATCAATAAAGGAAACTTTATCATCCATAGCTAACACAAGGTCGAGCTGCATTTTTTTAGAAAAAGCAACGCTTTTAAATAAAACATACACCACATGTTTAATAGTACATTTTAAATAAAACATGCACAACACGTTTAACAGTACATTTTAAATAAAACATGCACTACACGTTTAACAGTACATTTTAAATAAAACATGCACTACACGTTTAATAATACATTTTAAATAAAACATGCACTACACGTTTAATAGTACATTTTAAATAAAACATGCACAACACGTTTAATAGTACATTTTAAATAAAACATGCACTACACGTTTAATAATACATTTTAAATAAAACATGCACTACACGTTTAATAGTACATTTTAAATAAAACATGCACAACACGTTTAATAGTACATTTTAAATAATACATGCACGACACGTTTAACAGTACATTTTAAATAAAACATGCACTGCCCCCCAGTGGCTCAGCGGTATGTCTGCGGACTTACACGCTAAAATCCGGGTTTCGATACCCGTTGTGGGCAGAGCACAGATAGCCCATTGTATAGCTTTGTGCTTAATTCTAAACAACAACAAAAACATGCACTACACGTTTAATAGTACATTTTAAATAAAACATGCACTACACGTTTAACAGTATATTTTCTCAATAGTACAAAAAGAACGTGCGATTTATCATTAGCACAAAACTCTAATATCAGCTCCATCTGTAAACCAGTTAACAATAAAAGACACTAAAACAAAATATACAAAACGCTGCTGACTCAGGAAAAAAACCATAAATAATACAGATAATCTGTACAAAAACGATAAAAATACTGTTGAACTGTGCAACAAACGATAAATAATACAGATAATCTGTACAACAAACGATAAACAATACTGTTAACCTGTAAAAAAGTGATAAACAATACTGATAATGTGTTCAAATGATAAACACTGCTGTCAACCTGAATAACAAGTGATAAACAATAATTTTAAACCGTAGAAAAAACGATAACAAAGCTGTTATATGATACAACAATTGATAAACAATACAGTTAAGCTGTATAACAAGCAATAAACAATGCTGATAACCTGCATAACAAGTGATAAACAATACTTTTAGCCTGTAAAACAAACGATAAGAATTACTGTTAACCTCTACTACAAGTGATAAACAACAAAGATAACCTCTAAAACAATCGACAAAATAATACTGTTAACATGTATATCAAGCAATAAAAATATTCTTAACCTATAAAAAGTGATAAACAATACTGGTAAACTCTATGATAAATGATAAACAATACCGTTAACCTGTAAAACAAATGATAAATAGTACTGTTAACCTTTATGAATAGTAAAAACACTAGTGTTTACTTGAAAACCAAGTGATAAACAATACTGTTAAACTGTATAAAAAACGATAACAATGCTGTTAAACTCTAAAACAAGTGATAAAAATACTATTACCATGAAAAACAAACAAAAAACAATGCTGTTAATATGTATAACAAGTAAAAACAATACTGTTAAACTGTAAAACAAGGGATAAACAACATTGTTAAGCTGTACGATTACTAATAAACGATTCTCATAATCTGTACAAAAAGTGATAAACAATAACGTTAACCCGTAAAACAAACGATACAAAATACTGTTAACCTACGAAAAGAGGTAAATAATACTGATAACCTATAAAACAAGTGATAAATTGTATTTTTAACCTATACAAGAAGTGATAAGCAATAGTTTTAAATTGTAGAACAATTGATATAAAATACTGTTAGCCTGTATAATAAGTAAAAACAGTAGTGTTAACTCGTAAACCAAGGGATAAACAACACTGTTTTAAGCTTACAACAGATAATAACAAATACTAATTACCTATACAAGTGATGAACAATAATGTTAACCTGCAAAACAAATGATAAACAATACTGATAAGCTGTACGAGTAATAGTCAATCCTGATTACCTGTACAACAAGTGATGAGTAATACTGTTAACCTATATAACAAGTGATAAGCAATAGTGTTAAACTATAGAACATGTGATAAACAATATTATTAACCTGCACAACAAGTGATAAACAAAGCTATTAACCTGTAAAACAGACGATAAACAATACTACTAAACTGTACAAATAGTGATAAACAATACTGTTACCATGTAAAACAAATGAAAAACAATACAATTAACTTGTAAAACATGTTAAAAAACTCTTAAATTGTAGAACAATTGATAAACAATATTATTAACCTGTAAAACAAATGACAAACAATACTGTTAACCTGTACAACAAGTGGTAAACAATACTGTTAACTTGTAAAAAAAGTGATAATCAATACTGTTAACTTGTAAAACAAGTGATAAACAATACTCTTTAGCTTTACAAGTGATAATCAATACTGGTTACATGTGCAAAAAGTAATAAATAATACTATTCCCTTGTGAAATAAACGATAAACAATACTCTTAATCCATACAACAAGTGGTAAATAATACTATTAACCTGTACAAGAAGTGATAAGCAGTACTATTAACCTGCACAAGTCGCAAACAATAGTGTTACACTATGAAACATGTGATAAACAATATTATTAACCTGCACAACAAGTGATAAACAAAGCTATTAACCTGTAAAACAGACGATAAACAATACTGCTAAACTGTACAAATAGTGATAAAAACACTGTTACCATGTAAACCAAATGAAAACAATACAATTAACCTGTAAAAATAAAAAAACACTGTAAAACTGAAGAAACAATACTGACAACCCGAATAACAAGTGATAAATAATACAATTAAACTGTACATAAAACGATAACAATGCTGTTAAACTGTAAAGCAATTGATAAACACCACTGTTAAGCTGTAAAAGTGGTAATCAATACTGGTTATCTGTACAAAAAGTGATAAATAATATTGCTAACTTGTTAAATAAACGATAAATAATACTCTTAATTTGTAAAACAAGTGGTAAACAATACTATTAAACTGTACAAGAAGTGATAAGCAGTACTATTAACCTTTACAAGTGATAAACAACAGTGTTACACTGTCGAACAACTGATAAATAATACTGTTAACCAGTACAAGTGATAAACGACACCGTTAACCTGTAAAACAAGTGATAAGCATAAATGATAAACTGTACAAGTGATAAACAATACTTACAACCTGAATAACAAGAAATAAACAACACTGACAACCTAAATAAGAAGTGATAAACAATACTGTTGAACTGTATAAAAACAATAACAATACTGTCAAGCTGTGAAACAAATGCTAAAAATTACTATTACCCTGTAGAACAAACGATAACCAATATTGTTAACCTGTACGACAAGTGTTAAACAACAGTGTTAATTTCTGTAACAAGTTATAAACAATACTGTTAAGCTGTACAACAAGTGAAAAACAATGCAGGTTAACTGTAAAATAGCTGTTAAGCAATACTGTTAATCTGTAAAACAGGTGATTAAAATGCTATTGACCTGTATAGCAAGTGATAAACAATACTGTTAAACTGTACAAAAAACAATAACAATACTGTTAACCTGTAGAGCAAGTGATAAACAATACTGCTAACGTGTACAAAAAACTATGAACACTAGTCTTACACTATAGAACAACTGATAAGCAATACTGTTAACATGTAGAACAGGTGATAAACGATACTATTAACCTGTACAAGTGATAAACAATTCTGTTAAATTGTACCAAAACGATAACAACATTACTAACCTATACAAGAAGTGATAAACAATACTGCTAGCCTGTACAACAAGGGATAACTAGTACTGTTAATTTGTGAAACAAAACAAGTGATAAACAATACTGTTACCACAAACGAAAAACAATGCAGTTAACCTGTACGACAAGTGATAAACACTGTTAACATGTACTGTTAACCTGTAAAACAAATGATAAAACTGTTAACCTATAAAACGAGTCATAAACAGTACTGTTAACCTATACAAAAAGTAATAACAGTGTTGTTAAATTTTTAAAAAAGTGATAAACAATACTGTTACCATATAAAGCAAATGATAAACAATATTGTTACCCTGTAAAACAACTGATGAAAGTAATGTAAGCCTGTAGAACAAGTGATAAACAATACTGTTAAACTGTACAAAAAACTATAACAATACTGTTAACCTGTAGATCAAGTGATAAAAAATACTGCTAATGTGTAAAGAAGTGATGAACAGTAGTGTTACACCATAGAACAACAGATAAGCAATCCTATATAACAAATAAAAAACAAAACTGTTAGCCTGTACAACAAGTAATAAACAAACTGTTAACCTGCAAAACAAATGACAAACAATACTGTTAACCTGTACAACAAGTGATAAACAATAATGTTAACTTGTAAAACAAGTGATAGTGAAGACTGGTACCTGTGCAAAAAGTGATAAATAATACTGTAAAACTCTAAAGCAAATGAAAAACAATACAGCTGACCTGTACAACAAGTGATAAACAATACTTTTAAACTGTACAAAAAACTAAAACAATACTGTTAAATTGTAAATCAAATTATAAACAATAATATTCCCTGTAAAACAACTGATGAAACTAATGTTAACCTGTAGAGCAAGTGAAAAACAATACTGTTAAACTGTTGACCAATTGACAAACAATACTGTCAACTTGTAAAAAAAGTGATAAACAATGCTGTTAACTTGTAAAATAAGTAATAAACAATATTGTTAAGCTGTACGATAAGTGGTAAACAATACTATTAACCTAAACAAGTCATAAACATGGTGTTACACTATAGAACAAGTTATAAACAATACTGTTAACCTGTACAGCAAGTGATAAACAGTACTATTAACATGTAAAACAAATCAAGTGATAAACAACAATGTTAATCTGTACAAGTAATAGACAATGCTGATAACGTGCACAAAAAGTGATAAATATAATTATTAACCTCTGAAACATAACGATTAACAATACTGCTAAACTGTAAACGATGAAGAATACTGATAACTTGGAGAACAAGAGATAAATGATACTGATAACCTGTGATGAGGAGAAAACCCAGTTGTAGAGAAAATTATATATGTAAGAATAGCTGGTATGGGTAGAAAGAGCACAATGTACAGGAACAAACAACGTTTCGACCTTGTTCGGTGAACCTGATGATGACTGAAGGTCTAAACATTGTTTGCTCCTTTATATAGTGCTTACTGTATCCATACCAGCCGTTTTTACATGTATAATACTATTAACCTGTAAAACAAATGATAAACAACACTGTTAACCTGTAAACAAGGTATAAAATACTGTTAACCTGTACAACAAGTATTTAACAATAATGTAATCTGTACAACAAGTAATAAACAATACCGTTTACCTCTAAAACAAACGATAAACAATTCTGTTAACATGTAAAACAAACAATAACCAGTAATATTAACCTGTATAAACAATACTTTTAACCTGTAAAACAAGGGGTAAACAATACTGTTAAGCTATACAATAAATAATAAACGATACTCATAACCTGTATAACAAGCGATAAGCAATACTGTTAACCTATAAAATAAATGTAAACAATACTGCTACTAACTTGTACAACAAGTAATAAACAATACTGTTAACTTGTAAAACAAGGGATAAAAATACTGTTAAGGTGTACAATAATTAATAAACAAAACTGATAACCTTTGCAACACGTAATAAACAATACTTTTAACCTGTGAAACAAATGATGAACAATACTGTTAACCTGTAATGAAGTGATAAACAATACTGTTGAACTGTAGAGCAATTGATAAGCAATACTGTTAACTTGTAGAACAGGAGATAAACAATACTGTTACTCTGCACAAAAATGATAAACAACACTGTCAATTCGTACATGTTATAAACAACAGTGTTAAACTGCACAATATGTGATAAACAATACTGTTAACTTGCTGAAAAAACAGGGTGTTGTTAATCAATGATGTCGAGAAACCCACTTGTTGAGAATTTTATATGCAAAAAAGGCTCGTTTGGGTTGAGAAAATATTTTAAATAGAAGAGCGAACAACGTTTCGACCTTGTCAGGTTCACGACGATGACCGAAGAAGGTCGAAACTTTGTTCGCTCTTCTATTGAAAATATTTTCTCAACCCAAACGAGCCGTTTTTGCATATAAAAGTGTGTTGTTAACTTCTGGAGATTAAAGCAGTAGCGTTACACATATAATGTCATTGTAAAAAAGTTTGGGCTTCCAGTAACTTCAAAAGATGTGAAAGAAATAAATGTTGTAAGTGCAAATATGAAAGCAATATATGTAGAAGACATGAAAACGTGCTACCTCTACAAGACATAAAAACTTGTGGTCAAAGTAAAAGACATGAATTCATGTGCTATAAAGGAAGAAAGGTATACGTGTGTTACAAGTAGAAAACATAAAAATATGTGTATGAAACTGTGAATAATTTGTGACATGAGGTTCTAGTAGCATCATTCTGTATAATGCGCATGCAAAACATCAGAATACTCACGTACGTTAAGTAAATCGAACCAGAAGACCCTGGATGTTTACGTAGACATGAATCTGCCGGGATGTGAGTTTGGAAGCTTAACAACATTCCTTTAAAGATTGATCACTCGGAGGTGACGGTTGTTACTACACTCATGTCGCTCACTTCTAGTGTTAGACAAGTACTACCCTATTATTACAAAATGTTTTGACTTACAACAAGTTTCCTGTGAGATTATTTCTCACACATTTTTCTTTTTTGGAATATAAAAAGAACAGTAGTATGATGGAGATTTAGATGGGGATAAACAGAAAACAGGACACGAGCTCTTTCCAGCAAGTTCTACTAGGTAGTGTGGTAAGCCTCGTCGGTCTAGAGCTACGAAAGAGTGGAAACAGTGTTAATGGAACACTTGTTTCGTGAGACATGCTTGTGAGAGAACACATAACAGTAGCAAGTGACATATTTGTGGATTTATTTCTTCACTGTTTGAGTTTCTTCCTTCGATCCATGATGTATATGTAGCTGACCTGTTGTAAACATTCCACACCTCATTAAAGAGCTCTTCCATATACGTAGTTTTTATAATGTTTACATTGGCGACACTGTTTCTTTCCTACTTTCGCTCCTCGTGTCCACAAGGTCATATTTCAGTCCCAGAAAGTGGATCATACCATTCTCCATCTTTCCACCCTAAAGTACGCTCTGGGCATCGAAGTTTCCGTAGTTTCATTGATAAGACCAGTAACAGGTATTTATTTGACAATTTTAAGATCTGTCGATTAACCTAACCATTTACTACACGCTGCTCTACTTACCAAAATACTTATTTCTTATCAGTTAACCTAAGTACTTACCAAGACACTCTTCTACTTACCTAGCAGTTCATTAACTACCAAAATACCTCCCCATTGATGTCAGTTAAACATAGTAACTACCCAATTGTCTTCCTGCTGGGGAAAGTTGACTTCGGTATTTACCAAAATACTTTTCTTCTCATAACAGTTGATTTGAATGCTTTCCTAAATATTTCTGAACTCTTGACGTGCGATTTAACCAAACCTTATAATGTACACTGATGGCAAAGTGTAAATCATTTTGAGAAAATCAACACTTCTTACTTCCATACATGATTTACCTTTCCATCGTCTTGTGTCGATAAAATTATTTTTAAAACAACATTCTGAAAGCTTTTGTTGTTGTTGTTTTCAACAGAAGTTTTTACACTTTGGCAAACGTGAAAATAAAAACTGAATAAACTTAAAGCACACAAGAGACGTTCTAAAGATAAAAATGTAAAGACATGTATATTTTTCATCACTTGTTGTAATCTGAAGACATAGGTTCATGACATGACTGTATATAGGTACAGTTAATTCTAGTGTTTTATTTTAATAAACATAAAGATGCATATTAATAAATTGCAAACAAGAATACTGAACCTCTTTGAGTTTCATGGTTTGTTTGGGTTATGAATTCAAAAAGCACTTTAATTAAAGTACTTCATAACAAACAAGTTTACAGAATTAATTAATTTTACTGTATATCCTCTTGTTTGAAAGGTGTCGCTGATAAACACCCAAATCATTAATCGAATTTAATTGTTTTTTGTTCTCAACATTGGCATTATTTAAGACAGTAAAATTGGACCTAAGTCCAACTCTTTCTGGGATCAAAAACATAGTATTTTTTCTATTCACCTTTTAAGTTGGTAGGCAAATGAAGAGATGACCTAAAAAGGTTGAAAAGTTGTTCTGTACTTTATTTTAATTAAAGTTTTAATACCCACATCAGCCGTCTTGAGAATACACCCTTAAGCCTTTTATATTTGATGTAACCTTCAACAGGCAACTGGTTTCATTATATATATGCTAAAGCTTCCGATAAGTATCTAGCTATCTTGATTACTAAGGTCAAAAGTCAAAATGAATAATGTTCTGGTGTGATGACAAGTCATGTTTTTCTTTTATTGTTGAGATAACAGTAATAAAAGTCATACAAGGCTCAAATTCTGGTTCATATTACACAGTTTTGACGTGGATGATGGAAACTTCCAGAACAGGACTTCTCTGGATGCCACAAGTCCGTCTTCAGGTCTTGTCCTTCCGTCGATGCCACAACGAAGAGAATCATTCCTCTACAGGTCAGATAGTGAGTTCGAAACGTCCCCAAAGTCAGTTTCACGACACTCGTCAATTGGTAGCGAATCGTAAGTGGACTTTTTTTTTCACTTGAGTCTTGATCTCAAATATAAATCATTGAGACTTGAAATAAAATTGTTTAATTATTTAAATATTTACATGTTTTATTTGTGGTGTTTATTTAATAAATTACTGTTAGCATTGTCTCAATATAAACAAAAGCATGTTACCATGAATGTGATCTATGGTGCCATGGGCAACATGTTTTGTCCCTATGTTTATTTCTTCCATACAGAATTCCCTTTTATTCACAGTGCAAAATCAACATAGCTTGAGAACTATATCTTAAATATTTACACAAAATGATATGCGAGTAGTGAGATTGTTAAGAGATATAGAACTAAAGAACATAACAGTTCAAAGAGACACTTCACTGGAAACAAATAAATTAAAACAGTTGGTCGTTTATAATAACAAAAGGATTCGAAACAACAACCCAAAGCTAATCCGGAGAAAACCTGTACCTTGAAAGTAAAGGATACGATTACGAAAGAGAACTTTCTGACCCAAAACACCACTGAAGCCGGACAATTGCACCATTAACAAAACAATAAATAAGGAAACGAAATTGAACAAAAAGCTCACAAACCATGAATTATCAGCTAAAACCTAAAGCCAACGATGCCCCAGGAAACTAGAAACATAGGAATCTCACAAAGTCCCATAATGCAGTTCCGACATAACAGGTGAGTTTTGGTTCACCTTGAAGCCGACGCCCACGCACTGTGAAATATCAGAGGAATATTTGACAACAGTGTGATGATTTAAAATATATTTGGTCGTTTTCCGCAGAGCCTTGTTAAAAAAGAATTGCATTGTCGATAAATACTGAGTAGCCATAATAAACACACTTACATAACTTTCTTTCCTATTCATGCCTGAAATGTAGACAATTACTGAGTTATTAAACATTTCTAAACTTTTCATCACACGAAGAGCGAAGTTTGAACTTCATGTTTCTCAAACTCTGACGAGGTTAGTGGCGTTCCTCAACATTAAGAAGATAACACAGTTCATATACATTAAGTGATTATTATAACTCATATATATTAAATAAGAAGTTAATATACTTCTCTACAATAATAACGAGGTTAATATAGATCCTCTACATTAAGAAATAGATTAAAATATTCCTCAACATTAAGTAACAGGTTATACAACTCTTTCACACTGAGTAAGAAGTTGATAGAGCTCATCTACACGAAGTATGAGGTTAAGATAGCTCATATACATTAAAACAAATTAATATATTCCTCTATATTCAGTAAATGATAAATATAGTACCTCTACATTAAGTAAGAGGTTAATACGGTTTCTGTACATTAGTAGGAGGTAAATATAGTTCATACACATTACTTAAAAAGGTTAATATAGTTCCTCTACAATAAAAAAAGAGGTTAATATAGTTCTTATACATCAAGAAAAGGTTAATATAGTTAGTTCCTCTACTTTAAGAAACAGGATAATATAGTTTCTTTACATTAATAAGGTTAATATAATTCTTCTACATTAAGAACTAGGTTAATAAAGTTCTTCTACATGACGTAAGAGGTTAATATAATTCCAGTAATTAGAAAACAGGTCAATATAGTACCTCTACATTAAGTAAGAGATTAATGTATTCTTTTACATTAAACAAGAATTTAATATTGTTAATCTACGTAAGAAACAGGTTGATATGGTTCCTCTACATTAAGTAAGAGGTTAATATAGTTCATCTACATTAAGAAACAGGTTAACATAGTTCCACTACATTAAGAAACAGGTTGATATGGTTCCTTTACATTAAGTAAGAGGTTAATACAGTCCTCTACATTAGGAAACAGCTTAGAACAGTTCCTATACATTAATAAACAGGTTAATATAAATCCTGTACATTAAATAAGAATATTAATAAAATTCCTTAACATCAAGAAACAGGTTAATATAGTTCCTCTACATCAGTGGTTTCCAACCAGGGGTGCTGGCACCCCTTGGAGGTGCGAGGTAACATTTCAAATATTAAGTTCGATGTTTATTTCTTATTTTTCTTGTTACAGACGTAGCATTTTACCTTGTTATGATAAACTATCATTTCTACCGTCACCGGCGCAGACCAAAATTTTAATGTACAACTGTAAACAAACAACACATGAAACGTAAACGTGACCTAAATACTCGGTACAACTAATTAGGTTACGTTCGTAAACGCCGTCTTAAAGTATCTATTATTTATTCATATTATGTATTCACGTGATCGTGGCTCGAGAAACTTCCAAAGTATCCAGAATTAATCGATGACGTCATGTAACGTATATTCGAGAATGTTCTAGAAAGTTTCGCAGAATATTTAAACCCCTGCGTGATGCTATGATAGTCAGTGCATTGTTGATTCCGTGTTTGTGCAAAAAATCTTCATTATGTCAAAGAAAAGGAAATGGAATAATGATTATGTGAAGTTTTGTTTCACTTGCATCGGGACAACTGAGGATCTGCAAAAACCCCAGTGCATGCTTTGTAACGCTGTTCTTTCAAACGCACATTTGAAGCCATCTAAGCTGCAGGAACACTTCAACAACCGGCATGATGGAGCAGCTATTGCAGGCCATGATGCTGAATCGTTGAAAGGCAGAAGAGCCCGCTTTGATTCTCGAGCAGCCATTCCAATATTAGGTTTTATATCTGCTGACAAACCACTGCTGATGTCTTCATACCACGTGGCGTACAAAGTAGTCAAATCAAAGAAGCCCCATACAGCTGCAGAAGAGGTGATAAAACCGTGTGCATTAGAAATGGTAACAATTGTTCTGGGAAAAGAAGCCTTAAACGAGCTTAAATTAGTGCCGTTATCAAATAATGTTATTCAAAACCGAATTGTGATTTGAGTTCAGACATTTTGGACCAAGTTATCGCAGATATCAGTGCTAGTGCCTTGAAAATCCAATTGAACGAAACAACTAATGTTGCAAATTGCAGTTAGCTCATCGCACTAGTGAGGTATGTCCATGATGGAAGATTTCCTATTCTCTGAAGATCTGAAAACAACCAAAAAAGGGTAAGATGTCTTTCAGTGTGTGAAGGACTTCTTTACAAAATATGATTTAGGTATCCAAATTGCTGGTTCTCTGTGTACCGACGGTGCCCCTGCTATGCTAGGAAATAAATAAGGAATTTTTACACTGATGAAACAAGAGATTCCGCACTTGCAAGGTACTCACTGTTTTCTTCATCCACATGCTTTGGCATCATAAACATTGCCTCCAAAATTAAAAATGGTCCTTGACACTTCTGTAAAGACCATCAACTGGATTAGGGGTCGCACTCTGAAACACCGCCTCTTCAAGTCGCTTTGTGAAGATTTTGGAAATGAATATTCAGTATTGCTTTTTCCATAGAGAAATCCGCTGGCAGTCACGTGGGAGAACTTTAACGCGCTTCTTTGAACGGCGAGAAGAAGTCAAAAATTTTCTAAAGGAACATGACTATAATCTGCCTGGAGAAATAGAATCACAAGAATTCAAACAAATGCTAGCCAATTTGAGTGATATTTTCACTCGTATGAATGACCTGAGTGTATGTCTTCAAGGGAAAAACATAAACATATTGAAATGCTGCGAAAAGTTAAATACTTTCAAAGAAAAGTTACATCTTTGGTATCGACGAGTTAAAAAGGGAATCTTTCAAATTTGCAATCACTCGAAGAAATGGTAGGTGAGGATGAGTCCCTAATTCCATGTGTGTGTGAAGAAATTGTGAATCATTTGAAAATACTGTCAAAGTCGTTTGATGGATATTTTGGAGGAGAACTGGAAACTTCTGAAGAATGGATTATGAATCCATACTTCTTCAATTTGGATAATATGTTGGATGATGAAGGACTGAAGGAAGATTTTATTGAACTGCGCACAAATCGAGTTCTTGAAATGCAGTTTGAAAGCAAAACTTTGGAACAATATTGGTGTTCGGCAATGTTTCCAATACTTTGTGAAAAAGCACTAAATGTGCTCATCCCATTCGCGACGACATACTTATGCGAGTTTGGATTTAGTGCCCTTTTGTCAATCAAGAAAAAATCTAGAAATCGCTTGGATGCACAGGCAGATTTGCGGATTGCTATCAGAAACAAAGCGCCACGCTTTGAAAAACTTGTAAGAAATAAACACGAACAAAACAGTCATTAAATTTAAGTTGGCTTATGAACATCTGAACATTTCAAATTCAAAGAAATTTCATTTCATCCATGGAGGAAAATTTATTTTTCTGTAGGTCATGTAGAGTTTATGCAACTTTTAGTTTGTTGTAATATTTTTTCTTTGCCAAATGTTTCGTTTTTGTTCATGTATTATTAGAAACTAATTATAAAAATTTGTTTTAGCCACCTTCACCTTTATTCTTAAATAAATAATTACTGTGAGGGGTGCGAGAACACATTAAAATATTTTAGGGGTGCTGGGCATAAAAAAGCTGGGAATCACTGCTCTACATTAAGTAAGAACTTAACATAATTCGTCTACAGTAAGAAACAGATTAATATATTTCTTCTACAAGATGTTAATATAGTTCCTCTATATTAAGAAACAGGTTAAAAGAGCTGCTCTACATTGCGAAACAGGTTGAGGTAGTTCATCTACATTACGTAAGAATTTAATATAGTTCCTATAGATTAGGAAGCATGTTAATATAGTTCCTATACATTAGGAAGCATGTTAATATAGTTCCTATACATTAGGAAGCATGTTAATATAGTTCCTCTACATTAAGTAAAATATTAATATAGTTCTTCTACATAAAGTTATAATTTAATATTGTTCATCTGAATTAAGAAACATGTTAATATTGTTCCACTACGGTAAATAAGAAGTTAATATAGCTCTAAATTAAGAAACTAGTTAGTATTGTTCCTCTATATTGAAAAACAGGACAATAGAGCTGCTCTAAATTAAGAAACAGGATAATATAGTTCCTCTAGATTATGTAAGAGGTTAATATAGCTCTTCTAAAGTAAGAAACAAGTTAATATTGTTCCACTACATTAAGAAACAGTTTAATATATTTCCTCTACATTGAGTAAGAGGTTTATATAGTTTATCTACATTATGAAACAGGTTAGTATAGTTCCTCTACATTAAGTATGAGGTTGATTTGACTCCTGTAAGTTTAAGAAACCGCTTAATACAGTTCCTCTACATTAAAAACACAAGTTAATACAGTTCATCTTACTTGATGTGGAAGTTAGAAGAACAGTTTTGACTTCGCTTTCCAATGCTCAATAATTTCAACCTGATAGACCAAGCAAGGTTTGATGGTTCGAGCACTCGACTCTCTATCTTCTTGTTGTGAGTTTGTATGCCCTCATGAAGTATGCCTGTCCTTTTTGCTTAATGGGACGTTATAATATGTTGTTAATACCACATTCGTTATTTAAAGTACCCTAACAGTTTATGGTCGGATATGATATCCACTTTTCTTATCATCTATCGCTTGAAAATTAGGGAAGGTTAGCGGAGATAGTACTCAAATAGCTTTGTGGAACATTCACCAAACAAATAAATTAGTTGTTTGTTTTCCTTTAATTTCGCGCAAAGCTACTCGAGAACTATCTGCGCTAACCGTCTCTAATTTAGCAGTGTAAGACTAGAAGGAAGGCAGATAATCATCACCACCCACCGCCAACTCTTGGGCTACTCTTTTACCAAAGAATAGTGGGATTGGCCGTTACTTTATAACGCCCCCACAGCTGAAAGGGCAAGCATGTTTGGTGCGATGGGGATTCAAACCCGCAACCCCCAGATTACGAATCGAATGCTTTAACACACTTGAACATGCATGGCCTAACAAATAAATTAATATGTGCTCTATTGGGTTTTCTAAACGTATTTGAAATCCAAAAATAACGTGTATGTAATACATATTTTTTTTTATTTGTCACTGCTTTGCAAGAAATTTTCAGAATGAAAAATGACAAGATAGACAACATTTGTAATGCAATGTTTGTATATTATCTAATAATATTTTTCTTCCTGTCAAAAGTTATGATTTTGACTGATAAATTTTCCATATATAAAAACGGAGGTTCTTTCTATAAGTTTTCAACGAAATATATATTTGAATTCTATAAGGTCTTCAACCAAATATATTTTGATTTTTAAAGCCTTCCAGACATCTAGAAGACCTAATTGTTTATTTTATTAAAGATCTAAACAGCAAAACATATCTACATTTTTACTGTCTTACAACAGACATCTAGAAGACTTAATTGTTTATTTTATTAAAGTTCTAAACAACAAAACATATCTAAATTTCTACTTTCTTATAACAGACATCTAGAAGACCTAATTGTTTATTTTATTAAAGTTCTAACCAGAAAACATATCTATATTTTTACTGTCTTATAACAGACGTCTAAAAGACCTAATTGTTTCTTATTTTATTAAAGTTTTAAACAATAAACATATCTAAATTTTTACTGTCTTATAACAGACATCTAGAAGACCTAATTGTTTCCTATTTTATTAAAGTTCTATACAGCAAACATATCTAAATTTTTATTGTCTTATAACAGACATCTAGAAGATTTGATTGTCACTCCCTTTGCACAAATTCTTCAGAGCTTAAGAAATATTCGCAATAATTACGTCCTCATCACGAATGTCCCAGACAGCAAGTAAGTATAAATTGATTTATAAATAAATAAATAAACTTAATAAATGAATTAACCATAGTTTCAAGTCATTAACACAACTGAAGTAGTCTGTACTTGCAGGTAAAAGAAACAAATAGTTTCCTATAGTATTATAATTTACTTAAAGCTGTTATATGTATAGTTAGCGCTGCTTTGTTTATAGTCAGTTCTGTTAAGTAGTTAGCGCTTTCATATCTGCGTTTGAAGCTGCTATATCTGTAGTAAGCTCTGTTATTTCTGTACAGTTTTGTGCTAAAAAAAGAAACCTTCCTTCGTAAATGTTTTCTGCTATTAATGTTACCACAACGACGAATTAGTTTTGAACTGACTATTATTTTTATAATTTATAATAAAACAGTAAATGATAATTAAATTAAACAGGATTTACTAAAGCAATGAATATATTTGAATCTGAGAACGAATGGTATGGGTAGTAAGAGGTTAACCTGAAGATGACCTTGGAAGGTCGAAATGTTGTTCTCTCATTATCAATAACAGTGTTAATACCCACATCAGCTGTTCTGAGATACATTTTTATTTTAAGTGGGTTTCTCGTCATCAAGAATTATTTCCCGACGGCAATTATAAGAGAAGTGTAAATCTTTTATGTTTTTTTGTGTACTGTGTTATCTGTTTTAAACTCCATTATACTTGAACTTGCCCCCCCAGTGGCTCAGCGGTATGTCTGCGGACTTACACACTAAAATCCGGGTTTCGATACCCGTGGTGGGCAGAGCACAGATAGCCCATTGTGTAGCTTTGTGCTTAATTCTAAACAACAACAACAAACAACAATACTTGAACTTACAAAACGAAACTAAGAAACTTAAATAAAAAATCATCAACAGATTAAACAACATTTAACAATGCATAAAGGAAAAACTAATTCACAGTTTTGTGAAGATAAAACTATCGAAAAATTTTACCCAGTGTACAAACATTATCCATAATTTACAGAACAAACCACTAAAAGCCACTAAAATTAAGGTGCTAAGAACAAGAAACTAGTTAAATTAAGGTGCTAACAACAAGAAACTAGATAAATTAAAGTGCCAAAAACAAAAAAGATACAAACACGACAAACCACCAACAAACCTCGTAATTAACAGACCAAAATTAAGCAAGAAATTAAGAAGAAATACATCTACTTAACAAAGAACTCATCTTCACAGTAACAGATAGAAATATTCCATCTATTGAAATGAAAGCCTGCCTGGAAGAGCTGGCTAGAAATCTCGTGATCCACTCTGGACAAACTGAAAATATTAACAAAACAACCACCAGGAAGAAGATAACTTTGACAACAATTCCACCAACAAATAATAACCTATCTTTCTAGGTAGAACAGAAAACATCTGTTTCTCTGAACATTTCTCAAAACATTATCTTAAACAACAACACAGCAGAAAAAACTTAAAAACAACTTCACATGAAAAGATATTAATTCCATAAACAACTTAAACCAAGGCAATACCATTAAAATTCTTAAAGCAGATAAAGGCAAAGCTGTAGTTATGATGAACACAAATGAACACCTTCAAAATATGAACATCTTGTCACATATAAACAAATTTAAACTACTAAACACAAATTCCACAAACACACACGAAAACTAGTTAAATAAAATACTACTACAAGTCAAAGAAACCAACACAATGTCAGAAAACATTTATTCATACCTACGATTGTTGTTGTTGTTTTGAATTAAGCACAAAGCTACACAATGGGCTATCTATGCTCTGCCCACCACGAGTATCGAAACCCGGATTTTAGCGTGTAAGTCTGCAGACATACCGCTGAGCCACTGGGGGCTCATACCTACGAAAGACCGACTCACCCACACCACAACTATACGGCAGCCTCAAACCTCACAAACCCGATTGTCCACTGTGACCCATAATGTCGACCTACGAATCGTTTAACTACAATCTTGTAAATATATAGCGTAGGTATTTTCTAAGTATGTAACATCCTTTTTCAAAGACTCTTTTAACTTTAAATATATTCTTAATCAACTAAATCATAAAGCCTTAATGGCCAGTTTTGATATAGTATCCCTCTTCACGGAAGTCTCAACGACTAAAGCCTTAGAACTTTGTATCCAAGACCCTAATTCATTGATATACATCCCCACTAATCAATTCGCAACTCTTATAGAATTCATAAAAACTAACTTTATGCTCAATAACCAAAACTACCTACAAATAAATATCCAAAGTATGGGGAATCACGTGTCACCAGTTCTAGACAACATTTTTATGACACAGACTGAATCTCAAGCGATCAATTCAGCCTTACACCCACCACTATACTGGTACAGATATGTTGACGATAAAACTGCTGGATTCACATCTACAGAACACACACTTATTTTTTTCAGTCATGTTGACTCGATACACCACAACATTATGTTCACCTGTGAACAGGAAAAAACAACTAACCAAATAACATTTTTCAGCCTCAAAATCACAAGAACCGATACACAATTCAAAACAGAAATCTACAGAAAAATCACCCATACTGGATTATACATTCCCTGGGACTCAGCACATGAAACAAGCAAAACCTCAGCACACTAAGAAATCAAATAAACACAGCCACAACACTATGTCCACCTGATAAAATTAATGATGAAATCAACAAAATAAAACAACACTTCACCAAAATCAACAAATTTCCTTAAAAATCCGTGGAAAAAGTTGTACACACACACCTAGACCAACAATAATAGATCCCAAAATACAACAAACTACGAAACCTTATACTGCTACATAGCAATATGTTCCTGACATCAGCGAAAAAATAACCAACATTTGGAAAAAAACTTTTAACAAAACACAACATTCCAGTAAACACCAAATTTATTCAAAAACCAGGTACAAAACTAAAGTTCATACTATGTAAAAACTGCATTGACAAACACAACACCAACATAAGTTATAAAATACAATGCAACAACTACCACGAGTTCTATATTGGAGAAACAAGCAAAAAAAAATGAAAACTAGATTCAAAGAACACAAAAGGACACCTTCACACATTTTTAAAGACAGCAAATTCAATAGACACAAGATAATCATGGATTTGTTTGTTTTTGTTTTGTTTTGAATTAAGCACAAAGCTACACAATGGGCTATCTGTGCTCTGCCCACCACGGGTATCGAAACCTGGATTTTAGCGTGTAAATCCGCAGACATACCGCTGAGCCACTGGGGGGCTGATAACCATGGAAAAACACCCATATATTAAGTAGGGAAACAAATATAAACAAACACAAAATTAAAGAAGCGCGAATTATAGAGCAACTGAAACCAAAATTAAACTAATATAAAAGAACACCTATATACCTATACCAATTAATAACCAAACATCCACCTGCAACGCCCCCTACAATTCGGTACCCGTTTATACTCTCGTCCCTAAGACATGTGTCCGTCAACGATCACATTCAAACACTCTCTCTTTCTTAACCTGAAGATGACCTAGGACGGTCGAAACGTTGTTCTCTCCTTATCAATAAAAGTGTTAATACCTATATCAAGTGTTCTAAGATACATTATTACTTTAGGTAGGTTTCTCTTCATCACGAATATCACCCTATCTATTTAAACAAGATAAATTGACATGATAAACGTTTGTAAGTGTGCAATTAAAACTTATTCCTGTTTACACACTTGAAATTAATAAATATTATTTTTCTTTTTTACCCATCAAGATCGAAAAGGTCTTCAGGTCCGAACAAGTTTGCTGGTGAGAATATTTAAATACATTTTTCATTGTGAAACGTGACGAAATACTTCGACTCACGTGACATGTTTTATCTTTTTGTTGCATTCCACAGTGAAACCAACATCGACTCAAATAACATATTTGTCGAGTACTCCAGTGAAACCAACATCAATTAAAATGATGTGTTCTTTCTTTTTGTTACGTACCACAGTGAAACCAACATCGGCTCAGATGACATGTCTTGCTAGGTTGCAAGATTTTATTAGAGTAAAGTAAAATGCATTGTTGGGTTTGTAATTAAGAATTGTTTGTGGTAATATGGGGTAACTTTGTAGTAGTTTTTTATGGTAATTTGTGGAAGAACGTGGTAAGTTTGGTGATTTATTTTACTTTGTGGTAAATTATACGATACATTAGTGAATTAGGTTTGAAGGAATTCATCAGATTACAAATCTGATGTTGTCAGCGCAAGTTTTTGTTGTTACTTAATGAAAGATTGAAAGCTAACTTTCTGAGTTGTTGGGACAACAGGTGCATTGTGGGAAACATTTCCTTAGTGACATGGAAGTACTGGCAAAGACGTTAACACAAAGAATTTTGTCAGTGAGACCAGGCAATCTTATATTTTGTGACCATTGCCGTGTAATAGATACTGCTAACGAGAATAACTTAACTTGTTACAAGCTACAGAGAAATTACTCATACAGCACTTTTTATTTGCCCCAATGGCACAGTAGAGTGTCTGTAGACTTTCAAAGATAGAAACCGTGTTTCGGTAGACTTAGTGAGATCATTGATAACCCATTGTAATAACCCGCTTCGAAATAATTTGTTTACACATTTGGTTACGTTTATGTGAACTATTTGATTGCAAAGTTACACTTCCTAAGAGCTAGTAGTACAAAAAATAGTTGTGCTACTAGCTATGATGAAACCGCAACGACGAAACGCTGGCTGAAATAATTCATCTCGTTTCCTGAAGTTTTAAACGAATAACATGACCGAAAAAGCGAATTTGATTTTAGCAACAAGGAATACTTGAAAATGTACGCTTTAAATTTTCTTTTAACATGTGAAGTTACACTCTGTATTAATCCTACCAAAGGTCTATGACTCGCGTCTCGTTTCCACAGAAACGCTTTTCGCGACGGATGCTTTACAAATGTAACTGCCAGTTTTCACCAATCAATTATATTAATTTAAACGTTGTTTTATGGATGCTGTTGATAGATCTACTCTTATCATTTAAAAATTAGAAACAGTCAGAGCAGATAACCTCTATATGTGTTTCAGCGGATATTCCAAACAAACAAAACCAAACTTCAAAAATATTTATATATGAAGTGTGAGTTTAAGACATGATTGGAAAGGTTTTCTACTGTTTTTAGCCATCGTAAACAGTTCCTTCTCTATCTATATTTATCCACAATAGATAAGGTTTATAAATTATGTTATAAAACAATTATTTATAACGTAACCAAAAAAGGTTCGTTTTCTGGTTTTCACAGAAAACATACTGTTAGATGCGCAGCACATGCAACTGGCAGTGGAAACACTGGATGAGCTGGACTGGTGTCTTGACCAGCTGGAAACTATCCAGCCTCACCGGTCTGTTGGAGACATGGCATCCAGTAAGGTACGTAATACACTCTGTCCAGTTTTACTAGTCTGTTGGAGACATAGCTTCCAGTAAGGTATATAATATACAATATCAGTTCAACTAGTGGAGTAAGGTTTATATTACAGGTAAATTATGTGTTATGCTATGGTACATTGTGTTACATTACTGGTACAGTAGGTGATATACAAATGTACGTTATGTGTTACACAACCGATACAGTAGGTACTATATAATCTGTGCAGTAGGTGGTATACAACTGTTATAGTAGGTTGTATACAATTCATACAGTATATGGTATTCAACTTGTACAGTACGTGATATACTACTGACAGTTACGTGCTATACAACTGGTACAATAAGTTATGTCTCTTACGATATTTCAATAACATACCTTTTATTAGGTGTTACGCTACTGATACAATAAATTGTTACATTGTTTCAATAACTTACATCTTTTCCTAGGTATTAAACTATTGGTGCAATAAGTTATGTTATTTCAATAACTTACATCTTCTAGTAGGTATTGCACTACTGGTACAATAAGTTGTTATATCTCTTACGTTGTTTAAATAACTTATATCTTCTAGTAGGTGTTGCACTACTGGTACAATAAGTTATGTTGTCCAAATAACTTATATCTTCTAGTTCAAACGTATGCTGAGTAAAGAATTATCAAACCACTTTTCTGAGTCGAAATCAGGCCACCAGATCTCGGAATATATCTGCACTACGTTCTTCGGTAAGTTTTGAAAAAGATATCAAGTTATTTTGTATATTAATCATAACTTCCCCTTGTTTGTTTATTCGATACGTTTTTGCTCTAACCGAGTGTATCCCAAACTTTCTCGGTTCACGGCGCACTTTGTGTCTCAGCAATTTTTTTTTTCACAGCGCCCCTGGTCAAAATGAAAAACCTAACAATTCCGTTCATTCAGTAATTAGGTCAAAACAACTTAATACTTAATATGTATTTATGTCCTAACAACTTAGTAGCCGTTTGAAAGAATAATACATTAATACATTAATTAAGAATAATATTAATGTGAAGTAAAAATAATATTTTTATTTCATTCTTAAATAACTACAGTTACTAATGGAATGTGTGCACCTGTTGGGCACTGCACAGCTTCTCAAACCTTGGAATCAGATTGGACACCGCTACCCTCAATTCCTGTTCCACATTGATTTTCACGCGGTATTTGTTTTTTATCATAGCAACCACCGAAAACCGAGCTACACAGAGATATGACGTCACAAATGGAATTAGGATTCGCTGAGCTTCAGCACTTAGCAGCAGATATTCATCTTTTACTGATACCCAAAACTCAGTTAGTTCCAAGCTGCTAAATTTTGTTTTTAAAGTCTTGTCACAAGAAGCTTTATAAAATTTTCTTCTTCTGCAGAGGTAAATTCAGATGGGGCTTTAGCCTTAATGGGTCTTGAATCCATGCAAACTTTTCCATATCTTCAGGAAAGTCATTTTTAAACCAGTCACTGAGTTGTATTAGGCGCTCCTCAAAAACAGGTGTTAATTCTGGGTCAAATCAACTTCATTGGATGTAACAAACGGATGCAATAGGGGAAAACAGTCTTTGCTATCATCTTCATTCATTTTTCTTCTCCATAGTAACTTTTTTTCTGAAAGCTGAAACCTTCTCTGCGAGTTTAAGAATGTGCGTGTTGCTTCCCTGCAGAGAGAAGAGAGAGATTCAACACATTCAGTTTTTGAAGATATCATACAGATATGCTAATTTTAACAAAACATCCAAGAAGTTTTTTAGTATATTCGTGTTCTTCTTCTTCAAGATAATAGTAGAGTTCTTGTCGTAATTTGAACACGCGGAACAGTATATTCCCATGGGAGAGCCATCGCGAATTATAGTATTACAACAAAGATGTGTGCTCAGATCCCATATCCTCACACAGTCTTTTTAAAAAAAACCTCACCTTCTGTGGCCGAGTTTTTATAAAGCTAACTACTTTCAACACACTTTCCAGGACTAGGTTCAGTGGAGGATACTTTGACGCAAGGACTTCCCTGTGGATTATGCAGTGGGTCCATTTGCATCAAGAGCTTTCCTTCGTATGTATGCTTGCAATCCTTCATAACAGCCGAACATAGAGCGAGCACCATCAGTGCAGACGCTTACGCACTTAGTTCACTCTAAGTTGTTTTCACACATAAAAGTGTCAAACAAGTCTTAAGCCTCAATACCCACAGTGAAACTTTTACAAAACAGAAGGTATTCCACACGCTGTGTGTAGTAAATCAGATGATCATTCTTGTTACTATCCGTCACCTCATCTAGATGTAACCAGAGTTCCTTCCCTTTCATTTTTTTCAATTAGCTGATTGCTGAAGTCTTCGACTTTGTGTTGTATTACACGACTGATAGTGTTATTAGATAAAGGCACCTTTGGAAGCTGTCTTCACGCAAATTCACCAACCACGATGTTCACCATATCCATTGTAACCGGTACAATTAGTTCTTCTTCAATATTTGTTTACATTTTGTGACTCTATATGTCAGCTTGTAGGATGTTAACAAAGCATAGCTTGGTATTGATATTTGTTTCAAAAATGTACTTTTTAGTTCTTTCAAATATTTTAACTTTCCGGTAAAATGATCACGTGATTTACTAGCCATGTTAAGATGATTGGTCTCTAAGTGGCGTTTTAGTTTATTTGGAAGCATGCACTCTGAAGCCAAAACTTTTAGACATAATACACACTGCGGACACTCTTGATGATTGACATCTACCTAAGTAAAATAAAAATCTAAATTTACTATCGTCATATTTCCGTTTCTTCCCAGCTTTACCACTGGTCTGTGGTTTGCCATCCTTTTATTCACTCCAACACTTCTTATTAATTTAAAATTATTTCTATTTTTATGCACAAGGACTAAAAGTCAACAAAATAATTCACTAAACTTCGTTAGTCCTCGCAGATACTTGATCACAATACCCTTCAGTTATTTCGATTACTAATGAACCAGGAGAGTCGACAGGTATTTATATACAAAATCTAAGAAACGAAAAAGTTCGAAAAGTTACTGGTGGAGCCAAAAACACAAGTAAACAAAAAAAAAATCTCAAATATTCAAGAACGTCATACAAAGGAATGTAGCGCAATCTAATGTTAAAACTGTGAATTATCACGAGCTAGTAGTTTGCATGGTATCCGGAAGATGTCGATATCGCTGTGTTTCCCTCGAAAATATGAAATATCCGGTGGCGCCCCTGTGAGTTCGTAACAGGTAACTTATTATTTTACTGATTAATCTATTGTTAACTGTAACAGGTAACTTATTATTCGGTCGATAACATACCTTATTGTTAACTGTAACAGGTAACTTATTATTCTGTCGATAGCATATCTTATTGTTAACTGTAACAGGTAACTTATTATTCTGTCGATAACATACCTTATTGTTAACTGTAACAGGTAACTTATTATTCTGTCGATAGCATATCTTATTGTTAACTGTAACAGGTAACTTATTATTCTGTCGATAGCATATCTTATTGTTAAGTGTAACAGGTAACTTATTATTCTGTCGATAACATATCTTATTGTTAACTGTAACAGGTAACTTATTATTCAGTTGCTTATGATTTTGTTTTATTTTCCAGAGAAGCAACAAGACTTAGATTTTCCCATGTTTCGACCTGAAGATAGCAACTCACCAGAACCACAAGGAAACCATCACGGTTCTAGCCAAACGATGTCACAGATATCTGGAGTAAAGAAACTTTTATGTCACACCAACAGTCTGTCCAAACTTCCGAAACATGGGGTTGAAACACCCCAAGAAGAGGAACTAGGAAAGGTGAATTTGTGTTGTATGTACTATAACCTGTCCTAACTTCCACATTTTGAGCTGATTTCCACAGAACGAAGAACAGAAACAGGTGAGAAACGGTCAGCTACACTCCTGCCAGTACATATAGGAATACAGTTTATGAAAACACAAGAGTCTGAGGTAAGGAACCAGTGTTTAAAAGTTAAAATTGAGATAAACACTATGAACAAACCATAAATAATTTTTATTACGTCTTGGATGTAGGTAAGGTAAGACACTAGTTAACAAATTGATTGTGTGAACTGTTTTCTATTGACGCTATACACGGGAGATGAAGTATTAACACAGACTGTCATCAAAGGGCGAGTTATTTCATTTCTACATAATCTATTAAACAATCTATATACTGCTAACATCGTGGAAATAAGTCTATAGAAAACGGTGCAATAATTTCTAAAATAAACGACAGCCAACGTTTTTTCCTGTTCTTGTTATTGGAATAATTCCTGGTTAATAGAGTACTAGCTTTTGTTTGTAGTTAAGCACAAACCTATCAAATGGGATATCTGTGCTGTGCCAACTACGGGTATCGAAACCTAGTTGTTAGTAGTGTGAGCCCTCAGACTTACCAATGAGACAGTAGGAGCGAATATTTCACCATGTTACTATTAAATAATTAAGAAAACAAAAACATAAACAAGATTTCTAACTTCATTCTCAAACAATGGAATGAAACTGTTCTAAACGGTTTGTACGTTGAGGTTCAAAACAGACCCCAAAGGTCAAACTTCACTAACAGTCGTAAAGTTTAACTCGTATTTTGATATCAGGGTGGAATTTTATTCCACCTTCATGGAATGAGTAATAACATCTTCATGGGTAAGTTATGTACGAAATCTTGATGACATGTTCGTCTGACTTACTGGTGATGCAAGTTGAGCTGTTCATCCGACTTACTTGTGAAACAAGCTGATGACATGTTCGCCTGACATACTGATAATATAAATGTTATATTTATGTTCGAAATGCTGATGACATGTTCACCCAACTTACTGGTGATACAAACGTTATATCTATGCAATAAATGTTGATGACACGGTCACCTGACTTACTGGTGACACAAATTGATGACACGTTAACCTGTCTTACTTTGATCACATATTCAACTGACTCTGGTGATAGAAACGTTATATCTGTGTAAGAAATGTTGATCACATGTTCGCGTGACCCACTGGTGATAGAAGTTGATGACATTTTCTCCTGACTTACTGGTGATGTTAAAAAAATTAAACTTATTTCATCCAGACATATAATGTAGAATGTGAAACTATTCTCCGATTTTCATTTAATTATAATCTGCTTGTTTATAATTTTTCTAACAGTCAATATATGTTATGGGTTAATGTTTCTGCTCCTAGCGGTTTGTCTCGTTGTTTTGAATTTCGCGTAAAACTACACCACGCTATCTGCGCTAGCCATCCCTAATTTAGCAGTGTAAGACGAGTGGAAAAGCAACTAGTCATCACCAGTCACCGCCATCTCCTGGCTTACTCTTTTACCACAGAATAATGAGATTGAGTGGCTGAAAGGGCGAGCACGTTGGGCATGGCAAAAATTAAGTTCGTGCTCTCGGCCCTCAGATTATGAGTCAAGTGCCCTAACCACTGATTGCAGGGAATGTTCTTTTCTTCAAGAAAAGTTTTGTATTTGTGTTATTTCTACTAATCTTGATTCTTCGTTTTTTTTTCTTATAATAGGAGCTGGAAGATGTGGATAAATGGGGCGTTAACATCTTCCAAATAGCGGAGTTATCCAACATGAGACCCCTTACAGCGGTCACTTATACAATATGGAGGGTAATATACCTTTGTTTTCAGTTATCTACCATGTTCTAGAATAGAGATAAAGCAATTTTGTTTAGGGTAATAATGTGTTACTTAATTACTGTTATGGGACAGAGGTGGGTAGTTTCGCTTACGGTAATCTTGTGTTATTTAACTACTGTTATAGGACAGAGAAATCCTCAAGACGTTCAACATATCCTGTACGACAGCTGTTAATTTCCTGATGACGTTAGAAGACCACTACCTCAAGATTCCTTACCATAACTGTATCCATGCCGCTGACGTCACCCAGTCGCTGCACGTCCTTCTTCTTTCTCCTGCTCTCAATGTAAGATGTATTTTAGTATTGGCAGCTTTATTACAATATTCTGTATGCTGTTTCCGACCAGTGTGACAAGTGGCTTCACAAGTCTTAGCTTGTACAAGGAAATCGCGTTTCACGATCTGAATACATTTCAAGGACTTAAAACACATAAAATTGTCCTGAAGAAGGAGGTGGGGGTTAACGATAACAATGGGTTTCGATCCCTCCTTTTACACCGTTCTAAAGCAACGCCCTCATAAGGAATATGAAGGTTGTGGTTACGAAAGAGAACCCTCTGATTCAAAAAGCAATACTGAGGCTCGTTATATATCTCCTGTTACCATTAATTGGCTACTAAACTAATATTTGAAGTTGACGAAAGCTCACAATTTAAACGATCACAGACTCTACCAGTCTCAGGTAAAGAGCAATGGCTGTTGTCATGGAAAACATTACTGAAAAAATTAAATCGCAGAAATCCGATTTGAGTACATATTTATCAAATCTTCCAACTTAATTCTATAATGGACTTTTGTGCCTTTTACTTAACCGACGTACAGTGAAAACTGTATCAACATCTAGGGTCTGAGACTGACATCACAATCCTACGTACAAGCTTGTTACAGTATAAAGAGTTTAGCAATAACTCTAAACTATGATTAATAAAGTATGACTGACGATGCAACGTAGGCCTAAGGACAGAGTGAGCCCTTGAGCACCGTTATTTTAAAATGTCATTAACACCCAGTAGTTGAGATAGTTTCTTTCGTTTATGTTTTCAGAAACTGTAGTGTATTTTGCCGGATTTTGTATTAAGAGATATGAATTACTATACTTCACCCAGAAAATTAGGGTAACACAGGAGAATATCTAGGTAATTTTATATATTACCGAGAGTTTTATATAAACAGATATCTTGCGTATTAACATTTTTTGTTTCCAATAACGGATTCTGATATTTACAAAAATATAATTTTAGTCAAATTTTACAGTTAGCACCGTATGTTATGTCAAAAGTATGTTTTTGTAGCGTGTCTTTTTTATCCATTAATAATAAAAGTTTTTATCTCATTTAGGCTTAGTTAGTAAACAAGTAGCATTCTACAATCTACGTGGCCCAACATGGCCAAGCGCGTAAGGCGCGCGACTCGTAATCCGAGGGTCGTGGGTTCGCGCCCGCGTCGCGCTAAACATGCTCACCCTCTCAGCCGTGGGGGCGTATAATGTGACAGTCAATCTCACTATTCGTTTGTAAAAGAGTAGCCCAAGAGTTGGCGGTGGGTGGTGATGACTAGCTGCCTTCCCTCTAGTCTTACACTGCTAAATTAGGGACGGCTAGCACAGATAGCCCTCGATTAGCTTTGTGCGAAATTCCAAAACAAACAAATCTACAGTCTACTTGTCAGGTAATGAAAAAGAAAATTTAAATATTAATATAAAAGTTGAAACCTTACTTACAAATGTGTTGGTTTATGGTCACTGTTTTCACGTTATTTTTTATTGAACATTGCAGGAAGTATTCACAGATCTAGAAATTCTAACTGCCTTATTTGCAGCAGCCATCCATGACGTTGATCATCCGGGGGTTACAAACCAATATTTAGTGAGCTCTAGTGAGTATTAAGTTTCTAATTTTAAAATAACTTTAAATTAAATTTATAATTAAAAAGTCCAATACGTAATTTTTGCTAAAGTGTTCCTTATTAAAACACATTTTATATCTCAGGACAGCTGGTATTGGTATTAACACTTTTCCGAATAAAACAGAGAACAACTTTTATACTTTCTTCGACCATTTGCACCTGAAAAGGTCCTGAGATGTATATTTTTATTTCAAGTGGGTTTCTCGTCGTCACCAATTACTTTACTTAAAACATATTTTGTTTTTACTTTTCTCCTTTAATTGTACGTAAATAACATATTACATCCCAAGTTACAAGTTCTAGCTTATACTTCTAAATATGCCTTGGCGTAGTATGTACCAAAACGACCATAAATTGGTTACTGAGAGAACGTTTCTTATTGAACATTGTTCTGACCAGTGTATCCAGACACCTCTATACAAATGGACTCTTCAGAATGTCCTGCAAAGAATTTAATCAGTTTAAGTCCAGAAAGTGGTTTCGAAACTTGTACTACAACATCTGAAGAATACAAGTCCTCCAGAGAGTTTCAAGTTTATATTAGGGTTGTTGCTAATTTTTGGGAGAAAAAGTGCCAGAAACTACCTTTCCAACTGCATCTCTTAAGCAACGTGCTAGCTATGAATGTGGTTATCTTGGTAAAGAACCGAAACAGTAAAAACATGACGATCTTAAACTTCAAAAAAATGATTCAAAGGACCCATTCATGAAAGAAAAGGAGAATATATTATAATGTGTAAGTAGACTACATGTGATATGTCTCTACTGGCGAAGACCTTCACTCAACCCCAAAGCTTATTAAGCTGACAAGGACACCAATGACAGTTGTATTCGCGCTACATATGTATCTATATCAATATATATTAAATGTACAACAAGTGTTATAGTTTGAACAGCATTAAGCATGTGAACTGTAAAGTAATTATTATTGATTTTTATTCAGCCCACTCACAACTGATGATTTAACTAAGAAATAATAAGACAATATTTTAATTTTATTTCTTATTCAACATTGTTTATTTGTAGGTTCTGAGCTGTCCATCATGTAATGTACAATAACGAGTCTGTTCTTGTTTACAGGTTCTGAGCTGGCCATCATGTACAATAACGAGTCTGTTCTTGTTTACAGGTTCTGAGCTGGCCATCATGTACAATGACGAGTCTGTTCTTGTTTACAGGTTCTGAGCTGGCCATCATGTACAATGACGAGTCTGTTCTTGTTTACAGGTTCTGAGCTGGCCATCATGTACAATGACGAGTCTGTTCTTGAGAACCACTCTTTAGCTGTGGCTTTCAAAATTCTTCAGGATGAAAACTGCAATATTTTTGTGAACCTAAGTAACAAACAACGACAAAGTCTTCGAAGGATTTCCATTGACATGGTGAGTTGTGTGTTTCCATTGAAACAATGAGCTGTTGAAAACCAGTGAATTGCGTGTGGTTAAATTTACTTGTTACCATTGTATCAGTGTATGAGTGTTCCACATATAGATGTCGAGTGTAATATATATATAAATCAAGAAAAACTTGACTTATTACATTAACCTAAGAAGGTAATAATAAGTAAAAACGTAACACTCGTTTCATATGGTTATAGTTAGAAACATGTACAGTGTTCCCTCGCCACTTCGCGGGCTCGTCCGACCCCCCCATATATATATACATACATGTATATATAAAATAATAAACACTAAATCTAAAATATAGCATTAAATACCATTAAAATATTAAAAATAAATATAATTAATAGTGTAACGAAAAAAAACAGGTATATTTTGAGATATAAACATATATTTGAGTTTCTAACAGCGTAAAAATGGAAACAGAACCAACAAACGCATTGTGCGTCTGCGAAGGCTACGCAAGATCAGCTTCATGGCGTAGCGATGTGCAAGACGGGCTATGATTGGTGCAGAAATGAAAGACGTTCAATGACAGCTACCCATTTTGATTGCCTGTGATTGGTGCTGTCAATATTCATGTCTGGCCTGTGACTGGTGATTTCATCCACGGCAGCATCTTTGAACTTTTGTGTGTGTTTTAAGCCCCTGCAATGGCTCTCAAACGTGCTAATACTTCTAAGGATGCTTCTACGCCTAAACAGTCACGGAAAATGATGACCATCGCCGAAAAGGTGAAGATATTAGATATGATAAAAGAAGGAAACTCTTATGCGTCCATAGCCCGCCATTACGGAGTGAACGAATCCACCATTCGCTACACCAAGAAGGACGAAGTTAATATTAGAAAGACTGCTGCTATTACTTTTAATACAACGGCTAAGAGGGTTGTAACATCTCGTAATAAGAGTATCGTTCGGATGGAAGCTGCTTTGGCCATATGGATAGCTGATTGCCGTAAGAAAGGTGTTCCCTTGGATACTAACATTATCACAACGAAGGCTAAGATGTTGTATGATAATTTCGCGGAAAAGGATGAAGATGAAGAAGACGTAGACAACCCACAGCCAGGAACGTCCAATAATTCCCAGCCTAAGAAACCGTTTTCTGCAAGCATAGGCTGGTTTTAGAAATTTCAGCAACGATACGGCCTGAAAAACGTATCGTTACATGGAGAGGCTGCTTCGGCTAACAAGGAGGCTGGTGAAGCTTAGGTTCGGGACATTTTTAAAGAAATAATCGCTAAAGGGGAATATAGGCCTGAACAGGTATTCAACATGGACGAGACTGGCCTGTTTTGGAAGAGGATGCCTTCCCGAACGTTCCTGTTTAAAGATGAGAAAAAAGCCCCTGGTTTTAAAGCTCATAAAGACCGGTTCATCCTCTTAATGACTGGTAATGCTGCTGGTTTTATGTTGAAGCCGACATCAATTTACAAGTCTAAAAACCCGAGAGCTTTAAAGAATAAGAACATGAACTTGCTACCGGTCCATTGGATGCACACTCCTACTGCCTGGATAACGAAGCCTCTGAGCTCTGATTGGTTCCATCAGAGTTTCATTCCTCAAGTTAAGCTTTATTTATTAGAGAAGGGCTTGCCATTCAATGTCCTTTTTCTTTTGGATAACGCCGGTGGCCACGCAAGAAATCTTTCGTATGAAGTCGTTAGGGTTGAATTCCTGCCAGCCAGCACTACGTCCCTTATACAACCGATGGACCAGGGAGTTATCAGGGCTTTCAAGGCCTTATACATAAGGAATACCATGTCCAACCTCGTACGTAGCCTTGATAATGCCACCGAAACCGAAGCCGAAAACGACACGTTCACCCTGAAGGAGTACTGGAAGTCTTTTACCATTGCTACATGTCTTCAAAATGTTCATAAGGCATTGCAAGAGATGAAGCCCTGCACCGTTAATGCAAGCTGGAAGAAGTTGCGGCCTGAGGCTGTGCACGACGACAAGGGATTCACGCCTGAAGAAATCCAACACTCGGCTGTTCAAAAAGCTGTGCAATTAGCTTCGTTAATCAAAGGTGAAGGATTTGCCGATATGACGAAGGAAGAAGTAGATGAACTGATTGACTTAGAATCCGAACCACTCGCCGACCAAGACTTAGAAGCACTGACGAAGTCTGCTGCCGAGGAAGACGACGAAGAGGAAACACCGAAAGAAGCCGAGGAAACAATCGAGCAAAGTGGATGGTCGTTAGAGCGATTAGGTAAACTAATTAACGAAGTGACGGAGTGCTCACAGGAATGGGAAAACGATATGGTTCGATCAGTACAATTTTGCAATAAAATAGAAGAACTGATGATTCCTTATCAAATGATTTTCGATAGGCTAAAGAGGCAGAGAAAACAACTGCCAATAACAATGTTTTGTCAGCCGAGCAAGAAAGAAAAGGTACCGGTGGCAAGTACTGTTCCTGAAGTTGTAACGACCGACGAAGAAATTGCCGATTCACCTTCCACAGAAGAGGAAGTGGTGTCCCCCGAAGAGACACCACCTGCTGAAGATATGTAATTTTTAATTTTAAGGCTTAATATCTTAATAATTGTTCTTATTATTTCAGCAATAATGAACAGTATTGTAATGGGTTGTTTTTGTTGTTGTTGTTGTTGTTGTTTTGAATTAAGCACAAAGCTACACAATGGGATATCTGTGCTCTGCCCACCACGGGTATCGAAACCCGGATTTTAGCGTGTAAGTCCGCAGACATACCGCTGAGCCACTGGGGGGCGTATTGTAATGGGAGGGTTAAATAGTTGTACAGGGAGGGTTTTAAAAGTCTAAATGCACATAAATATATACGTAAAAATCGGCGATCCCACTTCGCGGAAAATCTCCTTTCGCGGGGGGGGTGGAACGCATCTACCGCGATACACGAGGGAACACTGTAATTGAAAGTTTGGCCTGAGGTGACAGTTAAAAACACGATAGTGAAAAGACAAGACACGGTAGAATATCAACTGAAAAGATAAGTGCAAGAAACATTAATAAATTTAAATAAACTATTTACCGTACAGGTTCTAGCAACGGACATGTCAAAGCATATGAGTTTATTAGCTGGCTTGAAGACAATGGTGGAAACAAAGAAGGTGACGGGGTCAGGAGTTCTCTTGCTGGATAACTACACAGAAAGAATCCAAGTAAGAGTTTCGAAACTAATATACTCAAAACTAACAAATTTTTATTGAAGTATTTCAAAATTAGTAGAGTTATCCCAAAAACTAAATTAAATTTATTGCAAGTGTTTCAGCACTAGTTGAGTTATTCTCAAAACCATTAGAAGTATTTCAAACCTAAACACTAAAAACGAACGCGAAGTTAATGAAATTATTTGACAAGTAATAGAGTTATCCCAGAAGCTAATCAACCGTTGACGATATTATTTCAAAACTCTTAAAGTGATCAGGAAACCAACCAACAGCTGATGGAAATATTTCAAGCTGAAGAGTGATCCAAAAACTATCCCATAATAAATAAAATGCTTCACTTATACACTAACTTTAGTTAAATAAAATATTTCTAAACTAATCCACGGTTGATAATATTATTACAATGTCGTATCAAAGTAATGAAATAAACATTTGATGATCAACTAAAATAGGTAGACTGTAACATTGTTGTATCAGAATGATGTACTATAACAACAACACCTCATAATCAATCAATAGAACTTTCCTGAAAAAAGGTTGTATCGGTCTAGATTAAATGGTACGTATTTACCTACATTTGTATTGTTTAATTTTTGGTTAGAAACTGTAAATAGGAGATTGGTGATGGTTGTTTATAAGAGGCTGTAGATAACTAGTGATAATATATCGCAATACGAAATTTCTTTTCCATTTGTTTAATAACCTGTGCTCCCTATTTAAAAACATTTGGTTGTATACAATGTAAGAAGAAATACACTAGCAGTGGCCACTCGAATGGACATATTTACATTTCGATGTCCTTTCTTTGTAATAGATTTTACCTACATTAGGTCTAAAGACTCTCCCCCCCACACACACACACGTGTGCAGTTTTACGTTAGTAAAATTCAGATTTCGATACCTGTGGTGAACAGGTCACTGGTAGCTCATTGTGGGGTGTCGTGGATAAAAAATATTAATCTCTCACTCTTATAATAATGTACAATTACAAACTGCACTTGAACTATGACACCCGAATTATCTGTTTGAGCATTCTAACCATTAGTCTACATTGATGGTATTTCTTGAGATAATAAACATTTGTCCATATTTTAGTATTTTTCGACTTAGTATATCGGCTGATTTATATCTACACCACATAAGTGGCTAATTATTCAATAAACTGTACATCATTGTCTGGTTTTCCTGTCGTAGGTTCTTCAGAACATGATCCACTGTGCTGACTTGAGTGGTCCTACCAAACCGTTAGAGATGTATAAGGAATGGGTTGGTTTTATAATGGAAGAATTCTTCCAACAGGGAGACAAGGAGAAAGAACAAGGACTAGACATTAGTCCTATGTGTGATAGAGACAATGTTTCTGTTGAAAAGACTCAGGTAAGTGATGATGTGAAATACTGGTGAAATTGATAAATTCATTACTTCACACGATACGTACTTTGGTGACGCTGACTTTTGTATTTGTTATGTTAATGTATAGGAGTCAATAACACGAGTGCTGTGGGAGTTAAGCACACATTCACCCTTCAAGTAAAGGATTGACCTAATGGAAGTTCTCTGATTGTTACGTGTTTTCTGTGGTTTTTCAGTTTTTTAAATTCTAATAGATTTTTTTCAAAAATAAAATTATTATTCAACACTGAATAACAAAAACAGAGCATAAAGTCAGATGGTAAACAATTGTTTCTATAATTCATAAATATATATGAAGCGAAAGTGAACTGAATGGTTCTATGGTTAGGGAACAACTATAAACCCAATGTGAGCTGAATGGTTCTATGGTTAGGGAACAAGTATAAACTTAATGTGAGCTGAATGGTTCTATGGTTAGGGAACAAGTATAAACTTAATGTGAGCTGAATGGTTCTGTGGTTAGGGAACAACTATAAACCCAATGTGAGCTGAATGGTTCTATGGTTAGGGAACAACTATAAACTTAATGTGAGCTGAATGGTTCTATGGTTAGGGAACAAGTATAAACCCAGTGTGAACTGAATGGTTCTGTTGTTCACGAACAACCATAAAACCAGGGTGAACTGAATGGTTCAGGATCAACTTTGAAGTCCTTGTGAACTGAATAGTTGTATGGTTCAAGAACAAAAAGCAGGTGTGAACTAAATGGTTCTATGTTTTAGGAAGTACTGTAAAACCAGTGTGAATTGAATGGTTCTATTGTTCAGGAACATCTATAAACCCAGTATGAACGGAATGGTTTTATGACTCCTATACATAAGGCTTAGTACCATCTTCTGAACATAATTATTTGTATCTAAAGGTATGTACTAGCTTCTGGACCTAACAATTAATATTAAATCATGTATCTAGATATAAGTACTAGTTGATGTACGTACATGATGCTCAAAAAACACATAAGTTCAATAAGTTTTTATAGAAATGAGATAAAACACTTATAAACAGAGCGCTTTCTAAAGGTGAAAATATCTTCTTCAGGGGCAAAATAAAAGTTTTATGTTAACTCTATTTGACATTTCTACATGTAACAACTTTTTTTCTAACAGGTGGGGTTCATTGACTATATAGTTCATCCTCTGTGGGAGACATGGGCAGATTTAGTATACCCTGACGCACAGAAACTTTTAGACAACCTAGAGGAAAACAGAGACTGGTATCAAAGCATGATACCTGTCAGTCCGTCGTCTAACAACCAAGACTTCAACAACCGGAGACCCAGTCAGGATTTGTCACCAGAGGGTGCAGGTGACGGTAGTCTAGCGGCAGCAGCTGAAAAAATCAAATTTCAAATCACTACAGAAGATTAAGAGAGTCAGAGTTTAGAACTTCTATGTTCTAAAGAAATAGAATCGAATCCATTCGTTTTAATGACAGAAAGCGATAAACTTTTATTTCTACTTTCCACAAAAAACTCTTACTGTTAAGTAACTTTTGCAATACTACTCAGTAAAGAAACTTTTCCCAATGTCATGTTGGCTGGTGTTGACTAGTAAAACTTCATAACAGTTCAAACAAATATTCAGTAGTATGAGAGCTATTAAAAAGTGAAACTATGATAAATACGTTGGACGTAATCACATTCTAACTAATTTCCTACATGACACATTTACAGCACCCGATGGTTCAACGGTAAAGTTGTGGGCTTGTAACACAAAAAGTTAGTGTTCGATCCCCGCTGTCGGACACCTTTAACACATTGTATAGTTTTTGCGCTAAAAAGAACATTAGATGATCTATTTATCGTTTTTGGATAAATATCACTAATTATAATTACTTAAAAACTATTGTTTTGGTGTTTCTTACACTATTTTTAGTGTACGTGTTGTACACTATGTAATTTCTTATGTTAAGAAATTGGCATTATTTGAAGAATGTATAAAGTAAATCTTTATAAAGATGAAACTTACATAAGACAGGTGGTAGCACTATTCATGTCTATAAATATCATAGTAAAATATCTGAATTATTTTTCTTATTTCTTCTACTTATATTTAACATTATAACTGAAAAACTAAAACAATGTTGTCAACCAGTTTCACTGATGTGACAGTTTAAAACCGAGTACCTGCTTCTATTAGTATTATTATTAAATATTAGTAATTTAAAAAAAATCATAATTCTAGTGTGAGCAATGCTATTAACCCTCGAAGGCAGCTTTTCAATATGAGTGTGGTGCTCCTTTAAAAGACTAAAATACAGTGTGAAACAGGAATTACCAGTTAATAATGGATAAACAATAAATATTTCAATTGGGACCTCACTGTATTTAAAACTTGATTATAAGTACAACCGTCCTGTATTGAAACACTGCACTGAAACAACAAGCGAACAAATAAAATCTTTTTTAAAAAAGTCTACCTAGGGATGGCTAATATCAGTCCTTCCCAAACAATGTAAACATTGTAAGGATGGCTAATATTAGTCCTTTGAAACAATGTAAAGATGAGAGTAGGAATGGCAAATATTAACTCTTCTGAAACAATGTAAACATCATAGTAAGGATGGCTAATATCAGTTATTTAAAACAGTGTAAACATCATAGTAAGGATGGCTAATATTAGTCATTTAAAACAATGTAAACATGATAGTAGGAATGGCAAATATTAATCCTTCTGAAACAATGTAAACATCATAGTAAGAATGGCTAATATTAGTCCTTTCCAAACAATGTAAATAATATAGTTGGAATGGCAACTATCAGTCTTTCCCAAACATTGTAAACATCATAGTAAGGATGGCTAATATCAGTTCATTTTATAGTTGTGATTAATGGAAGACATTTTCATAATCGTGATTAATGGAATACTTTTTACCTTGACATTTTATCTGAAAAACCAGAACCTTGACCTCTCTATTTCTAACAATAATGTTTGAAGATTAATATTTATAATTTTAGATTAATTGATAGCCAGTAACAACCTTCAGTGCCCAACACTTCATTAACGGTCATTAAAGTAGACGTATAAATTATAAAACGTATGTTTTATAAGTTAAAGTAAGAAACTGCGTGATGAATTAACCTGTCTAGGGCTTTAAAAAACTATAACTTTCAATAGATAGTGTCGCTACTATATGTTACACTTTAAAAATATTAATTCTTAATTCCATCTTCAGGTAGAGATTTTGTTTTCCGAAGCTACGTGTTTTTCTTTAATTTTCCAAAAGTAATTAACTGGTTTGGCGAGATAAATGTCAGACATAAGAGTGTTTTCGTCTAAAGTTGGTTGTGTTTCTCTTCTTTTATCTGTTCAACATTTCGTTATGATTTGTGAAGCAATAAAGCTGAATTGCTTTAATAAATTCAAGGATTTGATTACATAAAAACGGACTAAAAATGTCTTACTGTCAAGTTCATTTGATTGTTAAACAGCCGACAGTATCTACGAACAATCCAACGAACTCTGTTTTCTTTATTGTCCATGAGTTTTAAGTCTCGTGTGTTTAATAACCAGTAAGCTGTCCTTATAGCATTCTTTCTTCAAAGCTTCATTCGTGAAATCATTTATATGCAAAGGGGAACAGTATATTGGCTACATTTTTTCTTTGAAAACATTTGGAACAAAATTTGCAAAGTTTAAGTGCAAGTCTGTACTTGTCTTTTTGTGGTACACGTCACATAATAATAAGTAAAGTGTAAACAAATGAAAGTTTACAATCAAGTTTCACAATGAACTTTAGACTATTATGTCTACTGTTTAAATATTTAAAAATAATGAATCTAATAATTCTCATCCAGCTTTATTTATTAATAAGTCATGTTCTTATTGTACCAGTACGTACTTGATAAGAATACCATGTCCTGATTGGACCATACTGTAATAAATAAGAATACTATGTTCTGATTGGTTCTGTTATAGATAAGAATGCAATGCCTTTTTAAAAGATTCTCACTGTCGAGATACATGTCTTTATCAAAACCTTTTAAAATATTTCTTTCAGAAGTGATGGTGGTTTTTACCAAGACGCTTAAAATCATTATTTCTGTTTCGTGTATCTATAGAACATCGCATCTTCAAAGAGCAGAGATTCTAACGTGGAATATAACAATACACTGAGCTATATCAGGTGTTTCAATATGAGCAGAAGTTCTTTTCTGTAGATCTGTTGTGATTATGATAGTTTTGAGAAGAAATGAAACTTTCGTTATTGTAAACTTAGGATACGAAAAAACCTCGTACATTTGGATCACTAGATATGTGACGCCAAATTTATATTACTCACTAATATCACATTTGCAACACCTTAATAGCTATTTAATCTGTCTTTAAGAGAACTCGGAATAAGGAAAGAATCGCAGATGAAACTTTTGTCGTTATCAATAGCTTATACATTTTTAAAGTACCATCTGGTGCTAACAAAGTTAATTTTCTAGAATAATAATCTTTACGTGATTCGATTAACGAAACAAGTAGTGCTTTGTTTATTCTTTCTGAGTAACAAATCTAGGTCACGGACCTGTTTGAGAACAATCGTTGCTAAGTTAAATAAAAAACGAGACATATACCTGTTGTGAATATTAACAGTGATTGCTAAATGTGGGAATCTATTGTTAAGCGCAACCACACTGAGATGTTATCAGTCCTCTCAGTTTCTTGGTATCTACTTCATTCTTGTTCTTTAAATACACAACTTGAAGAGGTTTCATCTTCTTTGAGGTGCAACAAGGTCGGGGTATCGTATTCCTTCTGTCTTTTATTTTTCGTATCAGGTTTTGGATCCTGGCATGTCTGCTAACGTAATTTTTATAATTTGGATCACACTTTCCCTTGCAAAAATAAGCTTCAAACTGCTTTGGCCTAATAATCCAATCCCACTTCAGCTCTTCAAAAGAAATTATCATTGAATAGCGACAACAAAGAGGGGTTTTATTTCCATTGGTACAGTCCAATGGATATCGACTATTCTTCTTATGTTTCGATCGTTTAGACCTCGAATAAGATTCAGTTAGTTCGATATCCAGAAATGCCCTGCCAGGAGTTTGGTAAGACACCTTTTCCACTATTTTCTCATTACGTATTGGGTTTGTAGCTAAAATTTCTGAGCTATTTATAGAGAGAAAACTAAAGCCGTGGGTTTCACACTCATCGCACTCGATAAGTAACCAGTAGTTTATCGAAAGTGATTCTACCCAAGACTCTACTGCTTTGGAAACGTCAAATATCTCCCACCTGTCGGAACTCAGTAGCACTTGTTGGGCACGGACTAACAGTCGCTTGGGAACAGGTTTCTGGAGATTTAGTACTTGAACAGGGTCCTTCCAATTCCGGGGAACTTTTGTCTGAACAGGTTCATAGAATCTCTTAGAATTATTTACGTGAATTGATTCCTCATATCCAACGGAATTCTCCACGCTTACAGGTTCTTGGAGCTGGTAGATGTATATAGTGGCATGTTTCGGTAGGTCACTCACAGACACTGTGTTAGAGCGCCCTCTATGGCCAGCTACTTGATGATGACTACCTCTATGAACCATGTAGATACTGAGCATGGCAGAACTAACAGTTAAGTCTCTTGTTCTGCTTCTCTCGTGACCAGGAAATCCCAAACGAAAATATAAGATTTGTTGCCTTCCGGTTCTAAAATAACCATTTCTGAACTGGTACTGTATTGGCACTAAAAAGAAACGCCATCAAAAAATAGAATTAACTATATTGATTTACTGCTTTTTGTTACAATGTAAAATTTAAGATTTATCAAGAAATAAAGACCAAATACAGTTCCTATACTCAAGTCCCTAAAGTTGGCTACAAAACTGGCTATTTGTGCTGTAACCCACAACAGGATCTAAACCCGGTTTCTGGTGTTACAAATTCGTAGACTTAGCCCTGTGCCACAAGGGAGCAACAAAATATATGTTAAACTACACGTTAGTTTGTTTTAGCTTTCTTAAGCACTTTAAAGATATTTATTGTTCGTTTGTTTATTTGTTCCTAATTATGCCCAAAGCTATACGAGGGACTACCTTTGCTCTGCCCACCTGGTTATTAGAGATGTGAGTCTGCAGTCATACCGATGTGCCATTGGGGACGGATATGTACTGAGAGCTTATCTCACGAGAGGGGCGACTGTTATCACATAGCAAGCATTACTGATATATCAGTTCTTTACGGCTTCATATAAATTTGGCTTAAATTCACGAACGTAAAGAAAATCTTGAAGAAGTGTGACGTAACACAGATCATACAAAAGCCATTGGACCCTTGTCTCACCTCGCACATGATCAGTAAAACTATGAAATTATTTTGCTCTATCATTTACGGTCGTTCTTAACGCTACATATTACGATGTGTCACGTCACCCATCCATCCACCGTTTTTGTTATTGTTCTTTTACGTTATTCAAAGAGAAAACCGAATCACTTGTGGGCCATATATAAAGCATAATTACCAAAAGACACTGTTTCCTGGACAACTTACTTCTCTGTTACGTCTATAGAGGGAAGGAGGTTTTGAGCAAAATAATCTCATTATAATTGCTGGTGCCAGGTGGAGCACTATAAAGCAATAACTATATGTATTTATGCTCACACGTGAATATGTTTCCATGGTAACATCTTCATGCACTAATGCTTACCGCACTTGGATGCGTGTAGGTTTCTATGATTACAGTTAAATATATTAATACTTATAGCATATGAATGTTTCTGAGATAACTACTTTGTATATTAATGCTTACATTATATAGAAGTTACCAAGGTAACAGCTCTATTTATTAATGCTTACAAGTACCTATAAATATGTAGGTTTCAACTATATGGTTAACAACTATATTTTTTAATCCTTACAGTATGAGTAGATACTGAAAATAAAAATAACAAAAAGGTTTGAATTATATCTATGTTTATCGTATTTTTGTAAGTACTTAATGCCCACAGTAAATTATTTCCAAAAAGATAAAAATAATGAATATTTCGTGACACATTAAACAACTGTTTTTTGTGACAGGTTTCCAAAATAAAATAGTAGAACAGTTTTGAATCCTTGACATTTCATTAGAATTATAAATGTTTCATTCATCAAACATTGACTGACGAAATACTATAGCAATATGAAACAAAAACGTCAGTTCTTGTCCTATTCAATATTTTTTAAAACAGGAACACTCGACAAATGGTGTATAAGTTTGATATTTTGTAGAATAATAGACATTTTCTTATAGGAAACTTCAACAAAGAGTATGTGCCAATTTGATTTATTATTCAATAGCCGGGCTTTTCTTATTGAAATGTTTGAGTTTGATGTCGTTTCCAGTCAACATAAACTGTGTAAGTTTATTTTGTCCAATACAATGGCTTTTCCGAAACACCTTTTCATGAATTTATTCAGTAGCCATTAAACATTATTACTGGCTTTAGTGTTATTCTAACATTAACTTTTTAAAAAGTATCTCGAGTTCTCTTGCTAGTTAATATCTTCTGACGATAAGCCTAAACAATTCTCTGAAGGTTATTTTATACCACTTCCTGTAGAAAACGGAAGTCTCTTGTGTATAATCATATTTTAACTAGATGTACTATATGTTACAATATAATATCATTACATTGTTGAGGCTAAAACAATACCATGAAGAACAATAAACATGACATATGTATTATTTAAAACAAAAAAAATTAAATGAGACAACTGTATAATTAAAGGTTTGAAAGAAACACGAAATGTATTTTAAGAATCAAAAAAGTAGTGTGATATGGAGCTTATTTAAATAATAGAAAGTGTCTCACTCTGTGTCTGGCAACCTTCAATCAAAATTTGAAATAAATTATAATACTCAACCAACTAAAAGCCTGTTTCTTTGTCTAATAGTACCATATACATCTATGGCTTTAGGGTCTACAAATACTATATACATCTATGTTTCTGTGGTCTACTGATACCATGTACATCTGTGTTTCTCTTCCCACTGATACCATTTAGATCTACGTTTCTGGGGTCTACAGATACCATATACATCTTTGTTCTTAGGGTCTACTGATACCATTTATGCTTGTGTTTCTCTGCCCACTAATACCATTTACATCTACGTTTCTAGGATCTACAAATACTATATACATCTATGTTTCTAGGGTATACAGATACCATATACATCTATGTTTCTAGGGTCTAGTGATACCATATACATCTATATTCCTAGGGTCTACTGATACTATACGCATCTGTGTTCCTAGGGTCTACTGATACCATACACATCTATGTTTCCCTGTCCACTGTTACGATATACATCTATGTTTCTCTGTCCGCTGACACGATATACATCTACGTTTCTTGGGTTTACTATTTTAATTTATGTTGTCCAGTCTATTTTGCTTCAGATAAACTGATACCTTATTTATTCACAAGCTCACTTTCTCTACGTTGCCTTTATCTCTGTAAGTCTAAATCTTACCTTCGTCTTTGTAAGTGTAAAACCTGTGTACAGTTCTTTTTTTCTCTGGGGCTGCCCGGATATCTCTCGTGTTCCGTCGATAGATTTCCAAGACTCTATCCATCTCAATCTGGGAGATATTAACCTCGGAGATGTCTGGTTCTCTGTCCAGTCCAAGCTGTGAGAGAATGTTTTCCTTGATCATTTGTATGTCTGCGTCATCAGCTTGTACTTCGAAATTGAGACTGTTGGTTTCCACAGGCAACAACTGGGTTGTCTTCACGCAGAAAGTCACGACACACCATAGAATCAGAGCTCGACTCCCTCGGTTACAACTGTTAAACACGTGAAACATGGGAAGTGAAATAGACAAATATTCGAGATATGATGTTGATTATGATTCCACCAGTCTCGGTGCTCCTAAGACTGTTGCTAAGGTTACCTGATGACTCGTTTGTTATTCTCAAATATCAGGTGAGCATTATTTAACCAGGAATCGGACGAATAAGAAACGCTAGCCGTGTTGTTTAATTTCACGTGATTTTCCTGTTCAGGCCACGTGTTCATTTCAAGGTTTACGCATACGAATATACATGTTTGGAATACCTTATTCAATCTTAATAATGAATTGTAGAGAGAACTATCTATTTCTACGACACAATGTCTGTTTCAATACCTACTCCCCCCCCCAAAAAAAAGAAAAGCAACTCTTATGAACACAAGTTTGGATTCTCTGCATGTCTTTCATTCTAAGTACCGATACGTCAAACGATTCAATTACCTATAACCTCATTGTAAAACAGCAATTCATTGTATGATTATATGGTCATATTGATTGTATTGCTCCATTTACTGGTCAGAAACTGACTGGATAATCCTATTGGCTAGTTAAAAAATACAGTATGATTCTATTATCTAGTCAGAGAATAACAGTAGAGTAATATTGAGTGGTCAGAGCCTGACTATACAGTCCTGTTAATTGGTAAAATAACAGCAATACAATTGGCTGGTCAGAGAAAGACAGTGTTGCTTTATTTATTAGTCAAAGACTATCACTTTAATCGCATAATGGCTGTTTGATGTGTAATTCTATTTGTTAATGGGAAATTTACTTTAAAATCTATAGGTTGTAGAAGACTGATCATTCAGTTTGTTATATTGTTCAATAGGAGATTTACTATGTAATTTGATAAAGATGACCAACTGGAGGAAACAAGATCGTACAAAAACATTGAGTCATCCTAGACAAAAGAAGGAACACATTATTTTAGTTCTTACCTGTTCTTATACGTAACCATGAATAATTCCACGAAATAGTACCATTTGGCATATCTAACACCAGCTGTAGGGGTATCTTAGCGTTTGCTAGACAAAAACTTTAAAACATAAATTACCCGTAGCAAAAGATGTTTCCATGCAACAAACAGTGTAACGGGAATATATTTTCTGTTTTCGGATATGTATGCATATCATATACCTTTATACACATTTCTTTATGTAAATATGCAATGAAATCAGGGGCTTGGACCTGCTGAAGTAGGGCGGAACTTGTGTCGCAGCAAAACTCACAGCTTCCTCTCTGTGTGTTGATTCAAGTCAGCTACTCACCATGACGTATAGTCAGTGTTGATTCTCTGTGTGTTGATTCAAGTTAGTTACTCATCATGACGTATAGTCCGTGTTGATTTAAGTTAATTACTCACCATGACGTATAGTCAGTGTTGATTCTCTGTACGTTGTTTCAACTCACCATGAGGTACAGTCAGTGTTGATTCTCTGTGTGTTGATTTAAGTTAGTTACTCATCATGACGTATTGTCAGTGTTGATTCTCTGCACGTTGTTTCATCTCACCATAACACACAGTCAATGTTGATTCTCTGGTGTTATAATACAGTAACACTTTTCTTTTTTACTTATTACATTAAAACTGTTGTTAACATGTGCGGGCTGTGAATGCAAGGAGTGGCTACTTGCGATCAGCCTCCACGAGATGGACTCCTATTTTGGAACCATAAATGAGTTACAAGAGCGACAGTCAAGCTCCACTATTTGTTCAAACAGCTGTAATTGAAGAGCTGGAGGCGGATGGTGAGTTGCTGCCTTTCGTCTCATTTATGACTTCCAAAGATGGGGGCGCAGATAGCCTCGTTGCTTTGTGCCATAAAACACTAAATCAATCAATCAACCAAAGATGGGTCGCTTTATTCGTAGATATTCCTCGCGTAGCTTCATACGAAATTTTGAAACGCTGTCTCTGATTTTGCTTCTTGTGGCATTTAAAGTTGGAAAATTGTCTCCAATTACTTTCCTAATCGAAAAAAAATGTTGGCTCGACAACAAACAATGTGGTATTTAAGTCTTTGTTCGAACTACGTAATAACTGGATTACTACCTTCTGTCTTTTATGACAAAACTTTGCAAAAAAATTGTTTTGAGATTTTTAAAACGTGTTTTGTTTGAAATATGTATCCTTTAACTCATTTACGGTGATCTGTAGTATAAAGGTTATAAAGAAATAAGATTGTATGTTGTGGGAATTCCCCATTTCAGAAAAAACAATTACGTCATAATTGTTGTTATGGAAAATTTAAAGCAGCAACCCTATCTTTGTGTGTTTGTTATATACTCTAGAGTTCAGTACGTTGTATTTTCAGAATTTAAATTAGTAACTAATGTGTAATCACACCGATATAAGCCACATTTTGTATCAATGTTTTTACTTTAAAGTAAAGGTTATATAGACTTTTATTCTCAAATCCATCTATGTGTTTTACAAAAAAAAATCTTTTGAGCTTAGATCTTTTAGTAAACAACAGTAACACTGTTCGTAGTGAATACAAGTTGATCAGAACAGCTATTAATTATTATTTATTAATTACTGAAACCGTTCGTCGTGAATATAAGTTGATCAGAATAACTATGATTACTTATTATTGATTAATTACTGAGACAGCTAGTCATGAATACAACTTGATCAGACAGCTAGTCATGAATATAACTTGATTAGACAGCTAGCTATGAATACAACTTGATCAAACAGCTAGTCATGAATACAACTTGATCAGACAGCTAGCTATGAATACAACTTGATCAGACAGCTAGTCGTGAATACAACTTGATCAGACAGCTAATCATGAATACAACTTGATCAGACAGCTAGTTATGAATACAACTTAATCAGACAGCTAGCAATGAATACAATTTGATCAGACAGCTAGTCATGTACACAACTTGATCAGACAGCTAGTCATGTATAGAACTTGATCAGACAGCTAGCCATTCATACAATTCAAGTGTTTGTTATTTTCTTATTCTGAATTTTATCCGTATTTTATCTGTGTATCATGTATTTCAGATGTCTGTTGTCAGTGTAGAAACAACAGAGTATTGGAAAGGATTTCAAAGTTGTTAAATTCTTAGTGTGGTAGCAAACTAAAGACAATTCATGATGACGAGAAACCCACTTGAAGTAAAATGTATTCTCAATACAGCTGGTGTGGATATTTAAACTTTAATTAAAGTAAAGTACAGAACAACGTTTTGACCTTCTTAAGTCATCTTCAGGTTAACAAAGAAAATCGTGAAAATCAGCACAGAAATTGTTAGGTTCTAGATGTGTAAATAAACTAATGATAAAAAACCACAAAGAAATTTTTAGGTTTTAGATGTGTAAATAAACTAAAGAATAAAACTAGCACAGAAACTGTTAGGTTCTAGGTGTGTAAATAAACTAAAGATAAAAACTAGCAAGAAATTGTTAGGTTCTAGATGTGAAAATAAACTAAAGATAAAAACTATCATAGAAATTGTTAGGTTCTAGATGTGTAAATAAACTAATGATAAAAAACCACAAAGAAATTTTTAGGTTTTAGATGTGTAAATAAACTAAAGAATAAAACTAGCACAGAAACTGTTAGGTTCTAGGTGTGTAAATAAACTAAAGATAAAAACTAGCAAGAAATTGTTAGGTTCTAGATGTGAAAATAAACTAAAGATAAAAACTATCATAGAAATTGTTAGGTTCTAGATGTGAAAATAAACTAAAGATAAAAACTATCATAGAAATTGTTAGGTTCTAGATGTGTAAATAAACTAATGATAAAAAACCACAAAGAAATTTTTAGGTTTTAGATGTGTAAATAAACTAAAGAATAAAACTAGCACAGAAACTGTTAGGTTCTAGGTGTGTAAATAAACTAAAGATAAAAACTAGCAAGAAATTGTTAGGTTCTAGATGTGAAAATAAACTAAAGATAAAAACTATCATAGAAATTGTTAGGTTCTAGATGTGTAAATAAACTAAAGATAAAAATCAGCACAGAAACCGTTAGGTTTTGGAAATAATCTAAAAGCAGAATCAGTGCATATAAGTGATGAGTTTCAGTATAACAATCACAGTAGCTAACGCTTTAGTAAAATAGTGCTTATTGATTTTAAGGCATAATTTTCAATTAGGTTTCTTTATTGCTGAGACTAGGTGACAAATCTGTAGCTAAAACTTTTTCATAACAACCTCACACTGGAAACCAGTGCTTTACCGGAAGTCGAGACAAGTTACTTACGTCATTTCTACCAAACGATTATCTCCTTGTTAGCGAGCGTGATGAAAAAAACTAAGTAATATCTAACAGGAATGCATGGGCGGTTTTAAAGAAAGTTAACAATTATTTAATAAGTCGAACTACAAATAAACTTGGTTTTATTTAGTACAAACAGTTTAATAATGTTATTGTGAAGATAACTCAAGTTTCTTAGACGTAAACAGTAATTGCTACAACTGTCATCTCTACAACTGTTTTATTAATTAAATTATCAAGATTACTCTCGTCTTTTGTTTCTTTGTTACTGCGAATTTCATCGTCGTGATTACATTGTACGTTATTCTGTATGCTCACTTATTGTCATAGCAGTTTTTGACACCGTAACTTTGTGGTAATGTGTTTCACATTGTAATTTTGTGGTGATGTATTTTACATCGTAACTTTGTGCTAATGTATTTCACATTGTGACTTTATGGTAACTTCGTAGACACAGTAGCTAATTATGTAATATTAAAACTTTTAAAGCCAACAAACAAAAGTATCAGGGTTAAACAAATAATCTTGGGGGTTGATCGAATGATTAGTCTAGTCTTTACTAGAAATCTTATGTGGAACAGGTTAAAATCTATTAATGTTTTAGGGATTGTGATTGGAAACGTTACGTCTACTATCAAGGCAATATATGAAGCTTTCGTTCTTACAATTCTCACCAGGTAGTATCATCGAGCAGACGATCAAATCAAGTTTATATCTCAGTTCAAATCATGAAAGCCACTGTTCATTACAAATATCACGATAGAACATCAAACGATGCGTTTATCGATGTAGATGTTTTAAAGGCACGTGCAAAAGAGTGAGGGAAGCCACGTGCTGTGCGTGGTTGATAGCAAATGTTTAGACTCTGAACGTTATTAAAACTGAGTGGGTTGTCATCGTATATGTCGTTATTTATCCAAATTATCAGTACATTATCTAGAAATGAAAGATAGATAAGTTTATTCCCTTACAGTCAAGTTGTGTTGAATGTTTATTGTCTAGATTCAAAAACATTTCCGACATCAAAAGGGTACGGAAAAAGAAACCTAAGAATAAAAAAACAAACCACTGCAGCTGGTACAAACTGCTGAAAGAGATAAACCTGTCGTTAAAATACACATCAGAGTTCTTGTCACCTATCAAATCCCTGACTTATTTCTTGTTCTCAAGCGATCGTATAGTTTAGTATTATTTTCTGCGCTTTTTTCCAAAGCCTTAAACACACGTTGTCAAGGTCCGTATTTTAAATGCAACTTAATCGCTAGTAACAGATCAAGAAAACCATGACTACGATGGTTCACATTAGAGAAAATACACTTATTGAACAGGTTAAAAATCAGTTTTCGTATCATTAGCTTGTTAATAAACAATGAAAGCTATTGAGTTGGATAAAGAATTATTTTAAAAAAATCGATGTACCTAAGTAAACACGAGCTTCCCTTTCTGTGTAAACAAAAATTTCAAAAACACTTTCTTTACCAACAAATTTTCTGTAAGGAATAATACGATATCAATTGCAATATTAAAGTCATATTTCCATACGGTATTGCTCTCTCCAGAATGTCTATTATAGGGTAAAAAGACAGAATCATATAAAAAGGAAAATCCGAAAAAATGTCATTTACAAACAGTGGAATGATTCAAACTTAATCAAAGGAATGAAAATGTAACACCAGAGGGCGTCACTGTGGGCAGTATATAGTTTTCTCCTACACATAGCAAAAGTAGCAGATTTCACGATGTGTTACACGAATCCCATATCAGTTTAACATAGAATGGCTGCGCTTTGCTGTGGGGTTCAAAGGTTTTCTCGTGATTCACAGAGGCCCCTAATGTATGGTTGAAGATTTTCCATTATTCTCAATTATGTCTACTGTTACTTTCCTGTAAGATAAGGAAACGTCGTGAAACCCACTCGTGGTACCTGAGCACTAGTTTCCACTACTTTGTGAGTTGGTGGCTGCTTGAACTGGGTTTAAGTAGCATGTTACATTTGTTGGTTGTGGTACAACTGGTAACTTCTAAAATGAACATAAAAAACAGGCTGCGTGAATTGGGTTGTGAGTTGTGTGTTACATTTGTTGATTGTACTGTAACTGGTAACTTCTAAGATGTAATAAAATATTAAAGTTTTACAGGCATGTTCAGTGTTTGTTTCACGTGTATATGGCAGGGATTAATCGGTGGAAAGTTGTGCAATTTACGTAAAACTTATATATAATTTACACCAAACAACATAGCTTTAGGCTCAAGGACAAGACCAACGAATATTGGCGCATGACAGGCGTTGAGACAGAAAGAGGCAAACTTGTAAAGTGATAAAATAATCCAAGAATTTCCGTTTAGATTTGTTAATGAACATTTTATGTACATCAATTTGCTTCTGTGTCGGTACTTTTGTCAATTATAGGTTTCTTATATATAGGCCTGGCATAGCCAGGTGGTTGAAGCACTCGACTCGTAATCCGAGGGTCGCAGGTTTAAATTCCTATCACACCGAACATGTTTGCCCTTTCAGCCGTGGGGCATTATAATGTTAGGGCCAATCCCACTATCTGTTGGTAAACGAGTAGCCCAAGAGTTCGCGGTGAATGATAATGACTAGCTGCCTTCCCTCTAGTCTTACACTACTAAATTAAGGACGGCTAACACAGATAGGCCTCTATAGCTTTGCGCGAAATCCAAAACAAACAAACCATATATACAAACTGCAAAAAATATCTAGTGCAATATCTTACGTAAACAAAAAGAGATTATTTTATGATCAGCTATTTACTCTGGATTTCGCAAAAAATATGAAATTACTCTACACGCAGCATTTTTATTTTTTTGTTTCAGAGCAAAGCGATCCATTGGATGAATCTCTCTCTGTCTCTCCTGGAGAATCAAATTCCTAATATCAGCATTATACATCTGTTCGTGAACTTACAACTACCCCTGGGGTAATTTGAGGACTATAAAGTCTGACGTGCTACATCAACAATTGTAAAATGAGTATCTTTTTAAATGCGAAACTTTGATTTATAATTAATTACTTACGACGTATCTGCAGAAAAGATCACAAAAAACGAAAATGAACCAAATTTTGATAGTGAAATTATGTAGATAATTGTTAGAGTGAATTTATTTGTTTGCATATAATTAGGCAAAAGGCTATATAACAGGATTTCTGTGCCGTGTCGAAACCTAATTAGCCACCTGGAGGCATTAGGGTAAAATAGTGCAAAACGTATATAATTACATATGCACGTGCATCGTTCTCTGAACCTTGTTTTCTCTTTGGTTATAGATTTTTCAGAAATTATAACCGAGGTTTTGACATACTTAGAAAGTTCCAGTTAATATAAAAACCAGTGATTCCGTTTATTTTATCACACTAAAACAATAAAGTCGATTGTATTATTCTTATTAATATTTTATTCTAAGATTTTAGACTTAGAACGTGTGATGCTGTCACAGAATTGCTGATTAATCACATTCTTTACACTGTACATTCGTTTAGCCTGCCTTACGGGTATAAATGTCATATGAAAAACTTGATTAATGAATAAAATATAAATATTTTAAGGATCGTGTGCTTTCTTGGAATGACTCCACCTGTTAGTGCTAACAAGGTTAAGCGAGTGCTATAGCGTAGGTAAGAAAACGGTTACTCCTGCAAAGTACATTTTCTTTCTGGAGAGAAAATATGTTTAGGAGCCATTAAATAAAACCGGTTAAAGCTATTTTGACAAAAACAATATATTTCATTTGGCTTACGTCGCGCAAACTAGTTACCTTGGCTTAATACAATAACAGTATTAAGCCTAATAGGCATATATGTTAAGCCTAAAGGCTGATTGTATTATCACAATTTATTAATTAGGGCTAGAGCAATCGCTGCTCTTAGAAGAATAAAATATTTTAATTTTAAGCCAGTTCACGAACGTATTGTTAATATATATTTTTGGTAGATTACAAGTGTTTTAAATACCTATTATATTGTAAGCCTAAAAACAACTAACGTTTCGTTTTGTTAGCCACATATCCTCTGTCAAATATCAAGGTGTTTCAGTTTGTAATAAGTGGTCAACTTTAATTACCTTGATGTTTTATTTTTTTCAGCCAATCATCAATTGTTTGCGCTTTCGGTGGCTCAACGGTAAGTGTTAAGGTTTATAAAACTAAAAATTGGTTTACAATAAACAAACCAATACTGTATCGATTTATAACGTCATAAAAAAGAACAAAGAAAGAAACAACGTAAAGTTTTACAACAAAATGTAAGAATTTCTTTATTTCATCTGTTAAAAAATACAAATTATTAATGATTAAAATAACGAACAATAAAAAAATCCATTAAATAATAACGTCTTATGCTTTATAATAATCGTACATATATTTAAAGTGCGCTGATTATAAATGTTAGCCGAGAGGATCTGTTAAGAAATGAAAATATATAGTGTTGGCCGATGTTCTCCTTTCTTCCTTCTTTTGCAATTAAATTCCTAATGAGTTCATTAGATACTAATTGGATACCCAGCGTTCTGGAAGATGGTAATTGACTCATTTTACTGATAAAGTACTTGTGCTCTTAAATTTTAACTGAAAAGTCTGTTTAGAAAAAGTGGAAATGTGCCTCAGTTTTCAGGGTGTTTTTATTTACTTCTGTTGTAAATTGTAGAACAGAACAGTTCACGTACACCATTGGACAGTTTCCAGTTACCATCCAAAAGGTAGTTGATGTAACCATCTGACAGTTTAAATCTATATTTAGTGCTGCCCTCTAGTTAAATAATATGAAACTAAGGTTCTCATTTCTGACCTGTAATGACTTTTAGGTACGTTTATATCAAAGAAAATTAGAATCTTCATAAGATAGCAATATTAAGTTGTTTATTTTAATAGTTCAAGAATGTGTCAACTGCTCTCGTGTTTTTGTCTAGATATATATTTCATTTAAATCAGAAACTTTGGAGAGAATTAGAGCTATCGTCCTACAACTTTAATTACTCTATTATTAACACAACTATACTGAGAAACAGGTTTTTATGAAATATAGTAATCTATTAAGCTACTTTTCCTTCTTAAAAACTAAGATTTCAACTATAAAATAAGATTATATCTATGAAACCTCACACTGAAACAGTTTCGTGAGATGTCAAGGCTCAAGTACAAACATACATTTTGACTAGTGTCAAGTGGTGAATCCACGACACTCTAATTAGACAAAAGTATTTTATTAAGCTGATCTTTAAGACATACATATCCAAAGATGTAAAACCTACTGCTACAACTAATCAATTGTTTTTATATAAAAGAAAGAAATATCAATAACGGTTTTGAAAATTTCAACCACAACAAACAAGAACAAAATTGAAAGAAACTTTTTGAGCGTTAAAATAACTCCAAAGTCGTAGCAATAAGTCCTTAAATATTGTCACAAATTGTCACTGCTAATACACGATACTTCAAAACATTAAGACGGAACAATCAGCACGAATGATAAACAAGAAAATGTTGAATAAATACTTTCTGATTTAATATACAAATATGGTTTACAATATTTGGTTCAATACTTTCTGATTTAGAATACAAATGTGCTTTACAATATTTGGTTTAATAATTTCTAATTTAGTATATACATATAGTTTACAATTTTTCGTTTAATACTTTCTGATTTAGTATATTCACGTAATTCACAATATTTGGTTTAATACTTTCTGATTTTGAATACAATTGTAATGTAGAATATTTCGAGTAATATTTTGTTCAGTTTGGTACACAAAGTAATTCATAATATTTCGTTTGATACTTTCCAGTCTTGTTTATAAAGCAATTTACGCTATTTGGTTTAATACTTTCTAATCTAGTATACAAAGTAATTCATAATATTTGTTTTCGTACTTTCCAGTCTAGTACATAAAACAATTTATAATATTTGGTTTTAACTTTCCGATCTAGTATATAAAGTAATTCATAATATTTGGTTTGATATTTTTCGATCTAGTATATAAAGTAATTCATAATATCTGGTTTGATATTTTCGATCTAGAATATAAAGTAATTTATATTTGGATTGGTACTTTACGATATAGTATCTAAAAGTAATTCATAATATTTGGTTTGAAACTTTCCGGTCTAGTATATAAAGCAATTTATAATATTTGGTTTGTTACTTTACAAACTAGTATTTAAAGTAAATTGTAATATTTGGTTTGATTCTTTCCTATCTAGTATATAAAGTAATATATAATATTTGTTTGCTTACTTTTAAATACAGTATATAAAGAAAATTATAATATTTGGTTTGATACTTTTAGTTCTAGTATTTAAAGTAATTCATAATATTTGGTGTGATAAAAGTACTTCGTAATATTTTGTTTGATTCTTTCCGAGATAGTATATAAAGTAATTCATATTATTTGGTTTATCATTCCGTTCTAGTATATAAAATAATTTGTAACATTTTGTTTAACTCTTTCCGAGCTAGTATATAATGTAATTTATAATATTTGGTTTGGTACTTTGAAATATAGAATGTTAAGTAATGCATAATATTTGGTTTGATAATTGTTTATATCGTATAGAAAGTAATTAATCATACTTGGTTTGATACTTTCCAATATAGTACATAAAGTAATTCATAATATTTGGTTTCATTATTTCTGATCCAGTATATAAAGCAAATTATAATATTTGGTTTGATACTTTACGTTCTGGTATACAAAGTAATTTATAATATTTGGTTTCATTCTTTCCGATCTAGTACATAAAGTAAATTATAATGTTTGGTTTGATGCTTTACGTTCTGGTATGTAAAGTGTTTCATAATATTCGGTTTCGCACTTTACGATTTAGTATATAAGGCAATTTCAAATATTTGGTTTGAACTTTCTGGTATATAAAGTATTTCACAATATTCGGTTTCGTACTTTACGATTTAGTATATAAAGTAATTTATAATATTTTGTTTGATACTTTCCGATTTAGTATATAAAGTAAATTATAATGTTTGGTTTAATACGTTACGTTCTGGTATAGAAAGTAATGCATAAATTTTGTTTGATAAAACTAATTCGTAATATTTGGTTAGATACTTTACGATATAATATCTAAAGTAAATCATAATATTTGGTTTAATATTTTCCGATATAGTATATAAAGCAATTTATAAAATTTGATTTGATACTTTACAAACTAGTACTTAAAGTAAATCATAATATTTGGTTTGATATTTTCCGATATAGTATATAAAGCAATTTATAAAATTTGATTTGATACTTTACAAACTAGTACTTAAAGTAAATTATAATATTTGGTTTGATACTTTCAGTTCTAGTATATAAAGCAGTTTAAAATATTTGGTTTGGTACTTTACGATATAATATGTAAAGTAATTCATAATATTTGGTTTGATATTTTAGGATCTAGTATATAAAGCAATTTATAATATTTGGTAAGACAGAACGTTCATCCTCGCCAGTCTGGCCGCTAATATCGCCGGTAATCATCGAACCTCACGCTACTTCAAGTCGCCACGTTGATCGCAAGTGCCAAGCCAGGGGCAAATATTAAACCGTCCAAGACCCGAATCTTACGCCGAGGTGGAATTCTCATCCAACCTGCCACTACTGCAGACCAAATTTATCTCTGCCAGCCATGGAACACCGAATTTAACGTAAACTGTTCCCCTGTCAAAAGCCCAGTAAGTCTTTATTCAGTATTCCCCAGGGACGTCGACCCATCAACTCAACCCGAAGAAATTAAACAAGCCATAGATCTTCAAATCCAGGGCCAATGTATATGCTGTTCATCGAATTTTTTCTAAGAACACTAATTTTCCTTCGAGCTTCATGAAGATAGTGACAATGTCGAAGTATAGTGCTGATTGTATCTTACGTGACGGATGTTATTATCACATATTTCACTTCAGAGCCGAACACCCACATAGACGACCCTTCAACACTTGGTCAAACAAAGCACATCATAAACAACCAACAAACAACTTGCAACGAGAAACTACAAAAATACCGCCGAGTCCAGATCCAACTAAAAGAAATACGAACACAGATTCAGATAACTCGACCCAGAAGGCGTCAACGCCCTCTGCTAGCAACACGCGAAGTTCCAGCAGTCCAAGAAAGAAAAATGACAGATCATGCCAGACTTCAATCCAAGTTCCACAGAATTCAACAACCAGCCAGACACAATCCATTACCAAGATAACAATCGACGCGTCAGTTCAAACAGAAAAACAAACTACCTCCACGCAGAAAACTCAAACCAATATTACAATAAGAAACAAAGCATCACAGACCAGCGAAGAACAGCCAGTTGTCACACCACCGAGACCACGTTTTTCACTTGCACCAAGTGTGAAAACAAGTTCATGACGAAGATGCTACCTGATCTACAAGACCGCAGCTAACAGTTTCCAGGTATACCAACGTCACAGTCCACCAGTTTTTCTTTTCATTATTATTTTACTTTCGATATTTTTTCTTTTTTCCTTTTCTCTTCGTTTTGCCTTTTTTTCTATTTTTCTTCCCATCTACTTCCGGGCACGGTCTGGGTAGATTTTTCGGCGTCCAGGCCGTGAAAGTGGGTTTTCTCTGGGTACTCCCGTTTCTCCCCACAGCAAAATCTCTGGTATAGGACCTGTAGGTCCCAGCCACATACTCACCTGATCCTGAAAAGAACCGTTTATTCAGTTATAGTTTACAGTTTATCCAGCTATAGTTAATTTTAAATTAACTCCCCAGCCACCAGAGTACTCCGTCCATGGGCCAAGGTCTGGCTCACTTCACTTATGCTGCTTTCGTCCAGTTCTCCCATCTTTCTTGTTACTTACAAATACCCCATTCCACCTTAAAAATATCAAAACAAAAGTAAAGGAAAAACCCCATGGAAATTTTAACAATTTCTCACGTGAGGGGACGAAGAGGAACTACAACGTTCCTGAGCACCCCAGTTGGAGAGAGAAATCTTCTGATCTCTCTCTCTAAATCAAACCCCTGCCACGTTAGTTTGCGTTTGCGTTGGTTTGATACTTTATGTATTGGTATATAAAGTAATTCATAATATTTGGGGCCTGGCATGGCCAAGCGCGTAAGGCGTGCGACTCGTAATCCAAGGGTCGCGGGTTCGTGCCCGCGTCGCGTTAAACATGCTCGCCCTCCTAGCCGTGGGGGTGTATAATGTGACGGTCAATCCCACTATTCGTTGGTAAGTGTAGCCCAAGAGTTGGCGGTGGTGATGACTAGCTGCCTTCCCTCTAGTCTTAAACTTCTAAATCAGGGACGGCTAGCACAGATAGCCCTCGAGTAGCTTTGTGCGAAATCCCAAAACAAACAAACAAACATAATATTTGGTTTCGTACTCTACGATATAATATAAAAAGAAATATATAATATTTGGTTTGGTACTTTACGATATAGTATGTAAAGCAGTTTATAATATTTGGTTTGATACTTTTCTATCTAGTACATAAAGTAATTCATAATATTTTGTTTCTTCTACTGGATCTCTTGTGGCAATATTCCGAATCAATATCGCGGTCGTGGGATAGTTCGTTTGAGATGCTGTGTAACCAAGAATTCTTTCTAATTTCCATACGTTATGGAAAGCTATGTAGCATAGTTTTAACTTGAATCACCAGCCGTGGTATAGCAGCTTATAGAGTGGATATGGATTTGTTTGCTTCAAGTACAAACCATTAGTTTATAACTCCATCATCTTATGTCCGATTTGAAATCTAATTACAGTTTTGGACTCAAGAGGTCAATCCTTTCAACTGAAGTAGTTTATCACGCCCAAGGTCACATAGATTAACTTATTCTAATCTTGCTTAAAAGAATTTCAAATGTCGTGGTTATTGTGGATTTCCTCTTGTGTCATAGAACAAAAATATATTAGTGTCGTGTCCTATTGTAATAAATCTTATTTGTTGTACAATTAATTAATGTTGTATAATTTTTAATATAATTACAACAATCGAGTTAGTTATTGTTATAAAGTTTTATTTTTTAGGGTTGAGTGTTCTACACTTAATTATAACTTTTTCAGTTATAACTTTTCAAGATATTCTGGTTGATTTCGGTTCTTCAACGAACTTCTGGTCTTTTGTGACGTCTCTCATCACTGTTAGTTTTGACTCAGCCTGGTCTTTTGTGACGTCTCTCATCACTGAAAGTTCTGACTCAGCCTGGTCTTTTGTGACGTCACTCATCACTGTAAGTTCTGACTCAGCCTGGTCTTTTGTGGCGTCTCTCATCACTTAAGTTCTGACTCAGCCTGGTCTTTTGTGACGTCACTCATCACTGTAAGTTCTGACTCAGCCTGGTCTTTTGTGACGTCACTCATCACTGTAAGTTCTGACTCAGCCTGGTCTTTTGTGACGTCACTCATCACTGTAAGTTCTGATTCAACCTAGTCTACAACTAAATCTTTCGTTACTGCATGGCTTGACTAAATCGTACATGTATCTTCTAATAAGTCATTCATCTTTGAGAGTTGTGAAGAAATCTGATTTTCAAGAATGAATCGAATATTATTTCCTTTCCTGTTGTAAACAAACCATTTCCAAAGGTATGTTTAAAAATATTTTAATTTTTAAGTAACATTAATATCCATAATCTATTCTCAAACCACACAACATCATTGGGATCAGAACCACAAGTATTGTTTTTCCTAACAAGTACCTTAATTACTCTTTTCCATACTTGTAATTATATTATATAAACCTATTTTTCTTTCTTACTAAATGTTTGCCGGACTTTGTCACATGTTTATATAAGACATTTCTTCAATATTGAGCTGAAATTCTAACATAATGATAACTGTAGAAATAAATGTTGTTTTTTTATGCCTGAAGTAAATAAAACACAGTGAACAATAAAAAACTTCAAATTTACTTCATTGTTATAAGCGATGTTGATATATTTGCGAAGATCTATTTTAATAAAAATGTACCAAATCCCAGAACTAATTCTTAGAAATGTATTCATATCGTTATATCTCTCAATAATTTATTTATTATAAAATCCTGTTACGGAGTTATAGAGGGCGCAACTTGTCCATATGGTAGAGCAGGTGGGCCAAATCCTTGTGATACCACCAAATAGTGGTTTATTGCTTTTCTTTCTTAGTTGTTAAGCACGAAGCTACACCTAAATAGGTTCTTCTATGTTATACCTACCACGGTTATCAAAACCAGGTTTTATTGTTATAAGCCTCAACACATAACACTGAGCCACGGGGAGACGCCGCATCTTTTTAAACTACACGTATGTTATTAGAGTGACAGATAATCCATTACCATAGTATGGTTTTGAACTGGCTGTCTTTTCTCTGGTCATTAGTTCATAATTGAAACGGCGGGAGTTAGCTTTCGTGACTTTGCTTTAAATACTAAGTAAAACAATGTATTATTACATATTTTCTGTGATGAACTAAAAACTTAATTAAATACGGTTTGCTGTTTAAACTTAGTACCATTATCAGTTCTGTACCAGACTCCATCAGTTCTGACATACTGACTGTCATTTCTTTCTTTTACAGAGTGTTTACTTACCTCTAGTAAACTATTGTTCTCACCAGTACTTCAGTGGACTCAATTCTTACCAATCTTTTAGTGGATTGTCTTCTTACCAGTTCTCTAACAGTTTTTTTTTTTTATTTCACTACTGGTTTGTTCTCTATTTTTATATCGTTATATTTTCCATCCTGTAACAACACGCAACCTACCAGTTTTAAAACGTACTGTAATTCTACTGGTTCTGTTTAATAGGCCGTCTCTTGATGAAAAGAAAGAAATCTTTCATCAAGTCGAATAGAGTTTAAAATTATAATGATGGAATATTTGTACCACACCAGACAGTGTAATAAACAACCCAGAATGATTGGTTTTGAGGCCGAGACTCAATATCTGTTTTAGCTTCCTTCTGATGATCGTTATTTATCCACCAAACCTTTTTAAGAACTTTAATGAAGAAAAGAGATGACTAAGTCTGTATATTATTTTCTTTAAAACAAACATAGGTATATGTGTGTGTGTGTACAAATATTTAAAAAACATATATGTGGGTAAATAATTCTCGTTTCGAAATCGTTCGGTACAAGCTCGTTTATTCAGTTGTATTTCTCCTTAATTTAATTAAGAGGAGAGTTCTAAAAATTGTCAGGAAAGCGAATTATGACAGCGTGAATCGAGTTGTGATAGGTGTGGAACTGAGTTACAGAAAGGACTTTGTTCCGTTTCCCATGTGCGTACTGACTGTCCTATTTATTCCCCACCAATCCGCATGAGAAGCGTGGTTAGGGGTGACATTTTGAATCTACAGCCAAGTAGTTTTCATGTTTCACCAAAACAACAACTTGATGGGTGATAAAATGTTTTACACCTGCTTAGAGGGAAAGGAAACTTACGTTTCGGATTACTGAGATAATGGTCATATTGTGGCTGAAAGTGTTCTCCAGGGAGCCGTACTTGACGTTCCCTATCAAAGAAAAGATTAACATAAATTCAGTTATCTTTAAAGACGTCACCTGATGGAAGTGCTCGTTTGTCTTTGTAGACGAGGAAATTAAAAATACTGAGCATGTACACTCGTAGTTGTTATGAAATATGTCCAAAGAAATAACACTAACTGATCTAATTAAAATAAGATGCTGTATACAGCAGCAGTAACAAATAAAAACACTTATTACTACAATACGAACGTTATAGTGTGTCGATTAGAATGTTATAAAAGCATTAATTACTATAGTTAAAATATTTGTACAGGTACATAGATATTTAAAACAGGTATATGTGGGTGTATAAACGTAACTGGTTTTTGTTTTTGAATTTCGCGCAAAGTTAAACGAAAGGTTATCTGCGTTAGCCGTCCCTAATTTAGCAGTGTAAGACTAGAGTGAAAACAATTTGTTTTCACCACTCACCATCAACTCTTGGGCTGCTCTTTTACCAAAGAATAGTGGGATTGACCATAACATTATAACTCCCACGTGGCTGAAAGAGCGAGCATGTTTGGTGTGACGGAAATTCGAAACCGCTACCCTCAGCTTAGGAGTCAAACGCATTAATCCACCTGGCCATACCAGACCTGGTGTATAAACATATAAAATAGATATATGTGGGTGTATAAACATATAAGGTAATATTATAAAGGAAGAGTAACATTCTAGAAGTTTTTGGTTATATGGTAGTATTGAGAAGAAAGAGTAACATTCCAAAAGTTTCTCGTATACGGTAGTATTAGAAAGGCAGAGTAACATTCCAAAATCTTCTGGTTATACAATGGTATTGATAAGAAAAAGTAACATTCCAAAAGTCTTTGGTTATACGGTAATATAAGGAAGGGAGAGTAAAAATTACAAATAAATACATATATGTGTGTGTGTGTGTATGTATATATATATATCTCTCAAACAACAGAATGTTGATAAGTCTTGTGGTATCTCCTTCCATCTGTACTGATCAAGATGTGTGTGTGTATCAGAAAACAGAATATTGATAAGCATTGTGGTACCTTATATTTTTACTGATCAAAATGTGTATGTATGTATGTATGTATGTATATATATATAAAACAAAAGAATGTTGGTAAGTCTTGTAGTACCTCCTTCCATCTTTACTGATCAAGATGTGTATATCTATATGAGACAACAGAATGTTGATAAGTCTTGTGGTACCTCCTTCCACTTTTACTGATTAAGATATGTATATGTAAATATATATATATATATGAAACAACAGAATATTAATAAGTCTTGCAGTACTCCTTACATCTTTACTGATCACAATGTATGTATATATGTAGTTCTTTCTAGCAAATACCAAGATACTGGCTTCTAATTGATGACTGAAATTCTGATAGCAATGAAAGTTTCAACAACATGAGGTGATGTCTGACTTAAAACAATAATCCTACATATTAACAGTAGAGAATGTTAACCCTTTTACCACTGAGAAGACAGTGAGATATATTTTCATTTAAAGTGTTTTTTTTCCTGAGGAAACCACAGACCAAACAAAAAAGGATGAGAAAGAAAACCAGTTACAAATAAGTTTTAATATTTTAATTCCTCTAACTACAAAGAATGTGATAAACATCTTCCTGACTGCAAGTTCAACATTCACTGTACATGACAGAAAGACGTTCCATTCTGTAATATCTATACACATAAATACAGTTACTGTACAGTATTAATTATGTCACTGTTGATGGAATTAAGAGATCTATGGATAAAGGAAACCACAAGTGAATAAAATATAGAAAATATTATTGGGAAATTTAACTGAATTTTTCAATTTTACAAATATTTAATACAATCATCAGTACTTGGTGAAATACAATAATCAGTAATTGTTGGTGAAATGATTGAATATGTCGCATTTTAAATATAAATTTTTCTCAAGTCATTGGGAGATGTGATCATGTAGCATTGTGGGCATAACTTCCTGGTCCCCTGAAAATAAGGATGCAATTCTTAAGGATGTACTTCTTCTAAGAAGAGTCAGGTAATAGTAAACATTAATAGATTTACAGAAAATAAAAATATAAATTATTTCTTCTTCTTACTAAAATTAATTACATAGTTTTAAACAGATGACATAAAGAATAAATTAGCAAGAGTCTGTGTAAAATGTAAGAATAATTCTAAAATAGACTAAATATTTCTAAATAAGTTCTTTAATATTAAAGGGAATTTCTGTCAAACAATAGGAGCACACTTTTATAACTATAAAAATGTGACATTTAACACTAACAGTCTTTGGTATTTTAAACAACTCAATGTGTAATTTGGTAAACTAATTCTAATGATATTTAAAATGTCATGGAAATGGACTAATAAAACAAAATAAATAGCAGATGCAAAACATAAATAAATATAACAATGTATTGAAAAAAAATTCATTATTTAAATACAAGGAATTAGAAGAGAAACAACTGTATGAACAAAAAATTGTTTTTAAACACAAATATGAAACACTGGAGATCTGAATCTTAAAAGTTGAAACGATAAAAACATTGTCTTGTTCCATATTACTGTCAAACAATCAATACATAATTAAATTTTCAATTATAAAATGTAGAACTGTTAAAATATTGCCAGAAATACATTTAATAAAAATATAAATAACTAAATAAAACCACAAGCTACAAGTAACAGGTAGTTAGTAATTATTAAACCACTAGCTACAAGTAACAGGTAACTTGTAAAGATAAAACCACTAGCTACAAGTAACAGATAGTTAGTAAATATAAAACCACAAGCTACAAGTAACAGATAAGTAGTAAAGATAAAACCACTATCTACAAGTAACAGATAGGTGGTAAATGTAAAACCACTATCTGCAAGTAACAGATATGTAGTAAATATAAAACCACTATCTACAAGTAACAGATAGGTAGTAAAGATAAAACCACTATCTACAAGTAACAGATAGGTAGTAAATATAAAACCACTAGCAACAAGTAACAGATAGGTAGTAAATATAAAACCACTAGCTACAAGTAACATATAGGTAGTAAATATAAAACCACTAGCTACAAGTGTGTATATTAATTCCAAGTAAATGGGTAGCAAGTAAAGATAAAGGTTCTCAAAAAGTGTTTAAACTTTGTTTCAAATATGAATAAATTAACTAAATGTTTCTGTTAAACCTGTTTCATGACTGAAGTTCTAAAAATTACCAATGTTCTCAACCAGCATTCTTCACAGTGGACATGCCAGCAGCATACAGAGACCACAGGTTGTCTGTAAGACTCCTAGAGAACAATGAATACTGTTAGATAATGAACACATAGAGACCACAAGTTGTCTGTGAGGTTCCTAGAAAACAATGAATACTGTTTTTCAACCAACACACACAGACTACAGGTTATATGTAAAATAATGAGGACAACATTAATATAATTATTTTATCAACACACACACAGCCCACAGGTTTTGTGTAAGGTAACGAGGACAACATGAATATAATTATATATTCAACACACACACAGCCCACAGGTTTTGTGTAAGGTAACAAGGACAACATGAATATAATTATTTATTCAACACAAACACAGCCCACAGGTTTTGTGTAAGGTAACGAGGACAACATGAATATAATTATTTATTCAACACGCACACAGCACACAGGTTTTGTGTAAGGTAACGAGGACAACATGAATATAATTATTTATTCAACACGCACACAGCACACAGGTTTTGTGTAAGGTAACGAGGACAACATGAATATAATTATTTATTCAACACGCACACAGCCCACAGGTTTTGTGTAAGGTAACGAGGACAACATGAATATAATTATTTATTCAACACGCACACAGCACACAGGTTTTGTGTAAGGTAACGAGGACAACATGAATATAATTATTTATTCAACACACACACAGCCCACAGGTTTTGTGTAAGGTAACGAGGACAACATGAATATAATTATTTATTCAACACACACACAGCCCACAGGTTTTGTGTAAGGTAATGAAGATGACATGAATATTGTTATTTAATCAACTCACACAGACCACAGGTTATGTTCTCTATGTTTTGTTTATCTTTCACAATAACCAAAAAGCAAATGTATACAGAGAGAGAAACATACAGAAAAGTTGAAAAGAATAACATTAACAGTTGTTTTGTTTGTTATATTTACTGAACAATCTACAACATTCAACTCTTGTGTATGAAAACTTTATAATAACATATTTTCTCTGACTTGAAGTACCTTCAGTTTTAAAAACGTTTAATATTAATGGTAACTATACTTTTATTTATATATATGCCTTTAAAAAATAGAATAAAGGAGGTAAACATGAAATACATAAAACATTCCCCCTCCATAAAGACACAGGTAACTTGGTGGGGTTCAGAAGACAAGAACCATTCAGAATTATTGTATTATGTTCACCTACCATACAAATGAGACATTTCATCTGCTCATCATGATGAATAGACTCTTCTAGCTTCTTAATTTTGGATTTTAATGAAGAAATTGTTTGAAGTTGAGTCATTGTCACAGTGGGATTTCTGAAATATCATGTTAATAGTTGAAGAAACTTCCAGTACATTCACACACAAATCATGTTCACCTGTAGTTTTTACACTTGTTAGAAAAGTCCCACATCACAGTTTTTAACAAATGAGTGAAATGTGGATTAACCTTCACAACAAATAACTATTCAAAAAATCTGTTCTGATATAAATTCAACAAACATATCTAGATTTCTTGTGTACAGATGTAATGGAGTAATCTACTGTCAATTTTGATTAAAATCTTTCTTGTTCACTTGAAACATAGGTTTCAGTTTTATAGAATTAGGAGAAACAGAAAATAGGGAGCTTCCCAATTTTGCTAACCAGACTAGTGAATTATTAGAAATATGTGCTCAGAGCTTGCAGGGAAATGAAATGAAATAATCATTACTGACTTACTCTGGTTTAGTCTCTCCATTGGTTAAGCCAGTTCCTTTACTATTTTCCTGTGCCAGTTCATTATCTGGAAAAAGTAAACTGACTTTAAGTTCTCATGAATGGAAGGATGTTCCACAGGAGTATTACTTATTCTGTTGCTAAAATTTCTCTGTTATGTACAAATTTGTAATAGTTTTAGTGTAATTTAGAAGATTGGACAACCAAAATGGACAATAAGTACCTTGTTGTCCTGAAATGTTATGTTATATAAATCTAAAATGGATAGTTGGGCAAATATGTTTATAGACTTTTACATACTTCACCTAATTAATGTTTGTTTAATTACTTTATCTAAGTGTGAAGAACCCCATTGTAGTCAGGTCTTGAACCAAGTGAGCAACCAGAACACTCCACTGTTGTTGTATAACACAAACCATGTTCAAACCTAAATCAGGCAACAAAAACTATCACACCAACACCAGGCCAATCCCACCTCAGATGTATGTGGGTAGTGTTATCAGAACAGGACAAAATCTGCCCAGATTGGACATAAACCTGGAAGTTATAACTATTTCACCCTTGCCAAAGCTTTGACCAATAATATTACCAATTCAGTTACCATGACTCAAGCCCTCACCATGCTAGCCACGTCAGCAAGAATTTATCAAATAAATTAGGTTAAATAGCTAACCAAAATCTTGATAAGACGTCACTAGAATAAGTAATGGTCCTTTGGAACTTTTTTATATATTTTCATTAACTAAGTTAGCTAGCTAATTTATACAATCTATCACAACATTGCTATCTGTACAACACAACTCTGAACAACATTCTGCCAGTTTAATAATACAAACATACTCAAACTGAACATACTCTAACTAAATAGTGAGTTAGTGCTTTAACTAAACATTCATAGTTAAACTTGTCAAAAGTGAATCAGAAAATATTTAGAATGTATCTTTTTCTAATCACACCTCACTATTTCAGAACCAAAAGAAAATATTTATCTCAAGTACTTTCATAAAATTTGTAAGTGTGTAAGCAACGCATAGATAAATACTGGAGAAACAAAACTAGAGCTAAATAAACAGTAACAGAAAAAAATCTGTAACTAAGCAAACCTTGTTAAAACAAGGCTAAAGCTAAAAACCACTGAAAGAACGAAACTAGGACTGAATAGACATAAATATAACAAAATTTTGGTTTAATAATCATGAACAAACAAAAGGAGAGCTAAATGAACATTGATAAAATAAAACTAAATTCTTTCAAACACATGTTATATTTTATCTAAAGTTTATGTTAAGAAATAAATACCAATGTTACCATTTTTAAGAATCCACTTATTACCTTCAGGAATAATTCTTTGTTCTTCTGATGCTCTAAAAACATAAAACTTTAGGTTAGATTTTAAATTCAGAATAAAATAAGTTATTAATATAAACATATAGATATTAACCATAGTATACAGTTTACAGAAACATAGCCCTAAGTCACTTCATTCCTTACAATATATAATATTTGCAGTAATTACACACATGTATATTGCTATTATTTTACCTAATATAATAAGTATGTGTTTTGTTAAGATATTTTTCACCAAGATTTATAAATTCAATTTTTTTAAATCAAATAACACTTTTAATAAAAACTTACATCACATTTTCAAGTTGTTTTCTTTCGTCTTTGTCTAGAGGTTCATTGGAAGAACAAGAAATGATATCAGCTTCTGTGTATCTGTTAGTTCAAACTAAGGAATAACCTTTGTATCAGTGTATCTGTTAGTTCAAACTAAGGAATAACCTTTGTATTAGTGTATCTGTTAGTTCAAACTAAGGAATAACCTTTGTATCAGTGTATCTGTTAGCTCAAACTAAGGAATGACCTTTGTATCAGTGTATATGGTAGTTCAAACTAAGGAATAACCTTTGTATCAGTGTATCTGTTAGCTCAAACTAAGGATAAGTGTATCTGTTAGTTCAAACTAAGGAATAACCTTTGTATCAGTGTATCTGTTAGCTCAAACTAAGGATAAGTGTATCTGTTAGTTCAAACTAAGGATAAGTGTATCTGTTAGTTCAAACTAAGGATAAGTGTATCTGTTAGTTTGAACTAAGGAATAACCTTTATATTAGTGTATCTGTTAGTTCAAACTAAGGAATAACCTTTATATTAGTGTATCTGTTAGTTCAAACTAAGGAATAACCTTTATATAAGTGTACCTGTTAATTCGAACTAAAGAATAACCTGTGATGACGAGAAAACTCGCTTGTAGAGAATTATATACATATGTACAAATAGCTGGTATTGGTACAGAAAGCACTATATAAAGGAGTGAACAATGTTTCGACCTTCTTCGGTCATCGTCAGGTTCACATAGAAGGTCGAAATGTTGTTCGCTCTTCTACATAGTGCTTTCATTATCCATACCAGCCGTTTATACATATATAAAGAATAATCTTTATATTAGTGTATCTGTTAGTTCAAACAAAAGAATAGCCTTTATATTAATGTATCTGTTAGTTGTTGTTGTTTTGAATTAAGCACAAAGCTACACAATGGGCTATCTGTGCTCTGCCCACCACGGGTATCGAAACCCGAATTTTAGCGTGCAAGTCCGCAGACATATCGCTGAGCCACTGGTGGGCATCTGTTAGTTCAAACCAAAGAATAGCCTTTATATTAGTGTATCTGTTAGTTCAAACTAAAGACTATTGTTGTTGTTGTTGTTGTTTTGAATTAAGCACAAAGCTGCACAATGGGTTATCTGTGCTCTGCCCACCACGGGTATCGAAACCCGGATTTTTGCGTATAAGTCCGCAGACATACCGCTGAGCCACTGGGAGGAAACTAAAGACTAACTTTACAATTAGCTAACAGATTTTCACTCCAACTGGTAATAAACCTAATGAAAATATTCTCGTCAAATAAACTGTCCTTTAAAGGAGATTTGTTTTTGAATTTCGCACAAAGCTACTCGAGGGCTATCTGTGCTAGCCGTCCCTAATTTAGCAGTGTAAGACTAGAGGGAAGGCAGCTAGTCATCACCACCCACCGCCAACTCTTGGGCTACACACACTTTTACCAACGAATAGTGGGATTGATCGTCACATTATACGCCCCCACGGCTGGAAGGGCGAGCACCACGCGGGCGCGAACCCGCGACCCTCGGATTACGAGTCGCACGCCTTACGTGCTTGGCCAGGCCAGGCCCCTTTAAAGAAGAACACCTATGTTTATGTCATTAAAAGAATTGTAACAGAGACAAATATCTTGAAGAATCCGTCTTTTCTCTGATTAATGTTACTTTAACTAAAGTTTATTTAACTCAAGATTTTGTTCATTTTATTGTAAAGTTGAAACTTGTTCAAAGGACTTGATTACCTGTAGTGCCGACCGTGTGGATTGGTCCTTAAAATTTAACATCATGTACCCTTTTACTTGCCGCTGAGTAATTATTATAAATAATATATTACATAATTACGTCTTCTCACGTGGCGATTCACTTTTCAACTCTAGATTATATTTATTTCTCAGATTTCCATGCAGTAGCTTATATTTAAATTTTAATATATTTATATTAAGAAAACAATATTATAGATAGCGAATAAGTGTTTGTTTGTTTGTTTTGAATTTCGCGCAAAGCTACACGAGGATTATCTGCGCCAGTCATTCCTAATTTAACAGTGTAACACTGGAGGAAAGGCAACTAGTCATCACCACCCACCGCCAACTCTTGGGCTACTCTTTTACCAGCGAATAATGGGATTGACTATGGCATTTTAACGCCCTCACGGCTGAAAGGTGAGCGTGTTTAGTGCGACGGGGAATCGAACCCGCGACCCTCAGATTACGAGTCGAATGCCTTAACCCACCTGGCCATGCCGGGCCGGCATTAAGTTAGACGAGCTGTAACATCAGAAATTCAGTTTTGAGATAGTCACAACACAAGTAGTCTGTTCTTGTTGACGAGAAACCCACTTCAAATAAAAATGTATCTCAGGCTAAGGTTTTTTCTTAACTTAAAGATTACCTACGAAAGTCGAAACAATAAATGTGTTAATACCCATACTAGCCGTTCTGAGATACAAGTATCCTGTTATATAGTTCCTTCCTAATAACGAAAGGTAGAAATGTCGTTACTAAAATTAATACACAAAAGACGAAAAAAATTATCTTTGTATGTTTATAAACATAACTTTCAAATTATTTTTTATGGCTGGTAAAACAGTTTTGTTTATGCGAACCCGCGACCCTCAGATTAGGAGTCGCACGCCTTAACCCACCTGAGCCTGTGGCTTTGGTTTGATTTTTACATGAGCCCTTATCACCTCGGTTTGTTACGTTTCAGTACAGGTATAGCTGGGTTTGTGATTTATTCTGCCCGTAATAAGGTTCAATAGCGTGATTGGTGTTTATTTGGTGAATATTTCTAAGGCTGAACTTAAGGTTAAATTTTATTTCGATATCTTACGGTTTCGGTTACTCGACAAACTGTCAGAATTATATGTTATTGATCGCGACTCTGGGCATTTGTTAAGTAAGGGTAAATGGGGTTATATATTGTGTTGGAATGATGATTTTGTTTGCTTTCTGATGAATAATTAGTTTATTTTAGTTCATCTTATTGTTAATATGTTTGGCAATAATTTTAATATTTTCTTTCGTTTTCTGCTAATTTTCTCTGTATGACTTTCGAGTAATTATTTCTAATTAATATTTCTTTGTTATTCAGACAAGTACAACCATTATGATGATGTGTTTTTGTTTAATACCCCTTCTATGAGGGTGGTTAAATAAAGAAAAAAATCACTGAAGATGCCGTGGGACGTTATAATCTTACGTTCCACCCCACTATTCGTTGGAAAAGTAAGATTATGACCAGTTGATTTGTCTATCGTTTCAATAAAAGATAGGGTTAGCTCAGATAGCGCTTCACTAGCTTTCACGAAATTCAACAAGCAAACACTTCAAGTAAAAGGATACTGTGGTTGACCATAGGTGGCGGTATCATCGCTATCAACGTTTAAGTCTTGGTTGTCATCATCTTCACTATTATGCTTTCTTGAATGAAAACCTAAAATTAACCAAAAAATAACTCATTTATTATTATTAAAGGTTCAAATTTTTAGTTACTTTTCCTTAGATACGAAAAATGATCTACAATAAACAGTTTAACAATATTTTGTATTCAAATGTCAAGTTATTATTTTAATCAATTATTTGCATTTGGTTTGGTTTATTTTGAATTTCGCGCATAACTACTCGAGGGCTATCTGCGCTATCCGTCCCTAATTTGGCAATGTAAGACTAGAGGGAAGGCAGCTAGTCATCATCACTCACCGCCAACTCTTGGGCTACTCTTTTACCAACGAATAGTGGGATTGACCGTCACATTATAATACCATCACGGTTGAAAGGGCGAGCATTTTGGTGTTACAGGATTTCGAACCCGCGACCCTCAGATTACGAGTCGAATGCCTTAACCACCTGGGCATGCCAAGCTATTTGCATTTAAACAGTCTTTCTGAAATTTTGGTTGTATAAAGTTAACGAGTTAAAATTCTGTTTGTGTTTTAAAGCATTTTCATTTTTTTTTCTGCAACACTTGTTTTCAAATATAAACCAAATTACTAAGTTTATTTTTACCACGATAAATGAACAGGCTGTATGAACCGTATTGAAGGATATTCTGACTCGTGATTTCTGAAGAAGAAATGATTTTGTTTTTAACTCGATCAAACATTTTCTATCATTACCATTAAATTACAATCAAAACAAGATACTTTTAACGATATTTTGTTGGTCATACAGTTAACAGTACTGAAATACACGATTCAAAGTTATCGTTTACTTTATGTAAAAATAAATAAGCCACTAGTGTAGAAAACTGTTGATGTTTTCAACCTTCAAATCCCGTTTCTAGACCAGACGATTGTATTCTGATATGTCTTGTCCATTCGTAATGTCCAAGATGTTCACCACCTTCCACGTCTACTGTTTCGTCTTCTGAACCATTGGTTTCTCTCTGCAAATTCAAAGTTGTTTTTTATGATTGAAAGGATAAATCAACTTCCAAGAGTTTGAATAGCACTTTCGACCTTCTATTTGAAATAATACGCTAAAGTTAGCTCGTAAACATCAGTGATAATGAATAAGCTAGGCTTATTCAGTAAATGTTAGCGAATTACTCGGATAAGCTTAGAAGTTAAACATTAATGAAATGATTTGTTTGTTTGTTTTGGGGGGTTTTTCGCGCAAAGCTACTCGAGGGCTATCTGCGCTAGCCGTCCCTAATTCAGTAGTGCAAGACTAGAGGGAAGGCAGCTAGTCATCACCTTGGGCTACTCTTTTACCAACGAATAGTGGGATTTACCGTCACATTATAACGCCCACGTGGCTGAAAGGGCGAGCATGTTTGGTGCGACGGGGATGCGAACCCGCGACACTCAGATTACGAGTCGTACACCGTAATCCACCTGGCCATGCCGGGCCTTAATGAAATGAAAAATAACAACAGTGAAGAATAATCCTTTAGGCTCAGTAAATACCAGTAAAACTTTTAAAGTTGGTCGGTTAAATTAGTGAATTAATGAGCTAGGCATAGTTGGTCAACATCAGCAAAACTACGTATGCAAGGCTAAGTTGGTTATAAGTAGCAACTTAATCAATTATTCTTAGTTGGTTAATATTAACGAATTAATCAATTAAACTCAGTTGGTAAACATCAGCGAAATTATTTAATTAGACATAGTTGATAAACATCAGGGAAATTTAATGAATTCGGCTTAGCTTACTTTTATAGATATCTTGTAAAATTTGGCAAAATCTAGAAAAAAATTGTTTTTCTTTATTTCTTCGTTTATGTCATGAAGCAAGAATATTTTGATATACACGTAATTAAGTAAATAAATAATTCTATCTTGGAAACAAAAATCCAATAACCAAAATATTTTAACTTTAACCTAAATCAAACCTTAATTTTATATAATAAACAGATAACAGCGATAAAGACAGTTAAATTTTAACTACAACGTAAGCCTAACCTTGATGATATACCATATTGAAATGACGTCTTTTTGACTTATTTAACATTATGTGATACATCCAAGAAATAAGTTTACACAGGTTTAATTTTCTTGTTTACATCAGCATAATTGTTTTTCCGAAAAAAACAATCGATTTACTTGTGTTTTTAATTTATTTCAACTAAAATACTTCATTTTAAAAACATCCACAATACAAAGCCATTTCATGAGTGTAGAAATGTTGGTGTATCAATCAGTGATGTCGAGAAACCCACTTGTTGAGAACTTTTATATGCAAAAACGGCTGTTCTGGGCCCAGAAAACACTTCAAATAGAAGAGCGAACAACGTTTCGACCTTCTTCGGTCATCGTCAGGTTCACAAAGAAAGGGTTACTGGTCGGAAGCTGACCACGTGTTTGGGAGGGGTTGTATAATTGAGTGTTGCAATGTAGAGGGCGCGGTTTGAATATATAATTTTGTCTATAATATTAATATAGGTATAATGGTGTTCCTATATTAATATTATAGACAAAATTATATATTCAAACCGCGCCCTCTACATTGCAACACTCAATTATACAACCCCTCCCAAACACGTGGTCAGCTTCCGACCAGTAACCCTTTCTTTGTGAACCTGACGATGACCGAAGAAGGTCGAAACGTTGTTCGCTCTTCTATTTGAAGTGTTTTCTGGGCCCAGAACAGCCGTTTTTGCATATAAAAATGTTGGTGTATCAGTTTTGGATTATTGTTAGATTGTGAATTTTGCTGTGTTTACATATGTAGCGTAGAAACCGACGTACCTTTCTAATACACCGCTCGACGTGCGAGTTGAAAACATCCAGCGGCCCCGCTAATCTGGCACAGCATGCAGGACACACGGGTCCTTCCCTAGTCCTCTTCTTCCCCTTACTGGGACGAACTGAAATACAACTTGTTGCCTCAACAAATAACCTTCTGTTACTTAACATATTTTGTTACTGTTTATGGTAAAGAAACTCTTAATGAAACTTACTTACAGTGTTTAGAGTGCGCTTAAAGTGAGAATAAGAAAGTGAAAAAAACAAAACGGAATTTTACTGAGTGAGTACTTAACAAATAAAGCTTTGTAAACATAGTATAGTACTTTAGTTATGAACCAACGTCACAAAGCACTGCATTATGCTTCAAAATTGTTCTTACTCAATTTATCAAGTAACTTGTTCTAGTCGGAAGTTAGTGTTAACTGAGTATTAAAATAAATCAGTAGCAAAATATAGTTGTTTGAAAAATTAATGATCTTTTATTGCAGTTGGGCAACATATACTGAATGTCTGTACATTCAGAACTAGACTGCACAAACAAGGGCAGGTTATGTTTGTCCGTTCAAAACTGTTCTACACTATGTTTATCCTTCTACGTTCTAATACATACAATTATACTTTTTACCACGACCTCGGTAACCGCCAGAGTTTAATTTTAAAGTTTGCCGAAACTGTCACAGTGAACGCGACTGGTTAAATTTCAGATTCCGTACATCCAGCCTAAAGGTGAGTTTGTTTGTTTTGAATATTGCGCAAAACTACTCGAGGGCTATCTGCGCTAGCCGTCCCTAATTTTGTAGTGTAAGACTAGAGGGAAAGCAGCTAGTCATCACCTTGGGCTATTTTACCAACGAATAATGGGATTAACCGTCACATTATAACGCCCCCATGGCTAAAAGGGCGAGCATGTTTGGTGTGACCGGGATTCGAACCCGCGACCCTCGGATTACGAGTCGAACGCTTTAACACACTTGGCCATGCCAGGCCCTAAAGATGAGAAATATACGCAAACTAACACGACCAAATACATCGTATCAAAATTATAAAAGAAACAACTTACCTCCAACTCGGTTTTGTCGATTACACTTTACTTTCTGGAAAGTCTTTATTCATGTAAAGAAATAAGGTTATAATTAATTAACCAAATATATAGTAAAACCAGCACTATGTTTAAGAAATTAAAAAATGTATGAATTGCACTTCAAAGAAATAGCAATAATAATAATAATTAGTTTAATAGTAATAGATTGTGTTGATGTGTTAAACTAACTTAACAGTTGTTAAACTTCTCTCAAACCATGTTCACTTCCATTAACTTTCAACAGATGTTTTAATGTAACAAAACATGCTACACCGTCGTCTTTAAGAGATGTTTTAATGTAACAAAACATGCTACGCTGTCATCTTTAACAGGTGTTATAGTACAACAAAACTCGTCATATTAACGAGTTAACGAATTTAATAAATCATCGCACTTTACCTTCCTTAAGACATTAATTAACGGCACTTGGCAAAAAGACTGCTATCAAAGACAACAACATGTACCCCAAGATTAAGCAACGTAACATAAAAAACAACAAAAAATACGACAGAGTTTTAGTTGGTGTTTGCCGATAAGTTCGACCGAACACACCAGTACGATTTATATATTAAATCAAATATAATAATGTGTTTACATTACGTAGGGAAGAAACAACAGAGAAAGCCACGTACATGCCAACGAGATTCTGAAGAACTCAGTACTTCCTTCTTTCGGCTACTGCCGGGAGAGGGCGATCGCTGTAATGAGGAGAGTTTTATTAAAACATACATTTGTATTGCAGTTTCTCCTTCAGTATTAGGAGGATAAATTTGTTAAAATTACGTTCATCAAGACAAAAAATAGTCATAATTTAGTTAGTGTACTTGTGTCCGTGACGTAACTACTAATATAACACTGTCGTATCACGTTTATGTGAGGGTATTCTAGATCATAGAACTAAGCGGTGGATTATATTTTTTGTTTTTGAATTTTGCGCAAAGCTACACGAGGGCTATCTGTGCTAGTCGTCCATAATTTAGCAATGTAAGACGAGAGGGAAGGCAGCTAGTCACCATCACCCACTGCCAACTGTTGGGATACTATTTTACCAACGAATAATGGGATTGACAGTCACATTATAACGACTCAACAGCTGAAAGAGCAAGCGTGTTTGGTGCGACAGGGATTCGAACCCGCAATCCTCGATTACGAGTCGAGTGCTTTAACCACTTGGCCATGCCGGGCCCTAAACAGTTGAACAAAAATGAAGTATTAGACTTATTTAGAACTAATACAAAAGTTAATATTAGCAGTTGGAGTTCAGGGCTTAACGAAATAAAAATGAGGATTATATGAAGCGCACTGTTTATTTGTCATGTTTTGAATCATAGATCTCACAATAAGACAACGATAAGTATATGAAATTTTAACGCTAAAATCCAGGGTTCAATTTCCCGCGGGAACAACAGATAACCCAACGTGACTTTGTTCAAAAAGACAAACTCGAGAACATTGACTTTGATATTTAGATATTTAACACTCCTACGAAAAGTGGGGCCTAATAGGCACCAGAGCAACTTGAAAGGTTATTGATATTAGGCTAATAATTTTGTATTTAAATGAAATTGCCATTAAAATATAAAGGGATAGGGTCAGTTAATGGCAATTTCATTTAAATATAAAATTATTAGCCTAATATCAATAACCTTTCAAGTTGCTCTGGGGCCTATTAGGCCCCACTTTTCGTAGGAATGTTAATATTTTGATATTTAGAATATAAAATTTCTCTTAATTATTTTTATTCCTTATGAAAAATATGTGGCGCTTTATTGTTGTTCCTATACTGTAGAGTTATGTAACGTGAACTCTGTCCACCGCGGAGATCCAACTGTGAATTTTAGCGTTGTAATTTTGCATATTCAACATTGATTTGTAGTGAACGTGGCACTTTAGTACGGTTTAACTTATATTTATTATACATAAAATTTTATATAACGATAGCAAAATAGTCCAAGTAAAGCGCTTACCCTATTTTGTGACGTTCCTTCACTAGTTGACCTTTTGAAAGATCTGATGGCAAAAAATTAAATGAATATTAATCAATATTTCTCTATCAAATCACAATACATCAAATATGATTACATCTGTTGTACATACTTAGCTAGCGGAGAGACATTTATAAAAACTGGAATCATTATTATTGGACAAAAACTAAATCTAAAAGAAATCCATGTATCTATGTTCAAAGATCAGCGGGTTAGCGTAGTGGACATTTATTTTACAAAACTTTGACACTCAAAGCACAGCTCTTCTTGTGTGTTGAACACTTCTTTGTTCATTATCCTTTCACCAACAACAGTTCTTAAATCACCCTTTTTCACAGCTTCAGTTCTTAAAATGTTAAATTTCATTCATAGATCAGATTGATTGTTTTGGAAATTAAGTACAAAGCTACACGAAGGGCTGGCTATCTGTACTCTGTCCACCATGGGTATCGAAACCCGGTTTCTAGCGACGTGAGTTCGTTGTCTTATTATATCTGACGATACATTTCGGATTTCTCCACTGAAAAACGTATACACATTTCATCGCTAACTTGTAAAAATTTGAATATGACCTACTTAGAATGTTAGCTATCGAAACATTAGTTGGATAAAGAGGTGTCGGTAAACCATACTTGTTTAGTTTAGTTAAAAGTTGAACTTCCTGTCCAAAATGTAATAACATTTCCTCGGAAGTTATGGTCACTCCACATGCTGGACAAGATGACGACTGATTGTCCGACAGACCCCTTTTCTTTTCCTCTATAACGTAAAATAAAATTTATGTGAATAATCAACTGAAAAATATATGATATACAATAGTTCTTCATTTCTACAAATAATTTTATCGTTAGTAACAAAGCGAGGGTTTAGCATGTAATTACTAGCTTACGTTAATTGTAAAAACAACCACAAACACGTAATGAACGTACGTTAAGTCATTTTACTGTATGTTAATATGTATTACGGAAGCCAAGAGCTAATGTAATTAATAGCGGTGCGAGCCACTTAATGAATGCTATCATGGTTCTAAAGTGGAGACGATGAACCATGAACATTAATTAATGAGATCGTAGAGTGGAACCAGAACTGCTGTGGAGAACAGGTTGTAGCACGGCTCGCTCAGCTGAGACCCATTTGTCACACGTGCTGTTCATTCATTTCCAACACCAGAAAAAGTTACTAATCTGTGATAAACGTTCTTGTCTGAATAATTATTGGATTCCTAAGTAATGTTAGCTATACGAGAAGGATGTGACGTGCTTATGGAGGATATGGGTGCTACTTGAATCTATATGTTATTAACGAATGTGAAATAAAACACGTTACACAATATCATACATATATGTTTGTGTATGTATCGTATTGTTCTGTTTACTGTTAGTAAGGTTCAATCTTCAATACACGTGTCTACACTTTGACTTTAGCAACTTCTTCATGACAATTGTTCACACGTGTCCACACTTTGACCTTTCGCAACTTGTTCATGGCAACTGTTAACACGTGTAAGCACATCGAAGTGTTCTTTGACACTTATGTTCAATACAACCGAGATAGTGTTTGTAGATTCAGGACTTGTGTCTGAAGTTTAACCTTTAAAACAGAAGGCAGACGTTCAAACACGAATTTCTTCAGTTTGTTTTTTGTGAACATTTGTACGTTAACCTACCGTGTGTAATCCACACGTTAACTTGTATCATATTAACCTATAAAATCGTATGTAATCCTCACGTTACCCTGTATCACATTAACCTTCTGAACCGTGTGTGTTTTCTTACAGCAAAGCAACATCGAGCTATCTGCTGAACCTACCGAGGAGATCGAACCTCTTATTTTAGCGTTGTGCATCCGTAGACTTACCGCTGTACTAGGGATGGGGGACCAAACCGTGTGTAATTCACATCTTAATATACCAAACCGTCTTGTCTTCCATAAAATACTTGTATAACACCAACAGTTATGTGAGCCATGCTTCATAAAATACTTGTATAATACAACAGTTGTGTGATTCATGTTCTATAAAATACTTGTATATACGTAATGCGTGTACACATTAGATACATTAGACAAAGTATTCTTATGAAATTACCTGATAGAATGTGGAACAGTTGCTTGGCACAGCTCCTGTAGCAAATATTGTAAAGATTAACAACAAAACTCGACTGTTCCAGCCTCTGAAAGCCATTTAATCAGTCATGTGGACAGTCATCAATAACCAGCATATTGCATGAGCGATCCCATTGGTTTGTTTCTTTGTTGATGCCGAATTATGAATATTGCTAGTTGGAAAGTTATGAACTGGTCTATCATAGGTTAGAGATGACCTTCCTAAACCCCTTCTTATTAATGGGCTAATGATACCGACGACAATCAGGACCTTTCTAACCCTATTTTCATTAATTGGCTAATGATACCGACGACAATCAGGACCTTCCTAACCCTCTTCTTATTAATGGGCTAATGATACCGACGACAATCAGGACATTCCTAACCCCCTTCTTATTAATGGGCTAATGATATCGACGACAATCAGGTTCTCTGCTCATTTCACTCATTCTCTGACTCCTACTAAAAACGACAACAGGCTCCACCTGTGTTACAACTCGACAAATCTAACGAACAAGAGAGGGTTAGAAAATTGCTAAATTAAATTTTCAAGGACTGATGGAAAATCACATTAGAAACGTAATCATAATACTTTATTAATTTTCGTGCAAGAACTGAGATGTAACTTCAGGAAAACTGATTTAGATAAAACATAATTCGACTAAAAATTTAACGTTTTGACTAACACCTGCTAAACTTATCTTTTTTAAAATTTAAATGTTTCGTCTAATTGACAAATATACAGTATTAGAAAATTTATTGAGTTGAAAAAAAATAATTTTTCGATATTTTTTCATAAATGTATTATTTATAGATATGTATCGGGCTCGCTCAACTTGGCCCGGCATGTCCAAGCGTGTTAAGGCGTTTGACTCGTAATCCTAGGGTCGAGGCCCGGCATGGCCAAGCGTATTAAGGCGTGCGACTCGTAATCTGAAGGTCATGGGTTCGCATTCCAGTCGCGCCAAACATGCTCGCCCTTTCAGCCGTGGGAGCGTTATAATGTGACGGTCAATCCCACTATTCGTTGGTAAAAGAGTAGCCCAAGAGTTGGCGATGGGTGGTGGTGACTAGCTGCCTTCCCTCTAGTCTTACACTACTAAATTAGGGACGGCTAGCGCAGATAGCCCTTGAGTAGCTCTGTACGAAATGGAAACAACCAAACATCGCTCAACTTTAACGTCTCTGGATTTTGACTAAACTTTCAAAATCTACAGTAATTAATATATTTACCTTCACCCAACCAGATATCACTATCTGTTAAACAATACTGCTTTAAGTGTTCCTACTCCTGCAACAGTTAATCATTATTTCTTTAAGACTACTTCTTAGACTAAAGTGTCGTCATTCCCTTCAACAATACTTGACTATCGTTCTGTTTCAACTCTGTCCGTTTATCAAATCAGTTTATATTTTTATAATTACAGATTTGTGTTATGTGAAAATTCGACCCACTAGAATGTAAAGATTATGTATATATTGGCTTAGTTTAGTTGGAGCCAACAAAGATTTTCTATTCCACGTTTTTATTAAATGTTCTTGTTGTTTTCTCTACGTTAGCTTCAAGAATGATTAGGTTTAACAATGCATGACGGTTTGAGCTCTACATTGTATCCAGACGCTCCTGTCTTTAGTGTTCGTGTGCTTGAGCGTTAAAAATAAAGCATTTTGGGATAAAAGTTGACATTTTATTTAACAAAAGCCTATTGTTAACTATCTAAAGAAATACTGCAGTGAAACAAAGTCGATGACCTGTTTACCAGGAAGGACATACACAACTAACTTACACTACTAACACAAAACTCCTTATTTAGTAAATTTCTAAATGACTCCAGATCCAAAGACGGTCAGCGATCCACGCCATTAATTCTGACTGATTGTTAGATGACAACACGAACCCAACAACCACGTAGTGCCATCTATTGTCGGTTGTGACAACAAAAGAACTTAGGCACAGCTGCCAATTTCGTACTTCCTAACTTGAGATACCACTGGAAATATTGGTGGCGTGAAAAAGGAAAGAGAGAGGAGTTACGTGTACTGGAAACAAAGAACAGGCTGCTACATAATGGTAATATGTGGAAATAAAATGTTATTCAAACATTAACAACACATATAACATCATGGACGAAAGAAGTTCACAACACTGGTGAGTGTTATAGTACTAACATCATGGACGAACGAAGTACACAACACTGGTGAGTGTTATAGTACTAACATCATGGACGAAAGAAGTACACAACACTGGTGAATGTTATAGTAACCTTTAAGGTTTTTAATATCAAATGAAAAGTCATTACACTTTAACACGACAACTTCGACTCACTGTCCTCAGAATACTGTTATAAATAATGATTCTCAATTTATATATAAAAACCCACTAAAAATATAAATCTGTGGTAATATATATACCATAAAGAGTAAACAAAATTCCAACACGGACAACAGCTGCCACAAGGAGAGTAACGCATAACACAAGTTATTCAGCTTGATAAAGTCGTCATGAAATAAAAGAATGGTGACAACGTTAAAGCCTATAAATTCGACATTGTATACTTCGAGTTTCAAAACTGTAGAAACACAAAGGTGTTCTCTTCTAAGAAATGTGAAGTAAAATCGGATCCGACAAGTTTGTTTTTGTTTCATCTTTTCTTTGTGCCCCACATACCTTCCTTAAGTATCTGCAGAATGCCATTTACCCAATAGTTTTTCTACTGTCTTGAATCTTAACATCAGGACACGTGTTTTAAATGAGGTCTGGTGTAAAGTTTCCTAAGCTTACCGACTTTCAGAATGTTATACTAGGTTTACGGCCGACAACACGGTTTGCAAAAAATGTATATAACTAATAGTTCTATGAGCTGCCATATTTACAAACCTTAGCATTTTTTATGTTATGTACTTTTAGTCAGTTTGTCATATTTACAAACCTTAGTCGTTTTGATGTTATGTACTTTTAGTCAGTTTGTCATATTTACAAACCTTAGTCGTTTTGATGTTATGTACTTTTAGTCAGTTTGTTTATATAATTAACTTGACTAATTTAAAAGGTCCTTTTAGCTATGATCTACGTAATTATTTAATGTTAGTCACGCACTACTGATTGATTGTATTTGAACAAATTAATAAATCCTAACTCTGTCTGAAACTCAAGACAATATTTGGTAAGTGTGATTCAGAAGTGGGAGGTCAGTGGTCGCTACACTTCGATCAACTGAGTGATTCGTTGTTTTTTTTTCGGAATTGATCCTTATTTTAGATATTAAGATGGTTTGGATCACTCTCTCTCTCTCTGATTGTCTGCAATATAAATTGAAGTCTCAATATAACAATAAGCATAACTTATCTCTCTATAACAATAAACATAACTTATCTCTCTGTAACAATAAACATAACTTATCTCTCCATAGCAATAAATATTTTTATTATTCCTTCATATTTTATTTTGTTCCTCAATGGCGAAGCGGAAGTTTTGCGGATTTACAACTCTCTAATCCGGGTTTCAATACCTGTGGGGGGGGGGCAGAGCACAGATAACACTGTGTAGCTTTCTCATTAACTGCAAACCAGCAAACTCTCTAACCTGCCATATAGTTGCACAGCTATAAGTCTGAAAATTCAAAACACTCCAAAATTGAGTCCCAATACTCGTGGTGGGTAGGCCAAGAAATTACTAATACCCATAAATTAGAAACATTATTCACCATGTTAGGTTTATCCAAGTATGGAGATATAATCCGAAATATTTCGTCATGAAATATAGAAACAGACGGTTTTGTTATGAAACCTAACCCGACTCTCGTCTAACCGAAAAACAAACACCAAGAGCACCACCTTGGAAGTGTGCACTTACTAAATGTCAAACTTATTGTAATTACGTTTACAATTTTGAAATCATAACGAATGATTATCACACAGTTTATTATTCTTGTTAGAAACGAAACAACTACAAAATTATTAAACATGACTACACTAAAGGTATTTTTAACGACTAAATGAAATATAAAACTATCGATGAACTAAAGATACGTCATTTTGGATTTTGTTATCCATAATCAAAGGATTTTCTGAAAAATTGTGAAATGGTTATCAGACTGAGAACAATCACACGAGGCTGTAACAAAAACTATAAACTTTCTCTGAGCGGTCCAAACGACCAAGTTGGAATGTTCTCGGTAGTGATGGTTATTATTCATGTCATCGCTAAACCTAACAAAATGTCGACGCGGCCTTCCACTAGAGGTTCTGCCACCTGGTGAAACCATTCTGGTCTGGTTTTACTCCGTGTTTTCGACAGTTTTGTTTTGTTAGTAGTTAATGATTACCACCCTAATCTAAATAAATAATCGCAATGAGAGGTCCAGCTGTGTCATGCGAGTCCGCTCGTGCTGCTGGCACGAGACACGCATGGCACATCGCGAGTGAAAGATACTACCTGAATAAATAAACCTCCAAACCAGTATCTCCCTATTCGCTCTCACTTTCATTCCAAGGTGCTGAGAGGTTCCATTATTACCAACTGTTAAAACGTAAATACCATCTGAACTCGTTTACAGAAATGTAAAAGGAAAATTCCATTTCCTTCGTTAGAAACGTACTTGTAGACACGAACCAGTTGTTGTACTACTAGCGTAAGTTTCGAAAACTTAAATGCTCGAGAAAAGAAATATCGTTCTCTGATACAGGACAAAGCTACTTTTATAACGGTCTTTCCTCATAGTTCACGAAAGTCAGGTTGATGAGTTTATATAAAAATAGCTCAAAATATCTAAAGTGCACCTGGGTGTTTTTTAAGATGAAAACTCACAGCCTTGAATAGAATAATCTAATAAACAACAAGATCAATTGATTTACATAATTACTGCGCAATCGCTCGTTGAATTCTCAAATACTATGTTTGTTTGTTTCGAATTTTGCGCAAAGCTACTCGAAGGTTATCTGTGCTAGCCGTCCCCCATTTATCAGTCTAAGACAAGAGACAAGGCAGCAATTCATCATCACCCACCGCCAACTCTTGGGCTACTCTTTTACCAACAAATAGTTGGATTAACTGTCACATTATAAATAGGGCGAGCATATTTGGAGCGACTGGGATTCGAACCCGCGAAACTCAGATTACGAGTCGAACGCCTTAGCCCACCTGGCCATGCCAAGCTCAAATACTATGTTAAAAATGGTTTAGACATATAGTATTATATAACAGAGACCACATAGAAAACATTCAAAATACTTCTAAAATTATTGAAACTGTTTCAAATATTATATCGATATTATAGCTAATAAGGGTCAGTAAACAAGAGTAAAGCTCAGAAATCTTCATTCCACTACAGCGTAGTGAATCATACTGTCAATAGCATCATCTAAAAAGGTTTATTAAGCAGCAACAACGTAAGCAGGAACTAAGAGATCCATGTTGATGTTGTTTCTTTCAGACCAGTTTACACATCCAGAAGTAATGGTCTAGTTGTGTTTATGTGTCCACTCGATCTGAGGGGCAGTAGTCTCCTTCATTAGATACTGACTTTTAAGATTTTTTCCTCACATCATGATCCCCAGTAACATTAAAGTACTTATATTTTTGTTTTCTTCCTCAAACTAACTTTTTGTCCCTTTATGTCCCTAAAAAAAGGAAGAAAAAAAAACACCCTTAAAGTACCATTGAGTCTGAGACACGAACCAATATAAATATTTCTTTAATTACCGTTCTTTAACTGTTAGAAGATGGTCATAGCTACAACCAAAGATTGAGTATCCATAACTTTTAAAAAGATAATTAGTGAACTAAACTTATATTTATCCAGCTCCAGCTGTTGAGGCTGACCAGCAACAGTGTAACTTTGACTAATATAAGTGTGATTTTACAAGCGGTCACTGTGACATTGACCATTACGGTTCTATATTCGTTGTTCAGAGCCTATATCGTCATGTTAAACCCGCTTTCGTAGAATAAATACCATGTGCGAACCGAATAACACGACCAAAAACTATGTAATGCTCATGTAGCAACAAACTATACATACTTCCTTATATGAACGCCAGAAGAACAACAAGATGTAACAAATGGACCAGCTAGTCACTCCAACCACGGCTAGCGTTATTCTAGAAATTACTAAATCTGAGGAACTTGGGTTGGGCCAGATGTCATAATGATAGATGTTATTGTCGACTGGATCAGGTGAGACGTGGCTGGTAATGATATTCCTTATCTCCACTATTATATGTTCGACCGTTTAGATAGATTTGGGCCTGTGAAAGGCTTCAGCGAACACTTTTAATATCCTTAAAGAAGGGGGAGGCTTACCTCAGCTTTGTAAGCCCCTGTAAATGACAATTTCATAAGGACGCACTTTTCCAGCCATCTGCGTTACCAATATTCAAGACCACTCGTATTCATGTATATGATGCACAAAAGCACTCAGAAAAACACAAGATACTGGCAACATAGAATCATCCAGTATAATGATTCATAGACTATACTGACCGCTCTCGTCTCTCATACATGTTGTTCCATAAGGAATGCAGGTAGATTATAGCAAACACGGGGTTTGTGGAAGATTACTGTGTCTTCACAATGACTAATGGTTATGAATGATGAGGTGACGTTGACTGCTATCATCTCTTTGTGGTTATTAGTTGTAACATCAAATCACAGCCTTTTATATTCACCCGAAAAATGAAACCTACCAAGGATTAGTTCCACAATAAATCAGTCAACCCTACAGCTTAAGTATGAAGGGGTTCCTGGGCTGTTTTCGTGTTTCTTCCAAACTTACAACACTACCACACATTCTAAAATTTAACTGGGGTTAGTTATTAGATTATAAACAGCCGGTCGACAGTAAACAACTAAATCCATCAACTTTACTTCACAGCATCTTCTATGTCTTGAAGACTATACTTGATCAGAGAGAAGAGACAGTTTTATGAGTTAACATCGACAACAAAAACAGACAAGATTACCAGAAAATATTTTTTACAAAATATCTATATAATATAGACTACACTTTACACACACAAAGATGAGGTATAGTACTATATTGCTTTCCCAAAAACCTAAATAAGACAAATTAATTTTCCCAAAAACCAAGATAAGACACTTTAGTCTCACATCACCTAATTTCTGCGACAAGAGTAAACTTAAAACAATGCATTACATAGAAACATAGCATCTCTAATTCGGGTATAGCATCAAACACATAATCCTGTCTCACAGCCTTTAAATATCAGAACAAAACCAGCGACAAAACTGCAAGTTGACACCTATAATCAGAATCTTGTCGATAGGATGTTTTTCATTTATTTCCTTTTTCGTTGTTTTACCATATTTGTTTTATGGTGTTATATCATGTTGGTTTTACCTTGTTATAACATATTTATTTTACCTTGTTATATCGTATTTGTTTTACCTTGTTATATCATATTTATTTTACCTTGTTATATCGTATTTGTTTTACCTTGTTATATCATATTTATTTTACCTTGTTATATCATATTTGTTTTACCTTGTTATATCATATTTATTTTAACTTGTTGTATCATATTTGTTTTACCTTGTTATATCATATTTATTTTAACTTGTTGTATCATATTTATTTTAACTTGTTATATCATATTTATTTTAACTTGTTGTATCATATTTGTTTTAACTTGTTGTATCATATTTGTTTTACATTGTTATATGATATGACTTTTTAGCCCTTTATCTCTTTTGTTATTTGTTGTGACACTCATAAGTAATCAATGTTATAAGTTACACGGTTGAATCCGACACTAGTTGTTATACTACAGTCTGTAAAGCAGCCTGGTGGTCAGTCCGTAAAAAAACGTGTCGACATCATCAAAATCTGGAAACGATTCTGTTTTAGTCCATAAAAACTTTCACGATTTTGAACAGAGCAGATAAACAACGAAAACATGAAAGAAACTTGAATTACTTCAACAAACTGTTGAAAGTTCACTAAAACTGTTTTTCAAAGAGTACATATATACGAATATTTAGCCCGAGCCTAAAACAATTTTTGCCATTATTAGTAGGTTTAGTCAACTTCCAATTGCTGCAACACTACTGGGCATGATCTACAGTATTATGATAGGAAGTGATTGGCTTCCACCGATGTTTTTGGAGACCGTCTGCTATAGAATAGTTCAGTTAAAGACTTGTCCGTTTACAGCACTTTGCAGAACGCCAGTAATGGGTCAACTGGGAGACAATAGCTTGTAGTGTTGAATCATGTAACACGTGTCATGTTTTAATGTATGATTCATGTAAAACATGTAATGTGATTTGTGCAGTTGAGTCTAGTTGTTGCTGTCTCATCGCTATACACTGCACGATAGTGAAGTGACACGGTTTAACATAATAACCTTTACTGTTGTTTTGGCTCCAAGTTCGAATAGCTTGATCTAGAACATGGTAAAATGTACTGAACTAGCCACTAGTTCCCTTCACACGTGCTCTAAATATTTTCTATGTCACAAGTATTTCAAACAAACATCCAGTAAAGATTACACAGAAGTGAGACAAATGGCCCTTCCCAACACAGAATCAACATGGATCAGGGTAACAGTAATCCTACGTGCAGTTTGGGCACACGTGCATGTTGGCGCTTTGTTGTTATATCAGAAGATTCCAGGACACGACCTTCTATAAACCTGGTCGCCGTTCTTTTACATGAACATTGTAAACATTCTCGACTTTTGTCGGTAAGACATCAAAGGAGCTTGTCCTCAGGCTGATCCTGGTGGTCGGGGTGATGACCACATTTAGAGTTATCTGTTTCTGAAATGAAGCCACTTGCCTCACTTTATGGCATCTTAATTACACCCAACACAAAGTATATACTTCCGACAAAAATCTATTGGTTCTTAAAGATCTAAAGTGAAATTCCAGAACAAGACCATTTTGCTTTTTTGAAATCCAAGACAATCCCGTAAGAACCGCCCATCGTTAGTAAAAGACTTGTTTATAAACGAAGGACTACTCAAATCATTTCTCACAGAATCGATTCCCATGTTAATCTGATAAAAAACGTCTCTTAACATTTTAGTAAAGTTCACTAGGCCTAAAGTTGTATAACATACGTTGTAGTGTTTCCATAACAGCAAAGAAATAGTGCAGCTTACCTAATAGCTACTAATATTTTACATATATCCATGGTCAGGTGGGTTGAGACGTTCGGCTTGTAATATGAGGGTCGTGGATTCGAATCCCCATCACACCAAACATGCTCGCCATTTCAGCCATGGGGGCGGTATAATGTGATAGTCAACCCAACTATTCGTTGGTTAAATTAAATTTTTATCCATCTTGTCTTTCTCTCAGAAACAAGACTTATTTTGTAGGGGCTGGTTTTCAACCAATACAGTACCCAAATCATGTAGCAAACATAAATAGCCTGGCATGGCCAAGTTGGGTTAGGGTACTCGACTTTCAGTCTGTGGGTTCATATCCCTGAGCCATCAAACAGACTTGCCCTTTCAGTTGTGAGGACTTTAAATGAGATGATCAATCTTACTATTCATTGGTTAAAGAGTAATCCAAGAGTTGGCGGTGAGTGGTAATGACTTGCTGCCTTCCCTCTAGTCTTACACTGCTAAATTAGGGACGGTTAGCACAAATAGCCCTCGAGCAGCTTTGTGCGAAATTAAAAATAAACAAATATAGGATTTGAGAATTCAACGAGCGATTGTGTAGTAATTATGCAAACCACATTTCTGTTGAAACGCTATTAACATAATCAGTTAACCACGTTTCTGTTAAAAAAACTGTTAACATAATTAGTTAACACGGTTCTATTAAAACACTGTTAAAATTACGTCAGCAGTTAAAGTTACGTGTGATTTGATAGTCGTGGACAACAGAACAACTACAAGACATCACAGCCTTAAAGACATTTTGTTCAGTTGTAGAACACAATACGTAAGTATGCCTGAACGATTATCGACGATTAGTTATACACATATCAACAGTATGTTGAATAAATTACGTGAAAATAACACTGTAAACCAAATTCTTACTTTGACAAGGATGACTTCCATTTGGCGTCTTGCGGTCAACGTGATCATCGGTGTCAGAAGCTTGAGTTTCCGTCAGTCGGTCGTGTGTTTTCGGTGAGATGACCGGCGTGTCGGTTGTGCACTCTTCTTTAACCTGAACGGGGGAAGGTAACCCCGCTTGTAAGGATGGGGTGCTACTGCTGTCTGGGGGAGTTAGAAAGGATGAACTTGAATAATGAGACGACGACACGTCGGAGCTGTCGGGTTTTAAACATTTTGTGGGGATAAAAGCAGACGCGTGAAATCCATTAATTCTACGATCATTCGAAACCCCCAGGGATCTAAACGTCCCCCCTGCGCCAGTGTTGAGGAAGCTCACTTGCCTGTCGAGACAAGGGGGAGTTATAATGGAGGAAGAAGCTGGAATAAGGTGGGCCGGCAGGGTGGGGTAGGTGTCTGTCTGTCCAAACATGGTTCTGACGGGGAAAGCTGTAGTTGACGTGAAGGGTGTGTGATAGACCGGATCTTTCTGGCGCTGCACTTGCAAATTGAGCTGGGCAGCGTCAACTGGCTGAGATGTGAGGTAAACTGAGGGGTCCAGCCCTCCCATACACAACTGTAAGCCCTGTAAAACGATAAAGCAGGATTAATCTACAACAGGCAGTTTAGTTTAATACAAACAGTTTTAAACATCTACTACGCACAGAATGTTCAGTTAACTTTATAAGTGTAACATAAACATCTTCACACATACAACGTTCAGCTAGCATTATTAGTGTAACATAAACATCTTCACACATACAACGTTCAGCTAGCATTATTAGTGTAACATAAACATCTTCACACATACAACGTTCAGCTAGCATTATTAGTGTAACATAAACATCTTCACACATACAATAGCAACATTACACTATGTAACACAAATTTTGTTCCTGGATAGTATGTGTCATTTCTTAATTGCTTGTGTTGAAAAAGTACAGAAAATGGCCATTATTCCCTTCAAACTTTGCTTTTATGACATGGATAATGAAATAAAGATTTACGTGTATTCATAATAAAGTTATACAAAAATGTTTAGAAGTGAGTAGTTTTTCGAGATTTGCGACTGTAATGTAAATCACTTTCACGCCTTAGCCCCTGAATATAGTCTCCCATCATGTTTTTGGTATACGCTCCTTAGTAGCGGGCCCGGCATGGCCAAGCGCGTAAGGCGTGCGACTCGTAATCCGAGGGTCGCGGGTTCGTGCCCGCGTCGCGCCAAACATGCTCGCCCTCCCAGCCGTGGGAGAGTTATAATGTGACGATCAATCCCACTTTTCGTTGGTAAAAGAGTAGCCCAAGAGTTGGCGGTGGGTGGTGATGACTAACTGCCTTCCCTCTAGTCTTACACTGCTAAATTGGGGACGGCTAGTACAGATAGTCCTCGAGTAGCTTTGTGCGAAATTCCAAAACAAACAATCCTTAGTAGCGGCGTTCAAATTCCAGTATATCTTGGTGAAAGCGCTCTCCTTGCTACTCTGAATATGCTCTCATGTTTTCCTTGAATTTATCATGATGAGTGTCAAGGATATGGACATCCTGCAGCCCATTTTACTGTAGTTCCTCAACAGAGCCTCAACCAGTTCCACAAAATTTTCTTCCTTGTGTTTGCCCAAGAAGCCCCGAACCACTGCGACAAAGCTGCCCCAAGATTTTTTCTTCCTATTGAGCTTCTCGGGGAATTCTGTGCACTTTAAGATATTCTTTATTTGTGGTCCAATGAAGATACCAACTTTGACCTTTGCCTCAGACAGCTTTGGGGAAGAAGTCTCAAAGGTACTTGAAAACTACAGACTCCTTATCAAGAGCTGTGATAAATAGTTTCATAAGACCTAGTTTTATGTGCAATGGAAGGAACAACACCTTCTGGAGGTCCACTAGTGGCTCGCACTTGATATTGTGCCTCCCCACAGAGAACTCGGTCAGTTGTGGCCAGTGCTTCCTGTTGTCGTGAGCTGTAGTGTCCCTACTGTCCCCAAACATAACAGGGAAACTTGGATACCCATCAGGAATACCACCATTTTGAAGCCTCCGATAACCTCCTAGCCATACTCATCATACTTCAAGACTTCTAGCAATATCTTGACATTGTTGTGTTCCTCTTTGAGGTGCACCGAATGAACCAAGAGAAGAGATGGATACTTATTCCCGTTGTGGAGAAGCAGTTTTAAGGTTTCTACAACATTCTAGAAAGTTCTTGAAAGTATCAGTACCAGTTGGTATCAGCTACTCAGCACTGAATCTATCTGGAATTTTCTGGAAAATGGGTAAATTTGAAAATTTCATTACCCAGGTCTCAAAAGCAAAGTTTGAAGAAAAAAAATATCTTTTCCATTTACTTTAAGCATAAGCAATTGGGAAATAACACTTTCTGCCCAAGAACAAGAAAAAGTAAATATTTTGTTTCATAGTGTTATTAGTATAACATAAACATCTTCACACATGGAATGTTTAGCTAACATGATTAGTATAACATAAAAGTAGCTTCGCTGTAATAAATGTTGAACAGAAGTGTAACTTACTACTCAAAAGAAAACGTTTTTATTTCACCTCAGCTGTTCACTTAAGAGTACTAACTTATAACAACCTTATCGTTCAATAAAACAATGTTTTCATCCCTTAACATTTGTTTGGAAGAAATAATTCATTATGTTAGAGTCCATTTAGTGAAACTAAAGAATAAATACATTGATTCTCTAGTTCGTTTCGAAGTGAAACAGAAATATTTGTTAACATTTCTAAAACGATATTAATATAGCGGAATACCATAAGTTATTCGATAAAAATTGTACTAACCTGATAGAAAAATAACGTTTAAGAAAATAATATTTTTCTAGATGGCGCTTTAAGTAAAAATTCATTGATAAACCATAACTTCTTTTTCACTGGGTTGAATAATAGAAAATGTTTTTTTGATTAATTTCTTGTTTTTTGTCTCTCATTACACGACAGTTTATGGTATTACACTCCAAGCTATATTTCCTATAAATGTTCATGTTTTATTTGACAAATAAATCCATTTGTATTGTATATCTCAACACGCTTGTATCATGAGACATTATACGACCCAAGCAATTCTGACATCTAGTATTCAACTGTTATCTGCCATTCGAGCCACGGTTCACAGACGTAACGACCAGGGACATGTGCCACCATCAATTCTTCTTCTATAGAAAAAATACACATTTGGTCAATAGCCCTCTCCTCGCTTCGTGCCTGTATTTGCTATTACATTAATTGTTCCCGTCCTCTTAAAAACGTCTTCCAAAAAACGAGCAGTCGTTCCACGGCTGTGTCCGCTTCCACGAAATTGACACAACAAAACAATCGAATTGTCGAATCGATCAATCAACTGATGTTTGAACGAAACAGGAACCGTAGGAAGTATGGCAGTGGTATGATTTAAAATATTCAACCATGTAGTGTGATTTAAAATATTCAACCATATAGAATGATTTATGGTGTTCAACCATGTGGTACGATATAAAATTTTCAACCATGTGGTATGATTTAAAGTGTTCAACCATGTGGTATGATGTAAACATATGCGGAGCAAGTAATTTTTGTACTTTGTCTGTGAGATCGCTGACACGAGGTCTTCTTGAGCGGCATAGCCGATCAACCTGCGGACGTTTAACCCTATAAACCTGTTTCTTAAACCCCGTTCTGTTGTACACAGCACAGACAGCTGTTTCTGTAGCTATAGGCTTTTTACTACAAACAAAGAAAATATAACAAGATTTGCGCATTAGATACATTTTTTACAGTAAATACCAATTACCCTTCATCACGATTTCTTCATTAATTTATTGTTCTAAACACGCGCTCTTGAAAATCAGGTTAAAAAGAAGTCTGTTATATTCTAGTGATGGAAACCTACTACAGTTTAAACAAAGGATCGTTTGTTTATTGGATTTCGCGCTTCGTTATTTGAGTTATTTGCGTGATTAGACTAGAGGTTAGGAAGCAACTTCTAGACCTCTGTTGCTAGACTGAACATTTGGATCTGACTGTCACTCTGTCTATGCATTATAAGAGTTAACAGAGAACGTTAATGGTAAAATAAATCATCTAATCTGTAAACATGTTTTTAGTAACGTGCTAATCGATGTAATTATGAGTCTAATCTGACTTTTGGAGCGACGTTGATAATTTAGTTTTTTTGTGTAGCAATTTTTAATACATTTAAAGCGAGTCATTAATATATCTATTCAATACGCCTGCTGTGTTACGTATTGACTCACGTGATTCTTCGTCCTACGTTCCGGTCGCCCATTCAGCCGACAACCTCGTAGGAGCCGTTGGAACAGCTGTGTCGGGCCTGCTAAGGAAACCTCAAGCATGAGAAAACAGAACCACCGACTTTTATGAAGTACTTTAACTGCCTAACGTAGAGGGAGTTGTTAATAAGTCGACCAGCCATAGCACTTTAGCGAACAGTGAGTGTTCCGCGGTAGGACTAACTCGTGTAATAAAAGCGATTCTTTCGACACTATCCCAATGATAACCCGACTGCCATGTGACTATAAATGGCCAGTTAAATTCCACCGCGTTTCCTAACTCTACAATTACCCTTGCAAACGACTGATTTCCGAATAAACAGTATTAAAGGGTCACATCTTTACTGCAAGTCGTTTGACTACAAATCTGAGGACTAACCCCCCTTTGCCGTTCTTGTCCTAGCTGAGCGGCATTCTATACATGTTTCACAGACGATTTCTCTTCCAAAGAGCTTTCACACTTTAAGCCAATAAAATTACTCATACAAGTAACACACAGCTTTCTGCTTACGTTCTAACCTGAGGAATTTCGAGAATAAACACAAAATATTTTAGTTTCCATTATTTCTGTTGTACAATGTAATCACGTCCAAACATGCTCTAATTTTGTTCACTGAATTTCCATAATAACAAGTCAGGTGTTATAAATATTTATAATTTCAAATACACTTGTTCTAATGCTGTAATAAAAAGTACTATTGAGATATTAATATTACTACAAAGGTAAAGTAAGTTATGGAGTAATGTCACACAGAAGACACGCCACAATGGGCAGAGCACAGATAGCCCATTGTGTAGCTTTGTGCTTAATTCAAAAACAACAACAACAACAACACACAGAAGACACGCCACAATGCATCTTTCACTATAAATTATTCACTGATCACATAAATCACACAGTACAGTTTATTCACGTTTAACCATGATGGGTTATTATGATCATATTACTATGTTTTATCACATCGAACCCTACTATGGTTACTTGCGTTTGGAAGGTAGTCGGTAACAAAGCGACAGGTGTGGTAACTCCTACTGGGTAACCTATCCAACAGTAGTACCTGTGTTAGGAAGATAATCATTAATCTATTCTAACAAACCTACCATATCGTTTCACATTATAACTTTCTATAGTTCACCATATTAAGGTTCTAACTCTTGTTGTTAACCTGGCTTTAAGAAGGACATTATCCCATTCTTGTTATATAGTCCTACAGAAAAGTCTTGACAAATATTTCATATTGTAAGACTTGTGACAATAATATAAATGAGTGACGACCACCAATATCCGTTATTATAAAATGTGAAAAATGTATTTATATTTATCTAGGTGTGCAGGAGTTCAATAGTTCACAAAGTAAGGTAGAAAGAAACCTGTTTAGCTGACAGCTGTTTCGTCACAGAGGTCACTCAACCAATAAATCAGAAGTAAATAACATTATATATTCATCCACGCAAACCCGTTGTTTTAGCTCTAAATCAGACGTGACACAGAAAGACGATGATAAAACACGCAGACTGTACTTACTATATCTCTGTATCTAGGAGTAAATAAAGAAACATAATAACTACTTTCTTCACGATATGGCGCCACCAGTAGCTTTATGCTATAATACTAATTTTTACATGTGATAAAATAGTTTCATATTTGAACTTAAAAAAACACATAAAACCAAGACGTTTGTCATACTTGTTCTATGTATAAACCACATCAAACCAAGTCGTCTGTAATACTTATAAACCACATCAAACCAAGTCGTCTGTCACACTTGTTCGGTGTATAAACCACACCAAACCACGTTGTCTGTCATACTTGTTCTATGTATAACCACAACAAACCAAGTCGTCTGCCATACTTGTATGTATAAACCACATCAAACGAAGTCGTCTGCCATACTTGTATGTATAAACCACATCAAACCAAGTCGTCTATCACACTTGTTTTATGTATAAACCACATCAAACCATGTCGTCTGCCATACTTGTATGTATAAACCACATCAAACGAAGTCGTCTGCCATACTTGTATGTATAAACCACATCAAACCATGTCGTCTGTCAAACTTGTTCTATGTATAAACCACATCAAACCAAGTCGTCTGCCATACTTGTTCTCTGTATAAACCACATCAAACCAAGTCGTCTGTCACACTTGTTGGTGTATAAACCACATCAAACCAAGTTGTCTGTGATACTTGTAAACCACATTAAACCACGTTGTCTGTAATACTTGTTCTGTGTATAAATCACATCAAACCAAATCGTCTGTAATACTTGTAAACCACATCAAACCAAGTCGTCTGTCATACTTGTTTTGTCTATAAACCACAACTAATCAGGTCGTCTGCCACACTTGTTCTATATATAAACTACATCAAACCAAGTTGTCTGTGATACTTGTAAACCACATCAAACCACGTTGTCTGTCATACTTGTTCTGTGTATAAATCACATCAAACCAAATCGTCTGTAATACTTGTAAACCACATCAAACCAAGTCGTCTGTCATACTTGTTTTGTCTATAAACCACAACTAATCAGGTCGTCTGCCACACTTGTTCTATATATAAACTACATCAAACCAAGTTGTCTGTGATACTTGTAAACCACATCAAACCACGTTGTCTGTCATACTTGTTCTGTGTATAAATCACATCAAACCAAATCGTCTGTAATACTTGTAAACCACATCAAACCAAGTCGTCTGTCATACTTGTTTTGTCTATAAACCACAACTAATCAGGTCGTCTGCCACACTTGTTCTATATATAAACCACATCAAACCAAGTTGTCTGTGATACTTGTAAACCACATCAAACCAAGTCGTCTGCCATACTTGTTCTGTGTATAAACCACAACAAACCAAGTCGTTTGTCATACTTGTTCCATGTATAAACCACATTAAACAAAATCGTCTGTCAAACTTGTTTGGTGTATAAACCACATCAAACCAAGTCGTTTGTCATACTTGTTCCATGTATAAACCACATTAAACAAAATCGTCTGTCAAACTTGTTTGGTGTATAAACCACATCAAACCAAGTCGTTTGTCATACTTGTTCCATGTATAAACCACATTAAACAAAATCGTCTGTCAAACTTGTTTGGTGTATAAACCACATTAAACCAAGTCGTCTGTCATACTTGTTCTATGTATAAACCACAACAAACCAAGTCGTCTTCCATACTGGTATGTATAAACCACATCAAACCAAGTCGTCTGTAATACTTGTAAACCACATTAAACTAAGTCGTCTATAATACTTGTGTTATATATTAAACAGATAATATTCTTATGTTCGTTATAAAAGCCATTCATTGGATTATCCGCGCGGTGTTTACCCAGTCAAAACAACCAAGTACTAGACGACATTATGAGAGAATAAACTTTCATTCTAAAAACGTATTTATTTATAACTGAAATGATAAGCACCATCGGTACTCAAAAATTGGATCATCCGGTTCATAACCTAAAATGTTAATTGTCAATCCAAACGCGTAAGACGTTTTATTTTGTTCTTTTCCGGCATGCCTGGGTGGTTAAGACGCTTGACACGTGTTTTGACGGTCCTGAGTTCGAATCCGCGTCAGACCAAACATGCTCGGCCTTTCAGCCGTGAGGGTGTTGTAAGTCCCTATTAATCCCATTCGTCGTTGATAAAAATAGTAGCCCAACAGTTGATGATGGCTGGTGATGACTAGTTGTCTTCCCTCTAGTCTTACACTGCTAAATTAGGGAGGACAAGCGTATTTTGTCTTCATGTAGCTTCGCCCAAAATTAAAAAGCAAGCAAACTCTCGATAACGAGAAATCAACTTGAAATAAAAGTGTATCTCAGAACGGCTGGTATGGGTATTAGCACTTTTATTCATACGGAGAGAACAAACGTTTAGACCTTCCTAGGTCATCTTCAGGTTAAGAAAGAAAACAGCTGAAGATGATCTATGAAAGTCGAAAAGTTATTCTATCCTTATGAATAAAAGTGCTAATACCAATACCAGCCGTTCTGACATACAAACAAATTGCTAATACCCATACCAGCCATTCTGACATACAAACAAAGTGCTAATACCCATACCAGTCATTCTGACATACAAACAAAGTGCTAATACCCATACCAGCCATTCTGACATACAAACAAATTGCTAATACCAATACCAGCCATTCTGACATACAAACAAAGTGCTAATACCCATACCAGCCATTCTGACATACAAACAAATTGCTAATACCAATACCAGCCGTTCTGACATACAAACAAATAAACTTTATTTTTTATAGAGCGGCTACAAGAACCACACCAATAACATTTCTCACGAAGGAATTTTTTTAGCTTGTTTGTTTCAATCTATTTCAGATCGGTGTAAAGAGTTAACTCCTTTCAAACGTTGTGGATTTTGATTTTTTACGCCACATTGTAACATTACACTGGCACAAAATAAAAGTAGAATATATTTTTTAAAAGTATGTACAGTACAAGTGCTTTTGAAACAAAAACATTAAAACGTGTAATTTCTTTTATCGACTTTATTTTTAAGAATGAACTAAATAAGAATATTTAACTAGAATTTGAGAGGAACCATCTGAGTGTAGCCGTTTTCAACTACAAAGAAAAAAAATGGCATTTTAAGGTATGAAAATATACGGAGTCGATAATGTTTCTTTCCTTCATTCAGAGGAACATTTTTAGGTCATGCACGTGACAATATATCAGAATAAAGACATCAAGCTGATGTTAATGTTTAGAATTTCTTGTTAGTTATTCATGAGAAAAATTCGTAAAAGAATTTAGAATTTTAGAGAGTAATAGACGATAGATCGGTTTACAGTATGTTTAACTAGAGCACTAAACATATTCAACCTTAAGTGTAGCTGGAGAAACTAAACATTTGGTGTAGCTAGAGTAATAAACATACTATACATCAGATTTAGATAGAGTACTAAACATATTATACATCAGATGTAGATAGAGTACTAAACACACTAGACTGGTGTGGCCAGAGTATTAAACATATTATACATCAGATGTAGATAGAGTACTAAACATACTATACATCAGATGTAGCTAGAGTACTAAACACACTAGACTGGTGTGGCCAGAGTATTAAACATATTATACATCAGATGTAGATAGAGTACTAAACATACTAGACTGGTGTGGCTAGAGTATTAAACATACTAGACATTAGGTTTAGCTAGAGTAATAAATATACTGTACATTAAGTGTAGCCAGAGTACTAAACATTAGGTGTAGTTAGAGAAATACACATACTATACATTAGGTGTAAGCTTGAGTACTAAAATACTAGAAATTAGGTTAAGCCAGAGTACTAAACATACTAGAAATTAGGTCAAGCTAGAGTACTAAAAATTAGGTATAGCAAGTGTAATAAACATACTAGACAATAGGTGTAAATAGAATAATAAACATACTAGACATGAGGTGTACCTTGAGTATTAAAGATACTAAACATTACGTGCAAATAGAATACTAATCATATATGACACAAGGTGTAGCCAGAGTAATACATATACTAAACATTAGGTATAAATAGAGTATTAAAAATACTTAACGTTAGGGGTAGCTTGAGTAATTCACATACAAGACATTAAGTGTAAATACACTAATACACATATTATACATTAGGCGTAGTTAGAGTACTAAGCATCAGGTGTTGCTAGAGTACTAAACATACTAGGCATTGGGTGTAGCTTGAGTAATAAACAAACCAGACATTAGGTGTAGCAAGTATAATACATATACTAAATATCAAGTATAGCTAGAATAATACACAAATAAGACATTAGGTGTAGTTAGAGCAATACAGAGCAATACACATACTAGACATTATGTGTCACTACAGTAATACACATACTAGACATTAGGTGCAGTTAGAGTACTAAAAATACTATACATCAGGTGTAAATAAAGTACTAAACATTCTAGTCATTACGTGTAAGTAGGGTAATAAACATACTAGACATTAGGTATAAATAGAGTACTAAATATACCGCTCCCCAGTGGCTCAGCGGTATGTCTGCGGACTTACACGCTAAAATCCGGGTTTCGATACCCGTGGTGGGCAGAGCACAGATAGCCTATTGTGTAGCTTTGTGCTTAATTCAAAACAACAACAACAACAACTAAATATACTAGACATTAAGTGCAGCTTGAGTACTAAACTTATCAGACATTAAGTGCACCTTGAGTAATTCACATAACAAACATTAAGTGTAAATAGAGTAATAAACATACTAGACATTAGGTGTAGCTTGAGTGTTAAAGATACCAGACATTAGGTATAAATAGAACACTAAAAACTAGGCATCAGGTGTAAATAGAGTACTAAACATACTAGACATTATGTTACTTGAAATATTAAAGATACCAGATATTAGGTTTAGCTGAAGCATTAAACATAGTATAGAATAATACACGTACTAAACATTAGGTGTAGCTTGAGTAATAAACGTACTGGACATTAGTTGTAACTTCAATAATAAGCATACTATACATAAGGTGTAGCTAGAGTAATATATATACTACACAAAGGAGTAGCTAGAATACCAAACATACTAGACATTAGGTGTAGTTGCGGAAATACACATACCATACATTAGGTGTAGCCAGAGCACAAACATACTAGACATTACACGAAGCCTGAGTAATAAATATACCATACTTCAGATGTAGCTTCAGTATTAAACACACTATACATTAGACGTAAATAGAATAATACTCATACCAGTTCCAGTGGTTCTTAACCTTGTTGGAGGTACTGAACCCAGGAAATTTCGTACTGGCATTCACTGAACTGTTCGAAATTGGAAAAATAAAATGTGATTTTTTCAAATTCAAAACATAAGTAGATATTTTATTAGTACACAAAATGAGCCATGCATCAGTTGTACACAATATCACTGTGTTCAAAGAACAAGACCAAGAAATCATGAATTTCACACAAAAACAAAAACATAACTCAATATTTACTGCAAATCAATGTGACTTCTGCTGTTGCCTTTCAGAGACAAGTTAAGAAATGCACGGCTTCACCTTGGCAAGTGTCACTCTAATGTCATTTTCACAACAAAGTCTGTTTCTTTCCTTCGTTTGTGTGTCTACCATCGTCGAAAAGGATTGCTCGCAAAGATACGTTATAACAAACGGTATGAGTATCTCAAGGGTTTTCTTAGCAATAAGAGGGTACGCTACGATTTGGTGACACTAAAACGTTCAAAGTGTTGTTGTTCTGAAAGGATCTGTTGAAGTTCAATGATTTCGTCTAGGTATTCATCATTGACATCTGTTGTCATAACACTAAACGTGAACGACTGTCTCACCCATGTTGGATATGACTCTCTGGTGGGGAAGTATCCGTCGAAAGACTTTGCGAACTCATCTAAGTACATGACAATTGCTTGCTTCAGTTCCTCGGGTACAGAAATGTCTCTGATTTCAGACACATCTTCGATCTTACTTGCACAATCGTCCAGCAGGGGAAAGTTTTCAAAGTTATCATTCTCTGTTCGTCGCTTCCATAACGGTAGGTTTTCTTCCGCTTCGATGATGTTGACTCCACCGCCCTGCATCTGTTGATTGAGATGGTTGAGAGCATTGAAGATATCGGCCATGTACACCAAAATGAGAATGAACTCGGATTTTTTCAAAGCAATCTACATGGCAATGTTGGTGCTCTCGCAAAAACAGGGTTAATTTCACACGCATGGAAAAAACACGATTCAGCACCTTTCCCCGGGATAACAACCGAAAGTTAGAATGGTACAGAAGTACCTCGAATTCAGAGCCCATTTCATTACACAGCTCTTTGAAGATACAGTGCTTCAGGGCAGTATTTCACACAAAGTTCACACATTCCACTATAATTTTTTAATACTTCTGCCAGTTTTGAAGGCAAGGGTTTTGTTGCCAACGCATACCTTGCAAAACACAGTGCGTTACAATGATGTGTGGTGCATCGACTTTCACTAGCGAACCAAAACCAGAGTTTCTTCCCAACATGACTGGAGCTCCGTCCAAACAAACTGCAGAAACCATATCCCACGAAGATCGTTGTCTCTCGAGAAGTCATCCACAAGTTTCTTCACGTCGGCTGCCTTAGTTGTTATTGTAAAATACTTACAAAATAAAAAATCTTCTTTTATCTCGTCGTTCTTCACGTAGCACACAAATACAACAAGCTGCCTTAGACTGGAAACGTCGGTTATCTCGTGAATTGAAGGATGAATTTTGCTGGGCTCGAAATCAGATCTGCAACTACTTGAGCCAAGATGTCATCGCTGATGTCACCTATTCTGCTGCTGATGAAGTCATTTGAAAGAGAAATTTGGGATGACTTATTTTCAGCAGCTTTTCCCAGCATGATATTTGCCATCTTCAACGCAGCTAGTTTTACGAGTGCTTCGCCAATGGTGTGTGGTTTGCCCAGTTTTGCGATCAAGTACGCAACTTGGATGGGCTTGTCAACAGGTACAAAGCCAAGAATAGGCAAAGTAGCCTTTTCATCAAACTGGTTCTCTTTACCTTGGATTCAGCAAATATTGTGTTTTGTATTTCCCATCTCCATGCAGTTTTAGGGAGTGTTCTCTTAGTTTTACTGGTACTAGACTAGAATTGCTCAACTTGGGATTGTAAATCATGCATGCATTGAGGACGCTGACTCCCATCATGTTCCGTTATACACGAGAATCCATATTGTACGTATTTGTCTGACCACTTTCTGTTTTTGCTCGACATAGTTAGTATGAAGGGATTGATAGATTAGGAAAAATATCACAAATGACACACGATTACTACAGTCACAAGTCGACTGCTAAGCGCACGAAGTTCCCTGCAGCACAGATATTAAGGCCAAGTGATGTGACGTGATCAGCCGTAGCCAACGATGGCCAAGTAGAGCATGACGTCAAAAATCATACGAGTGGGGTGAATGTAACGGACACACACACTGTCTTAACCTCCGCGAACACCTGAGACTGACTCACCGAACCCCTGGGATTCGCTTGAACCCAGGTTAAGAACCACTGTACTTGACATTAGGTGAAGCTAGAGTAATACAAATATTATATATTAGATGTAGTTTGAATATCAAAGATACTAGACATTAAGTGTAGCTAAAGTAATAAACATTAAGTGTAGCTGGAGTAGTAAACATAATTGAGATTAAGTGTTGCTTAACTACTAAACATATTAGACATTAGGTGTAGCTAGAGTAATTCACGTACTATAAATTAGGTGTAAATAGAGTACTTAACATAATATACATTAAGTGTACCTAGAATACTAAATATATTAGACATAAGGTGTACCTAGAGTAATACAAAGACTATACGTTAGGTTCAAATAGAGTACTAAACATATTAAACATTAGGTATAGCTTGAGTAATAAACATACTAGACATGAGGTGTAAATAGAGTACTAAAGATACTAGACATTAGGCTCAGCTAAATTATTAAATACACTAGAGTGTAGTTAGAGCTATACACATACTAAATGTTGGGTGTAGCTTCAATAATATATGTACTAGACATTAGGTGTAGCTTAACTACTAAATATACTAGACATTAGGTGTAGCTAAAGCAATGCACATACTATACATTAAGTGTAGCTTAATTACTAAACATACTAGACATTAGTTGTAGCTAGAGTGATACACATACTAAACATTAGGTGTAGCTAGAATAATACACATAGTAAACATTAGGTGTAGCGAGAGCACTACACATATTAGACATTAGGTGTAGCTACAGTAATACACATATTAGACGTTAAATGTAGCTAGGGTAATACACATGCTTGGCATTAGGTGTAGTTAGAGTGATACACATACTAAACGTTAAGTGTAGATACAGTAATACACATACTAGGCACAAGGTGCAGCTAGACATTAGGTGTAGCTGTAGTAATACGCATACTAATCATTAGGTGTAATTTGAGATTACACGTGCTAGAGATTAGCTGTAGCTAGGGTAATACACATACTAGACATTAAGTGTAGCTAGGATGATGCACATACTAGACATTAGGTGTAGCTAGGTAATACACACACTTTACAGTAGGTGAAGCTCGAGTGCTTTGTTCTGGGGTAAAAAGTGGCATCCTTATATTAAAGTGTTCTCTATAGATTGGTTTTAAAAGATAGTCGTCCTGTCACGTACTTAGTCGAACAACACAGTAGTGTAATAATGGTTGTTGAATGACACACTGTGAGTGGTAACACGATACCAGTGTCTTTACTTCTATAGCATACAGCTAGACGTGTTATATTACATTCATCAAATGTTTAAAGTGGCTATAAACACATTTACAGTGAAGTACGTGGATGTCACACTCAAAGTAAAATAACATTTCTCGTCCAAAGTCTTATTTAACGAGAGAATTACGTAACTTTGTAAGACAAGCATTTACCTGTAAATTTCCAGGGAACTTGAGTGGAGCCGGAAAGTACGCGGGTCTCCCTCGGAGACGGTCGCTGTGACTGGCCATGTCCGAACCAATGTAACCGTCAATCTGATAAAACTTAAGACGTCGTGGATTTCATCCGGAGCGAAATGAAACCAGAAGTTAACGAGAGACACCCTGAATTATGATGAGAGTCAAAAATCAGTGACAGGACGTGTGAGAGTTAATAGCTGTAATGACCACAGCCATGCATGAAGCTCAACTGTAAAAAAAACGATAAAGACCGATGACGTAACATCAGTAATATTAAATATTAAACTCAATAGATAACGAACTGCACGTGCACAATCTAAACACTAGCCTCAACTCACACGCGCAGAAACCTTCCCCAAAAAATCGTTCTTAAAGCACGCGTCCAAACCTCTCGTGCCGGTTTGTCATTGGTTAGCTGATTTGTAATAAAAACACTTCACGAGTTTGGTGAAGTCCTAATAAGGTTAGACGTTAGCTAGGGCAAGACATGCCCCTTAGAGCAAATAAGGTGTTGTCGAAATAACCTATTTACGAAGAAATTTAAAGATGAGAATAAAAGTTGAGTCGCTCCCAAGTTAAAGTCGTCTGCTACTAAGACTACAGTACGTCTTGCCTCGAGCCGTCACTGGGGGCTGGGCATACGCGCGTTTTCGAGGCGCCATTGGTTAATTTTGGAGCGGATCATCACATGCTTGTAAACACACATTACCGAGTAACACCGATAGCGCAAGTGTTGACTTGAATAATTGTTTGTGAATTACAAAACAATAATTTACAATTTCTTCAGCCAAATGTTTACAAAGATAGTTAGTTTAGTCACAGTTATAATAAAAGTGGATTCATTATCGTTATTGTGCTAGTGATGCTTTTGTTATTATAACCGAACGACTTTTAGAAGTTATCTGTTTAGTAACAGCGCCATCTGTTTGCAGTGTGCTGAACATGGTCGCGACAGGTTGTTAAGTATAAATTTTAAAAACAATACGCTAATTTCCTTTACATAAGGGCCCGGCATGGCCTAGCGCGTTAAGGCGTGCGCTTCGTAATCTGAGGGTCGCGGGTTCGCGCCCGAGTCGCGCCAAACATGCTCGCTCTCCCAGCCGTGGGGGCGTTATAATGTGACGGTCAATCCCACTATTCGTTGGTAAAAGAGTAGCCCAAGAGTTGGCGGTTGGTGGTGATGACTAGCTGCCTTCCCTCTAGTCTTACACTGCTAAATTAGGGACGGCTAGCACAGATAGCCCTCGGGTAGCTTTGTGCGAAATTCCAAAAAACAAACAAATCCTTTACATACGAACAATAAGTCATACAAAAACTAGAAATCGTTCCACAAATGCTCGTTTCCTTATTATCTTCTGATTCCTCTAATGGCGTAAATTATGTAGTCACATATACATTTGATAGAATGTCCTTTAGAAATGTAAATGAACAGTTTTTCTCTGTATAATAAGTTAAGCCTTTATTTGGTTCTTTTATCAGAACTACGTACCACTCTCGGTAGGTTTTAGGAACTCACAAAACTGCATCACTGTTGTCAGGTTGTGCATGACTCACTAGACTCTATCACTGTTGTCAGGTTGTACATGACTCAGTGGATTGTATGGCTGTTGTCAAATTATACATGACTCAGTGGGCTGTATCACTGTTGTCAGGTTGTACATGACTCAGTGGGCTGTATCATTGTTGTCAGGTTGTAAATGATCCAGTCGACTGTATCACTGTTGTCAGGTTATACATGACTCACTAGACTGTCTACACTCATAATTTTGTAAAATGACAAGAAAAATGTGTGTCGATAATCGATATAGGAAGTGTATAAATGGATCCATTAGTTTCTTGTCACAGTCGTATAGAAGAGAGTACTTTATCTATATGACATTATTTCAATGTGAAATGAATTTGTTGATAGCGACATGTCACAAATACGGAGAAGAGAAAGAAGCAAACAAAGAATTGTTATGTGAAACTTGATATTGTGATATCGTAAAACTTAATACTGTGATATTGTAAAACTTAATACTGTGATATTGTAAAACTTAATACTGTGATATTGTAAAACTTAATACTGTAATATTGTAAAACTTGATATTGTGATATTGTTTAAAAGTTACAAATACCGTATTGAAAGGTTATTGCGACAGTTGAATCTTTTGATAATCACGAATTAATATGTCACAAATATGAAGAATTTTATGACATATTCTTAAAAAATTGATATCAAACAATAAAATACATATGGCCAATTGTAAAACGTCTATATATGGTCAATCATAGATTTTTAAGCGATTATAGCCAATGAAGAATTGTTAGCGACTATGTAGGACCAATCACAAATATGCAAGTTTCACATAGCTAATCACGAATTAATAAGCTATATTATATTCACAGGGAATTCGCAAAAAAGTGACCCTCCCCCTTTAAAATGTTGTTAATTTGTTATATTTTTTATTAAATAACAGAAAAACGTGCAAAACTATGTGTTTTTAGGACACATTCGACGAGATATGTTTAAATATGATCTGAAAAATCCTAATTTTAACACTGGATTTTTCACAGATGGTCTAACAAACTACAGCTGGTACACAACACTTGTTATGATAAAGTCATGATAAGTTCAGGTATTTACCAAAGCTAGTGTTAAAATTATGTTGAGATAATATTTAAACAGATCTCGTCGAGTGTGTTTTAAAAACTAGTTTAAGATATTTTTCTGTTGTCTAATAAAACAATTAATAACATTTTCAAGATAGAGGGCGCGCTTTTTGTCCACCCCTGTATATATATATAAAGTCAATCTCAGAATATTCAAAATTAATTAAAGCCAATCACACTTTATTAAGTATTTGTCAATTAATCAATATGTTTAAAATGTTACGATCTTTTTTTATTTACAGAACATAAGTAAACTAAAGTGGTAAATTATTAATTTAACGATTTTGTTTGAATATTTTTGCTGATCTAGTTGAAACATAACATTTTTCTGTACATATTTATTATACATTACTTTCAACCACATGATGACTGCTATGAACATCACTGAATCTTAGAAAACGGACACAGTTAACTGGTGGAGTTTTAAAGAAAGTTTGGGATCTATTTGTTCATACAATAATCCATTCTTACAAACTACTGTTTTAAATTCGTTATTAAGTATTTGAGCAATTTACTTAACAGACGAATAACGTGTTTTCATAGAGTGAGATAATATTACATTTACACTAGTATATATTGACACAGTTAAGCCTAAAACAAGCCTAACATTTGTGACAACATTCAGGTTTCTTTTCCCACAATCCTCGTTGTTACGGATGTCGGATCTCTTTCAGGTAAATGAACTATTGCCAAGATATCTCTCCAATAACACCAGAACTCGGTTATTAAGTTTAACCGAAATGAGAGCCAGAAATCTTTCTAAAATATTGTTTTTTGTGCAGTAGCGAACATCTGATGCTCCTATATAATAATTTCATGTAATAATACACTTGCGCTGTGTAATCTTAAACATGTTTATTCTTTCACATTAAAAGGTGTTTATGTATCTAGAATAATGAATGTTGAAGACATGAGATTGAAAATGACTCTTTCTATATACTTTCACTAAAACCAACTCATACGTTTCGCATTTTCACACTGCCGAAGTTGTGGTTTTGTTTTTGTCGAAATTAAGGTTTACTTCCCTTGTTTTCAACCAGCTTTTGAGGCAGTTTATGTTTGTTTGTTTGTTTGCAATTTAGCATAACGTTACACAATAGACTATTTATGCTATACTCATCTCGGATATCGAAACCCAGATTCTAGCGTTGTAAGTCCACAGACATACCGCTCCGCCGCTAGAGGGGAGGGCAGTTTATGAGAGTCCGACTGTTAGGATTATTACGGTAAGCTAATATTTTGGTGCAAGTTAACTGTTTACACGTTCACTTGAAGAAAATGATTGTACCACAAGCACTAGTAAATGTTGACACAGTTAACCCTCATACAAACCTTACCTTTGTGACAACATTCAGATTTCTTTTTCCACAATCCTCGTTGTTACGGATGTCAGATCTCTTTTAGGCAAATAAACTGTTGCCAAGATGCCTCTCCAATAACATCAGAATTCGGTTATTAAGTTCAACTAAAATGAGAGCCAGAAGTCTTTCTAAAATAGTATATTTTTTGTGCAGTAGCGAACATCTGACGCTGCTATGTTGAATGAAGAATTGCAAATACAACACCTGATATGTAGTTCATCAAGGATCATGAAAATCAAACCCATCCTTCACATTTTAACACCATAACATAAAACATAAACAGATAATTCCACTACGTCACCCACAACATTCATTCTGTTTCCTTTAATATAGCTCTGAACAAAGTGTTGTTGGAATTAAAGAGAAATAGATATTGAACGTTGCGAAACGCTTGTATTTAGTTATTTGCAGAAAAACTAAGTGCTCTCTTAAAAACAGACACAGATACAAACATGTATTTAAACATTCTCCAGAAGTCCTGTATATACCCACACAGAAACTTAGTGAAATATCTTACAAGCTGCTTGAACAGAGTCAAAGTCGTATTATTAAACTTAAGTTTAACAGGAAAACTACAAAACAATGGTGTGAGACACCTTTCACGAGATCCACTAATGAAACCTTTAAAACAAGCAGCTTAAAGTATAAATAGGTATTTTAAAACCTGATAAAGGAATAATAATAAAGGCTTAGTTTTAAAATCACCTAAAATCTGAAGATTCCTACTGGATGTACAGATCGAACCATTATTTGTAGATTTTTGAAACTGAAAAGTTGAAAGAGTAGCACTTGAGAAATTTATCAGAGACAAGCTGGTCTTAACACATTGATGTGAAGAGAAATAGAATAGCAATATTTGTATCAATATGTTAATATTCCTGTACCATTATAGAAGTGATGTTGTTTAATATCTACACGTTAATATTCCTGTACCATTATAGAACTGACAGGGTTAAATATGTACATGTTAATAGTCCTGCACCATTATAGGACTAACGGTCTTCAATAAGTATACGATAACAATCCTCTATCATTATAGAACTGATGGTGCTCAGAAACTATACATTACATTCTTGTATCATTATAGGACTGATGGTGTTCAATATCTATTCGTAAATATTCCTGTTTCATTAGAAAACTGACGATGTTCATTGTGTATACGTTAATATTCCTGTTTCATTAGAAAACTGACTACGTTTATTGTGTATACGTTAATATTCCTGTTTCGATATAAAACTGACAGGGTTCAACACGTATACGTTAATACTCGTAAACCCTTACAAAACTGACGGTGTTCAATAAGTATTCAGTAATATTTCTGTATCATCACAGAACTGATGGTGTTCAATATGCATATGTTAATATTCCTGTATCACTGTAGAACTGATGGTGTTCAAAGTGTATATGTTAATATTCTGTATCACTGTAGAACTGATGGTGTTCAATGTGTGCATGTTAATATTCCTGTATCACTGTAGAACTGATGGTGTTCAATGTGTATATGTTAATATTCTGTATCACTGTAGAACTGATGGTGTTCAATATGCATATGTTAATATTCCTGTATCACTGTAGAACTGATGGTGTTCAATATGCATATGTTAACATTCCTGTATCACTGTAGAACTGATGGTGTTCAAAGTGTATATGTTAATATTCTGTATCACTGTAGAACTGATGGTGTTCAAAGTGTATATGTTAATATTCTGTATCACTGTAGAACTGATGGTGTTCAATGAGTGCATGTTAATATTCTGTATCACTGTAGAACTGATGGTGTTCAATGTGTATATGTTAATATTCTGTATCACTGTAGAACTGATGGTGTTCAATATGCATATGTTAATATTCCTGTATCACTGTAGAACTGATGGTGTTCAATATGCATATGTTAACATTCCTGTATCACTGTAGAACTGATGGTGTTCAAAGTGTAGATGTTAATATTCCTGTATCACTATAGAACTGATGGTGTTCAAAGTGTATATGTTAATATTCTGTATCACTTTAGAACTGATGGTGTTCAATGTGTGCATGTTAATATTCTGTATCACTGTAGAACTGATGGTGTTCAATGTGTATATGTTAATATTCTGTATCACTGTAGAACTGATGGTGTTCAATGTGTATATGTTAATATTCTGTATCACTGTAGAACTGAGGGTGTTCAATATGCATATGTTAATATTCTGTATCACTGTAGAACTGAGGGTTTTCAATATGCATATGTTAATATTCTGTATCACTGTAGAACTGAGGGTGTTCAATATGCATATGTTAATATTCTGTATCACTGTAGAACTGAGGGTGTTCAACATGATGTTACTGTTGCTTTATTTTATTTATAGTTTTATTGATATCTTATTCTAATACCTCCTGATAACATTTTCGTTTTTGAAGACAAGTTATTTTTGTGTTTTAAAATTCATGGGATCAAAGGTCAAACAACACAGGATGTATATTTTATGATATTATATATACATCAGTGAGGTGAAAATCAACACTAAAACAAGTTTTCTTAGATTGACGTAAAGAAAACTGGACGTTTCTTCTTTTAATTATTTGTGGTGGAAGGGTGAGAGTTTACAGGAAAAATTAGTGTTTCTGGTTAATTTGTTGGCCCTATTTTGACCCATTTAAATGGAATTTAATGAAAAATACTTTTACACAGGTAGCATACAATGACACAAATATGTTGGACTTCACCCTTTCTAGTTACTAATAACGACGTTCAATAGATAGAAATTATATTTTGAAATATCTTTTCACGACTACTACTCGTATTTCAGGCAACTTATTTTTGATTTGATGCAGATAATTTTGTGTTGTTTTTACTGGTTCAAACACAGATATAAAGAATTATGGAATTTTTTTGTCTTTTTTCAATTTTTTTCATCGAGAAAAGCACAATTTACGACTCAAGTTATGATACATCCAGTTTTCGATTTTTCGGTTGTCAAAATTGACATGTTCAGATTGCGTGGCGGAGACATGTTGTATTCACCAGCCTTTTAAATTTCCATAAAATATCTGATTCCACTCTTGATTGTCTAAAACGAGTTTTTATATAAAATGATCTATTATTTGAAATTTGAGAATAAAGGAAATGTTCTCGATTTTCTAATTCCATGAAAGATCTGAAATTTTCTTGTTTAAGTTAAAACAGATTCCAAGATATCGTTATTGGAAGAAATCAAGATATTGGAGAGAAAACAAACAGGTCAATATTCTAATATCCGAAAAAAAAGTCCTCAATTCTGGGTTTGAGTAACTTGCAGTTTGTTCATAATTTATGTGAATTTGCTTGTTTGTTAGCTAATGGAAACTGAGTTAAAATGTTTAGTTGTTTTTATTGTACTTGAATATTTGTTGACATGTCTACCGTTAATGATAACGTTTACACTGTTGGTAATTTTTATTGTGAAACATCTGGGTACGACACGTGACTGTAACTTTTATTTTAGAGCATCTGAGTACGACACGTGACTGTAACTTTTATTTTAGAGCATCTGAGTACGACACGTGACTGTAACTTTTATTGTGGAACATCTGGGTACGACACGTGACTGTAACTTTTATTGTGGAACATCTGAGTACGACACGTGACTGTAACTTTTATTGTGGAACATCTGGGTACGACACGTGACTGTAACTTTTATTGTGGAACATCTAGGTACGACACGTGACTGTAGTTTTTACTGTGGATTATCTAGGTACGACACGTGACTGTAGCTTTTACTGTGGAGTATCTAGGTACGACACGTGACTGTGACGTTAAAATATTTGTTATTATGTTTGATTTTGAGTATTTACAAGATATTCAATTTATTTATGTCCTTTCTACACAGAACTTAACATGGTGTATATTCAAGTTAAAAACGAACTGTTGAAAGTAGCACCTATCTACACGTGTCTTTCGCATCAGAAACATTCAGTTATGCAAAATATGAACAGTTAATGTTCGTTTAGTGTTTGGAAAAGGTTTTATATAGCGGTTTCAGCAACAAATTAGCATATCAGACAACTATTGAGTTTCTCGTGACGTTATAATTAAATCTAACAGTTTTCGAATATCGAATTAACGGTTAGAGTTAATTAATAGTACTTACGCTTCATCAACGTTAGGCTTAGATTCATAACTTGTAATCAACCAGCCTTCGTGTACGTGTTATACCTAACCACAGGTCTTCTCGCAACTGAAGTTCCATCAACTTGTGTGTCGCGTTCTCTAGCAAGACCTCAAACGTTTGGCTTTATCTACCAATTCACAAAGCTTAGTGGGGTATAGAAAATGTAGGCGTCTACCAAAGTAAAGGAGTTACCTGAAATGTATTAATCCGAACCAGACAACGGCTCAGCCTTGTACGTGAGACTTATTCTCAATTCAGAGGTATTCTACAGATACGAAAAAATAAAAAAAGTATCTCAAAGTTAGCATGTGTCATCTGCTGTGAAACGTGACGTATTTAACAGTATATACTAGCGAATGAGCCTGAAACAAATTCTTTTGCGGTTTGTTTTGGAATGTTGTTGTTTTTTTCAGAATAAAAACGATTAAGAAACCCTAACCAAAAATATTGATAGAAAGGCAACTGAGAAACTCAAAAGAAACAAGAAATTGTAATCGAGATAATCACAGCAATGGTCACGTTTTCAGACATGCACGTGCCACTTAAAATCACATTTTTTAAAACAGAATCATAGTCCCTTTTTAAGCAGAAAACACACTTCAACACCCCACTCACACTCTTGGCTTAGAACTGTGTGTGAGAGTTTAAACATCCTCAAGAAATTACAACCGAATAGAGTTTTAATTCATTGATCTGTACAAAAAGAAATGAAATCACGAATGATAAAGTTTAATTATAAATACAAAAGGAACCGGTCTTGATGGACAAGTTTCATTACTAAACTTTATATTTTCATATTACTAATTTACTTTCTTTAAGAATTTCTCTTACCAAAAGCTAGTTTTCCTTTCCAATAGACAACTTAATTTAGTTGAATACTTAATTAATATTTATTTGCCAGACTATTTTTCACTATTCCATTAGCACCCATCTGAAACAAGCCATTACGTCATCAGTTCAAATGAAAATTGTTAGAATAAATGAACGGTACGAACAACGTGTGACGAGTCACGTATAATTAGTTAACTTGTAAAGTGTAAATTAATTATCACGTGCGAAGAACGCAAATACGTGAAGACATTGATAATTTTAAAGTTATCCACTCCAAAGAATCAACGTTTGATATATTAGTAATATATTAGATATTACTAACTTTGTATATTTAACTTCGTTGTTGTTTAGAATTAAGCACAAAGCTACACAATGCGCTATCTGTGCTCTGCCCACCACGGGTATCGAAACCCAGATTTTAGCGTGTAAATCCGCAGACATATCGCTGAGTCACTGGGAGGCATGTAACTTCGTTATCAAGGTTTTAATCGGTCGCATATCTTTTGGAAGTCTCGAAATAAGTAGGGCGTTCTTACAAAACAAAAATAACTATTTCGATATTCAACTACAATATCTCCAGACAGAAAGTGTACGACACGACCAAGTGAACTTATGAATATTTCATGTATCATCTAGCTGTTAATGTTTAGTATTATGTACATCAAAGATGTTAAATATATCACAGTATAACAGAATTTTCACTAAGTAACTAAAGATACCGAATTTACCTCACTTTATAACGTAGTTTCACTAAGTAGCTAAAAATACCGAGTTAACCTCACTTTATAACGTAGTTTCACTAAGTAGCTAAAAATACCGAGTTAACCTCACTTTAAACGCAGTTTAAGCCCGGCATGGCCAAGCGTTTTATGCATTCGACTCGTAATCTGAGGGTCGCGGATTCGAATCCCAGTCGCACCAAACTTGCTCGCCCTTTGAGCCCTGAGAGCGTTATGAAGTGATGGTCAGTCCCAAGTGGCTGAGTGATACAGCCCAGATAATGTAACAACATGAATTAAATATGTAATTTTACAGTTATCATGGTCTCATAGCACACCGTTTCAATTATTACATAATTTCTTCTCGATATAAATCAAGAAAAAACCAAAAATAACTTGTTCCTTCGAACTAAAACCAATAAAACTGGAAGTTCGTTTCATTAAACGTAATCTGTATAAACTGAAATAATTATTCATTTAATATCGTCCACCGCTGATACAACGGTAAGTCTACGGATTTAAAACGCTAAAATCAGAAGTTCGATTCCTCTCGGTAAACTCAGCAAACAGCCCAGTGTGGCTTGCTGTAAAAAACACATGCATACCTACACTTCATGTCTGTTATACAAACGAAACTTTATCTAAGAAACTGAAGAGATTGTTGAAGTATATAATACTCTTTAGAGTAATTAACTTTCAGTTAGCTCTTTAGATCATTACATATTGGGGCCCGGCATGGCTAAGCGTGTTAAGGCGTTCGACTCGTAATCCGAGGATCGCGAGTTCGAATCCGGGTCTCACCAAACATGCTCGCCTTTTCAACCGTGGGGCTGTTATAAAGTGACGGTCAATCCCACTCTTTGTTGGTAAAAGAGTAGCCCAAGAGTTAGCTGTGGGTTGTGATGACTAGCTGCCTTCCCTCTAGTCTTACACTGCTAAATTAGGGACGGCTAGCGCAGATAGCCCTCGAGTAGCTTTGCGTGAAATTCCAAACAAAAAACATTACATATTGAATCAATATTGTGAAAAATGTAAAACTAAATAAACAGGATACAAAGAATAATTCTCCCTCTTTCCTGTCCCAGTCCCTCACCTACACGACAAACAACGCACAATATTAAACTCCTTACAATTAAAACGTGTTCATTTTCAATTTTCTTGTCTCAGTCCCTCACCTATACGAAAAAGAACATAAAACATAAAACTTGTTACAGTTAAAACATGTACATTCTCAATTTGCTTGTCCCGGTCTCTCACCTACACGAAAAAGAACATAAAACATAAAACTCGTTACAGTTAAAACATGTACATTCTCAATTTGCTTGTCCCGGTCTCTCACCTACACGAAAAAGAACATAAAACATAAAACTCATTACAGTTAAAACATGTTCATTTTCAATTTTCCTGTTCCAGTCCGTCACACACACGACACAGAACACAAAGATAAAACTAGTCACTGAACTGTTTAGGTAATGTAAGTAACAATACCGTTGTTTAATATACGTTGATGCCTATTCACTTGGAAACGTAAATTTTGTTTTAGACATATCCAGAAGACACATGGGTGTATTTACGTAAAGAAAAGCGATACGAAGATTAACCGAACATTTTTTTACGAACCAATAATAGTGTCAAATGAAAAGCTTGTTGGACAGCACAAAAATAGAGTTATAGTAGAAAAAGGAGACTGGCTTTCATTCATGACCTATAAAACCACGGCCAACGAAACCTGCTTGTAGTCGGTAAGTTGATTCGGGATAGTTTCCGCCTTGTTGGTTCGTCATAAATCACAGAATCTCACGGCCGAACTGTGGTCTGTCAGAATGTGATAGCGAAGGAAGCTTTATGGCCGCTTCGGTGAATTGAGTAGTTGGAAGAATGTTTGGATTTTCAATATTTGAAGTTCAAGTGGGCCTTTATAGGAAGCTTTAAGAGTCGACAATTACTATTTGAAAAACGGAACGTGCTCTTAGTGCCGTGTGATCTTGGTAACCTTGGAAACATGCGTCACAACTCACTGACAGTATAATTTTTAGACAAGAAATAAAATCAACAGCAGCAACGTTCGGCAAATATTTGAAACGTCACTAAAATTGTTGTTTGAAAGAATCATGATCAAAGATAACAACGTGGTAAAAAAAGGAACATTCAACAAAAACAACACGTGCAAAACCGCTAAGCCATGGTCGGAACAAATGACAGGGGGGGATATTAATTTGGTTAGTTTCTTTTGAACGAAACAAATTATCCTATGTAATCTTGTAGTGCAGGTAATACAACCAGAATTGTGTAATACATTACATATTACCTTACAATATCACTAAAATCAAACGTAACGAAGTGTTGTACGAAAGACAGTTTAGTTATGTATCTAGTAATATATGTAACGTTACATATGTGGTTACCTGGCTGGTGTTCGTTTTTCTTTTTGATCTAAGAAGATGATTTACATTAATCGGAAATTAATATCAATTATTGACTTAATATGTTTTACAAATCACAGGAACGAACATTTATCTAAAACTAATTCCAATAAATTCATACCCACAATTAGAAAAGGTTTTGCCCCCCCAGTGGCTCAGCGGTATGTCTGCGGACTTACAAGTTAAAATCCGGGTTTCGATACCCGTGGTGGGCAGAGCCCAAATAGCCCATTGTGTAGCTTTGTGCTTAATTCAAAACAACAAGAAAAGGTTTTAAACTGTTTACAATCAAAATGTCAAATGGGAACCAAAGTCTGAAATAACCTAATACACGTGTATTATTCATTATAGTTGTAACACAGTAACTCAGTCTTCGATAACATACCAGCACAACATCTCAATCTTCCATGATATACTGACACAGTTATAACAGAACATCTCAATCTTCCATGATAAACTAACACAGTTATAACAGAATAACTCAATCTTCCATGATAAACTAACACGATATCTCAATCGTCCATGATAAACTAACACAGTAACTCAATCTCTCATCATAAACTAACACAGTAACTCAATCTTCCATGATATACTGACACAGTTATAACACAACATCTCAATTTTCCATGATAAACCAACATAGTACCTCAATCTTCCATCATATACTGACATAATTATAATACAGTAACTCAATCTTCCATGATAAATTAATACAATATCTCAATCTTCCATAATAAACTAATACAGTAACTCAATCTTCCATAATAAATTAATACAGTAACTCAATCTTCCATGATAAACTAATACAATATCTCAATCTTCCATAATAAACTAATACAATATCTCAATCTTCCATGATATATTAACACAGCTATACTTATGATTAAACAGTAAATGTTTATTAATGATTAAACAGTAAATGTTTATTAATGATTAAACAGTAAATGTTTATTAATGATTAAACAGTAAATGTTTATTAATGATTGAACAGTAAATGTTATGCTGATCATTAAACTGTGAATCTCATTGTTGTGTTGAATTGAAGAGATCTGAAAAAAATTGTTGTTGTACATGATCCATCCTAGAACTAAATAGTTGTTGTACATGATCCATCCTAGAACTAAATAGTTGTTGTACATGATCCATCCTAGAACTAAACAGTTGTTGTACATGATCCATCCTCGAACTAAATAGTTGTTGTACATGATCCATCCCAAAACTAAATAGTTGTTGTACTTGATCCATTCCAGAACTAAACAGTTGTTGTACATGATCCATCCTAGAACTAAACAGTTGTTGTACATGATCCATTCCAGAACTAAATAGTTGTTTTACATGATCCATCCTAGAACTAAATAGTTGTTGTACTTGATCCATCCTAGAACTAAACAGTTGTTGTAATGATCCATCCTAGAACTAAACAGTTGTTGTACATGATTCATCCTAGAACTAAACAGTTGTTGTACATGATCCATCCTAGAACTAATTAGTTTTTACATAAAATTTGTCACCACAGTAAGTTTCAAACAATTTTAAACACCTGTTGAGTAACACCATGTAAAGTTTGTGACTACAGTAAGTTTTCAACAATTTTAAACACCTATTGAGTAACACCATGTAACGTTTGTGACTACAGTAAGGTTTCAACAATTTTAAACATCTGTTGAGTAACACCATATAACGTTTGTGACTACAGTAAGTTTTCAACAATTTTAAACACCTATTGAGTAACACCATGTAACGTTTGTGACTACATTAAGTTCCAAACAAATTTATTCGTCTGTAGAGAAACGCCATATAATGATTGATACTAAAAATAGAACAATTATAGTTGTTAACCGTTATGTGATACAAAAAAAACGCTTGTTAACCGTCCTGCTGGTATAAAACAATAATAGCTGTTAACCGTCTTAGCTGATATAAAAGAGTGAGAAAACCTAAACTCAAAATAATCTTCTGTAATGATTATCACCGGTAGATAGAAATACAACTGATAAAACTATAAACCTGAATTTTTTAGCAAGCTGGACAAAACTGAACTAACTCATTGACTAAGAGTGACAAACTTGTTTAGTATATAAATAAAGAACAACCCGTATGCGAGTCTTTTTTCGTCTTTATAAAATTATCTTGTTTATCATTTCAATCTGTGGCACGTCATCTTATCACTAGAGCGTGTTCCTCGCGCACAAGCAACGTGTAAACTCTCTAAATCTGATTTAAGGTGAAAACAAGATAATTTGTCAAACGTCAAGCCTGGAAATTCCTGCTATGATGTGGATATTATAAAAAAATGTCTAATTTTAAACCTCTGCCAGTGATAAAGCTGTCCACTCCATAACTTAGAGTCTCAAACACGATGTCACTGTAGCCAAAACTGTCCACTCCAAAACACAGAATTTGAAACATGACATTACTGCAGACAATGCTAGGCATTCATCCAGTACGATAGTTTACATTTCTCGTGTATAACTTCTGTCTTGTAGAACTTTTGTCACTGACGAAATTTCCTTCATAATTCGTTAAAAATATTTCCCTCACACTTATCTAGGTTATGTATGAACGATTTCAAAAGCTCTAATGCTGACTTTAAATTACAGTTTTTATTGTAGTTTTATTTTTGTCCGCATTTCATGTATCGTCAGTACACTTTAAACTCGAGTAGATACATTTATTTCTCAATCAACTTAACTCTCACGAAATTGGCTCGTTTGCCGTCGCCAGGGAGACATTTCACATTCATGACGAATTACTGTAAAGTAAAAGAGTTCTTAATTCGTCACAAAAACACACGTTGGAACAAAAAACTCACTAATTAGCTTACAGCATCAATCACAGATCAGCGTGTTAGTAAAGAAACTAAACTAAAAACTAGAAGCTATCTCTCGCTAATGATTCGCTTTTATATAGAAAGCATTTATTATACTTCTTTGCTATTGTCTTTCCTTCTAACACGCGTACTATGCATAACTGTGTATAAAGATTAATGTAACGAAAGTACCATATGCTTGGTTGCAGGATACAGGCCCGGGAAAATGTAAGCCCTCGCCACCCAATAGTCCATTGAAATTACATCAGTGTCAAGTCGATGAGCCGCGCTTAGCTTCAGCTTTCTGTTGAAATAAAAACTTGGTGATAACGGGTCAGCTGGACTGTTTGTTTTACCGGGAAACCACTCACGCGACTGAAAAGCCTCAGGGCTGGCGACAGGCTTAATGTGCAGAGACGCAAAACAAGGATATTTCCATATGCAGATATTCGTAAAGAAAAACAACTAAAATCACGGGATATAAATACATCTTACACGGAAAATGTTTTTGGAAGAACGTACTTATGGAGCGTGAATAATGGAACCAAAGTGTTATCTACCAAATGCTTTACAAACCGTCTCCATTTCTCGGAAGATTTGGTTTTCTTCGTTATCTTATGACAAGGTTCTTGTCATAGATCACACACTATCAAGGTTCTTGTCATAGATCACACACTATCAAGGTTCTTGTCATAGATCACACACTATCAAGGTTCTTGTCATAGATCGTACACTAACAAGATTCTTGTCGTAGAACATATACTGCCAAGGTTCTTGTCATAAACCATACACTATCAAGGTTCTTTTCATAGATCATACACTATCAAGGTTTTTGTCACAGACCATACAGTATCAAGGTTTTTGTCACAGACCATACACTAACAAGATTCTTGTCATAGATCATACACTATCAAGGTTATTGTCATAGATCATACACTAACAAGATTCTTGTCACTGATTATACAAGTACCAAAGTTACGCGTTGTTTACACTAATGTTTTTGTTCTTTCTCCCACTTGGGGAGATTCTATAGAAGGTTCTAATCAACATGATAGTAAAATCTTAGCTGAGATCAGGCTTGTAGGAAACTAGTTTACCATGCTTTAAGTTGTTCTTTACTGCAAACTGTTCATTAATTACTGTTTTGCCTAAGTAACAACAATGAATCCACGTAACGTGTTGCTGAAAACTGTGGTTGGTAACACTTTTCACGTTTAGGCAAAAATAATACCTTTCATATAATTAGGCAATTTTAAAACAGAAAAACATAATGAAAGGTTAATTAATTAGAGTCTAGCCGACTCTAATTTATGAAAATAAATTAATAATTAAGAGAATCATAAATCATGAGCAGGATGGTAAAACAGCGATGTTAGAATAAGTCATGTTTGGATCGCTATCATAAACAAGTATATTTCAATCTACCAACAGAAACAATGATCCAAAGTCGTCTTGGGCAAAATACAACAAACATAACACATTTTGTTTCACGTCAGAAGTTTCTCGTTACGACTGATCGGTACCTGTTTCTTAAACTAATGAATTTATAAAACATTAACAATAACTGAACAGTATGCCAGATGTTATGTTTAGTTATATTTTACCTATGCTGTGTGAAGAGCAGAGATCGAGCCCATATTTGTGCGTTATAAATTATCGAGCCTACGGTTGAACCATTCGGTGACAAACAAAATGGTGACTAACTACTGTGTAGATACAGAACTGTGTTAACTTTAATAGAACACTGTGTAGATACAGAACTGTGTTAACGTTAATAGAACACTGTGTAGATACAGAGCTGTGTTAACGTTAATAGAACACTGTGTAGATACAGAACTGTGTTAACGTTAGTAGAACACCGTGTAGATACAGAGCAGTGTTAACGTTAATAGAACACTGTGTAAATACAGAACTGTGTTAACGTTAATAGAACACTGTGTAGATACAGAACTGTGTTAACGTTAATAGAACACTGTGTAAATACAGAACTGTGTTAACGTTAATAGAACACTGTGTAGATATAGGACTGTGTTAACGTTAATGGAACACTGTGTAGATATAGAATGTTAACGTTAATAGAACACTGTGTTGTCAGAAAACTGTGTTAGCCTTAATAGAACACTGTGTAGATATAAAATGTTAACCTTAATAGAACACTGTGTGGATATAGAACCGTGTTAACGTTAATAGAACACTGTGTTGTCAGAGAACTGTGTTAGCCTTAATAGAACACTGTGTAGATAGAGAATTGTGCTATCCTTTCTTTGTCACACAAGATATTATTAAGAAAGACACTGATCTGTTAAAAATGTCTGGGCTTGTATCTTCGTTAATTAGAACAACGTTAGTGTCTTGTTTAACAGAGAGATACAGAGAAAGGATAAAGTACAGTTAATAATATCAAGGTCGGTGTGTGTCTTTTTTAGTGATATATTTATTGAATTTCAGATCCTCAGCCATAAAATATGAGACCACGGATCGGTTCAATGATGTAGAATCAAAATTATTTATCTTGGTCGATCTGTAGTAAACACAACATGGGCTTGAACTCTTGCACTCAGGTGTGGATCATCCTTAGGTTGAGAGTGTATTACATTTTCAGGTTAGGTTTTAATCTTAATTTCCGTTCTGTCACTAATCTGCCAAGAGACGTTTGTCACCTTTCTAATTCTCCTTTATCCGCTAATTAATTATCTCTGTCAGGTTTTCCTATACACAGTAGAAACAAGTAACAGTTTATTTAAATTCTGTCGTCATAATTTGTAAAGAAACTGTTACACTGCTACTTCTGACATGTAAAAATCTACAAGGTTAGAGTTTCTTTACCCAGAACTAGTTTCCATCGCCAATAATAATAGGCAAAAATACAATTTTCTGAAAGTTTAATCTTTTATGAAAGATAAAGGCAATGAGTTAATTGTGTACTGCCTGCCCTAAGTATAACAACCAAGTTTTCAGTAAAAATCACTGAAAATATATTATTGTTTATTCTCGCCTTTGTTTTTGTATATTTAGTTAATAACGCTACTGCCTGGCATGGCTAGATGAATAAGGCACTCGACTTGAAATGTGAGGGTCGCGGGTTCGAATCCTCGTCATACCAAACATGCTCGCCCTAACAGTAGTGTGGTCGTTATAATGTGATAGTCAATCCAACTATTTGTTGGTAAAAGAGTAGCCCAAAAGTTGGCGGTGAGTGTTAATGATTAGCTGCCTTCCCTCTAGTCTTACATTGCAAAATTAGGGACGGCTAGCACAGATAGCCCTCGTGTAGCTTTGCGCGAAATTCAAACCAAACCAATAACGATACAAATTAATACATTGACAAGATTACATTAGTTTACTGAAACAGCTGGCTTCCCTTAGAACTATTTGTTCCTTTGGTGGTTTTGGATCACGTGAACTTATCTGTTCAAAGATCAAGACAGCTATGAAGTTACAACATGCAGTACTGGAGTGATTCAGACAAGTATATGTACATCACTGCAGTTAAATGGTTTCAATATGACTTGCAGTAATGGGGTGATTCAGAAAAGTTTTCGACTTCGCGTGGACTAGAGTTGGCGTGCCCACGCCATGACATTCAGAATTCGTGGTTCGATTCATTACATCTAAAACATTAACTGAACCTGTAAATACACTTAGAATTTTGTTTTTAATGTTATGAGCATTCTTTTTACATAACTGAATATAACAGAAACCAGAAACAAATAAACTCATGTATTTGGTGATCACAATGATAGAAACTGAAAAAATTGAGATAACGCTGAAGCGTCAAACAAGGTTCTAAGAAACTTTCATTATAACATGAATGTGGACAATCATTTGTCAAAAACAATTCCTTAACTAGAAATTAAAATCAATTTTGTAAAACGACATTTCCTGTTTTGACAAGAAAATGTTTCATAATATTAGTTTCTAATCACAACTGCCAAGTAAACCGTAAAGAGAAATGTCACCATATAATATTTTGTTATTACCATGTCACACATCAGATATGAAGACCGGACACCCATCTGTGGACAACCTATATATACAACTCGTACTATCAAACTGATATATATATATATATCTTGAAAACTGTCAGACCAACTCGTTATAGACAAAGGAATTTATACAAATTCTAGTCTAACAATAAACACGTTCCTGGGATAACAACGTTTGTTTTTTATATGTAGCATCATTAACAATAAACACGTTCCTGGGATAATAACGTCTGTTTTCTATATGTAGCATCACTAACAATAAACACGTTCCTGGGATAACAACGTCTGTTTTTTATATGTAGCATCACTAACAATAAACACGTTCCTGGGATAATAACGTCTGTTTTTTATATGTAGCATCACTAACAATAAACACGTTCCTGGGATAACAACGTCTGTTTTTTATATGTAGCATCACTAACAATAAACACGTTCCTGGGATAATAACGTCTGTTTTCTATATGTAGCATCACTAACAATAAACACGTTCCTGGGATAACAACGTCTGTTTTTTATATGTAGCATCACTAACAATAAACACGTTCCTGGGATAATAACGTCTGTTTTCTATATGTAGCATCACTAACAATAAACACGTTCCTGGGATAATAACGTCTGTTTTTTATATGTAGCATCACTAACAATAAACACGTTCCTGGGATAATAACGTCTGTTTTCTATATGTAGCATCACTAACAATAAACACGTTCCTGGGATAACAACGTCTGTTTTCTATATGTAGCATCACTAACAATAAACACGTTTCTGGGATAATAACGTCTGTTTTCTATATGTAGCATCACTAACAATAAACACGTTCCTGGGATAATAACGTCTGTTTTCTATATGTAGCATCACTAACAATAAACACGTTCCTGGGATAATAACGTCTGTTTTCTATATGTAGCATCACTAACAATAAACACGTTCCTGGGATAATAACGTCTGTTTTTTATATGTAGCATCACTAACAATAAACTCGTTTCTAGGATGGTGACATGCGCATTTTAGATATAGCATGACTAATAATAAACACGTTTCTGGGATAGTAATGGGTGTTTTTTTTAAATATAGTATGACTAATAATAAACACGTTTCTGGGATATTAATGGGTGTTTTTTTTAAATATAGTATGACTAATAATAAACACGTTTCTGAAAGAGTAATGTGTGGTTTTTAGATAGAGCATGACTAACAATAAACACGTTCTTGGAACAGTAACGTGTGTCTTGTTATGTGTAGCATGACTAACAATAACGTGTGGTGTTTAGAAATAGTGTGACAAACATTAAACATATCCCTCCGATATTAACATGTACTTTTTGCATTTAGCGTGTCAAGTACCAAACATGTTCCTCTGATATTAACGTGTAGTTTTTATATTTAGCGTGACAAACATTAACCATGTCACTCTGGTATTAACGTGTAGTTTTTATTTTTAGCTTGATAAACATTAAAAATGTCCCTCTGATATTAACATGTGGTGTTTACATGTAGCGTGAAAAACATTAAAAATGTCGCTCTGATATTAACGTGTAGTTTTTATATTTAGCGTGACAAACATTAACCATGTCACTCTGGTATTAACGTGTAGTTTTTATATTTAGCGTGACAAACATTAAACATGTTCCTCTGATATTAACGTGTGGTTTTTACATGTAGCGTAACAAACATTAAAATTATATCTCTGATATTAACGTGTTGTTTTCAGTGTAACGTGACAAACACTGAGCATGTCCCTCTGACATTAATGTGTAATTTTTATATTTAGCATGACAAATATTTAAACACGTCCCTCTGATATTAACATGTTGTTTTTACATGTATCTTGGGCAACATCTGAAAGTTCCTTACGTGAGATTTCTTACCCATCTATGTTTATATCTACAAACAAAAACGCGTATTTGGAGAAACATAAAGTAAAAAACAAGGGTTATAATTTGTTTTAAAAGAAGCTTGTGGTTAATTCGTTCTATTCAAGAACACTGTCCTTTACATGAAGAGTTTATAATCCACATTATAAACTGACATAACCTTTATTAATAATTGTCGAGAACACAGTCGTATATATATGTATAACACATAAAACCAGAAAATCCTCTGAAAAACAACAAACACTATACGGTTAACATTTGTTTTCGTGTCTGTATAAATACTTTAAAACTAGACAAATCTCTGAAAAACAATATATTCTATACCACTGACATTCGATCTAGTGTCTGAATAAATAGTTTAAAACCAGACAAACCTCTGAAAAACAACAAACTCCATAACGTTAACATTCATTTAATCTCCATAAATACTTTAAAACCAGGCAAACCTCTGACATACAATACGAACTACACTGTTCACATTCGATTAAGAATCTGCATAAATATAATAAATATTAATAAACTGATGAATAACAACAAACTACATACGTAAACATTTGATTTAATGTCTATATAAATAGTTCAAAACTAGACAAAGCCATGAAAAACAACAAACTCTATAGCGTTAATATTCGATTCAGTTTCTTAATAAAAAGTTTAAAACCAGAAAACATCTGAATAACAACAAACTATGTACTGTTAACGTCTGATTTAGTGAATGTATAAATTGTTAAAAACCATACAAGCCTCTGAAAAACACTCTTTAATTGTTAAATTTTAAATTAGTTCTGTATAAACAGTTTAAAACCAGATAAAGCTGTGAAAAACAACAAACTATATACCATTAAATTTCGACTTAGCGGCTGTATAAATAGCTCAAGCCCAGACAAACCTCAGAGAAACAGCAATTTTATATCGTTAACGTCTGTCTTAGGGTCTGTATAAATAGTTTTAATCTACATGTAGATTAACCTCTGAAAAACAATAAGCTTTATACTGTTAATATATGATTAAGTGGCTCCAAAAATAATTTCAAACCCAACAAACCTATGACAAACAAGAAACTCTACACCATTCACGTTCAATATAGCGCCTGTATATATAGTTTAAAATCAGATAAACTACTGAAAGAGAATAAGACACTGTCTCTCTGGTATTTGGGTATCTATATATTTGTATACCCAGGAGAGTCAAGTACACTAGACCTCTTCCTCCTTCCATTACTTAGTTAGAATGGACTGATTAATATATTTATAGTAAATACAGAATGGCTGAAATAATATCATAACTTTAAATCTGATCCTTTTCAGGACAATGTTAATTTATATTGTTCTTCCATTTTTTATTTTTTATATAACGTATAGAATAAGACTATAAAGCATTCATATTTGATTTAACGGCTGTATAAATAGTTTAAAACCAGAGAAACCTCGGAAAACATACAGCCCCATACCGTTCATATACGATTTAGCGACTGTATAAATAGTTTGAAACCAGAAAACCTATGAAAAACAATAAGCTCTATAATATTTTTATTCGATTTAGCGACTGCATAAATAGTTTAAAACCAGTCAAACCTCGGAAAAACATAAGCTCAATACCGTTCATATTCGATTTAGTGGCTGTATAAATACTTTAAAACCAGAACAAACTTCTGAAAAAAAAGCTTTATAGCATTCACATTCGATTTATTGTCTATAAAAATAGTTAAAAAACTAAAAAAGTCCTAAAAAACAATAAGCTCTTCATGATTCATATTCGATTTATTAGCTGTATAAATAGTTTAAAACCAAAAAAAAACTCTGAACAACATTAAGCTTTATATCATTCACATACGATTTAGCTGCTGTATAAATAGTTTGAAACCAGAAAAAAACCTATGGAAAAGAATAAGCTCTATACGATTTATTGGATGTATAAATAGTTGAGAACCAAACCTCTGAAACACAATAATATCTAAACCATTAATATTCCATTTATCGGATGTATAAATAGTTTTAAACCAAATAAACCTACCAGAAATAATACGCTCTATACCATTCACATTCGATTTAGCGGCTGTATAAATAGTTTGAAACCCGACAAACTTTGTAAAACCAATAAGTTCTATACCGTTCACATTCGATTTACGGACTATATAAATTGTTTAAAACCAAACGTCTAAAAAATAAAAATCTCTATACTGTTAACATCTTAATATATGTAAAAATAATATGAAATCAGACAAACCTCTGATAAACAATAAGCTTTATACGATTCACATTCGATTTAGCGGCTGTATAAACAGTTTAAAACCAGATAAACCTTTGAGAAACAATAAGCTCCATACCATTCACAATTCAATAGCGGCTTTATAAATAGTTTAAAAACCAGAAAAAAAATCTTAAAAACAATAAGCTCTATACCATTCACATTCGAGTTAAGGTTATTTAAATACAGGGTGTCCCAAAATAACGTTTACCCTATTTGACTGTGTATAGCTAATAAACCGTTTCTTTTGTTTCAGATTTGACTTGTGTCCAAGGATGGCGGATAATAAGCTTACAATCGAGCACAAAATATTAACTCTCAAAACTTTTTGCAAAGTCGAAAACAAAGCTGAAGTGAAAAGACGTTTTACTAGAAACTTCCATATGGATGCGCCATCTCTCCCCAGCATTTCACGCATCATCGCCAAGTTTGATGAACACGGAACTCTCCATCATATGAGAGGGGGTCGCTCTGGTCAAAAAAGATCATCAACAAGCTCAACAAGTGAGCAAGAGGTCATTGATGATGTTCTGAATTCTCCAAGAAAATCAGTGCGCCAGCTGTCTCGTGAAACAGGAATCCCTAAATACAGCGTTCATCGCATTTTGAAGCGTTCCAAATTCAAAAGTCTCATCTCATCGCTTGTTCACGCTCTGAATGAAGATGACCCTGATCGAAGGGATGAGTTCTGTGAATGGTATCTTGCTAGATGTGTAGACGATGATGAATTTTCACTCAAAATTGTTTGGAGTGACGAAGCAACGTTTAAGCTGAATGGCTCAATAAATCGACACAACTGCACCTACTGGGCAACAGAAAATCCACATGTTACAGAGGAACATCACTTGAATTTGCCTGGAGTGACTGTGTGGTGTGGTCTGTCTGCTAGGGGACTCATCGGATCATTCTTTTTTTAAGACACCGTAACAGGATTGAATTATCTCAACATGCTACAAGAGTTTGCCATGCCACGCATCCAAGAACAATTTGGAAAAGAAGAGTGTTTCTTCCAGCAGGATGGCGCTCCTCCCCACTTCCATCGCGACGTGAGAGCTTATCTGGAAGCATCTATGCCAGACAGATGGATTGGACGAAGAGGAAATGTAGAATTTCCTGCTATATCACCTGATTTGACACCCATGGATTTCTTTTTGTGGGGGTTTCTGAAAGACAAAGTTTATAGCACAAAAAGGGCAACAATTGACGAATTGAGAGTTGCAACTTAAAGAACAATGTGCTTTAATACTAGATGAGATGGTGTTTGATGTGTGCACTTCCATTTCTTCCCGTTATGAGATGTGTCTGGAGCAGAACGGATTTCAGTTTGAACACCTGAAGTGAAGCAAGCAAATTGTGACATTTTACAATTTCAACCAAGGAGAGTTTTCCTTGGGAAGAATTTTATTTGTTATTTTTTCTCTTGATTCCAGTATTAAATCTTTAAATAAATCCTTTGGCTATCATATGTATCTTGTTTCATTGTTAAAATCAATAAACAAGGCAAGTTACAATGATCCAAAGAGTGTAAGCATTATTTTTGGACACCCTGTAGTTCAAAAACTGAAAACCAATGAGCTATATACCATTCATATTTGATTTAGAGGTTGTATAAACAGTTTAAATAAAAAAAACTTCTGAAAAACAGTAATCACTATACCATTCACAGCGGCTGTATAAATAGTTTGAACCCAGAAAAACCTCTGTAAAACAATGAGCCTTAAACAATTCAGATTCCAATGGTGGCTTTATAAATAGTTTAAAACTAGATAAAGATCTGAAAAAGGATAAGCTATATATATGCCATTCACATTCACTTTAATGGCTGCAAAAACAGTTTAAAACAAGATAAACCTATCAGAAATAACATGCTCTATACCATTCATATTCGATTTAGCGGCTGTATAAATAGTTTGAAACCAGAAAAACCTCTGAAAAACAATAAGCTCTAAACCATTCATATTCGATTAATAAATATAAATAAATAGTTTAAAATCGTATAAACCACTGAAAACAAATAAAACTATAAACCATTCATATTCGATTTAACGGCTGTATAAATAATTGAAAACCAGATAAACCACTGAAAAACAATAAGGTCTATACTATTCATATCCGATTTAGTGACTGTATAACTAGTTTAAAACCACAGAAACCTCTGAACAACAACAAGCTCTATAAAATTCACATTCGATTTAGCGGCTGTAGAAATACTTTAAAAATAATTGAAAACCAGAGAAATCTCTGAAAATCCACAAACTGTTAACTTTTAACATTTGATTTAGTCTCTCTATAAATAATTTAATACCAGACAAACCTCTAAAAAACAATAACCTATATATCGTTCACATTCGATTTAGTATCTATATAAATAGTTTGAAACCAGGCAAACCTCTCAGAAAAAAACAAATTCTATATCCTTCACATTCGATTTAATGTCTGTATAAATAGTTTAGAAATAAACAAACCTCTCAGAAAAAACAAATTCTATGCCGATCACAATTGATTTAGTATCTGTATAAATAGTTTAAATCAGACAAACCTCTGAAAAAGAACACACTCTATGCCATCCATATTGAAAGGAATTGTTTTATAGAGGGATTTTCTTTAGTTGCTACACCTTTGAATGAAAGCTGTCTTTAGATAATTAGAGATATCTACTAATTTTGTTTGTTATTTGGATAGGATTTGATAACCAGATAAAGTGATTTGTTATTAGGGATTATATAAACATTGCTTTGTATATAAATATATACATTTACATAATAATCAAGTTATCGTAATGTGACGTCACAAACTTCACTCTTGAATATAATCTTAAGGGTCTCGTGTAACATCTAATTAACAATTCGCTTTACTTTTCAGGTACAAAACCCCTGGTTGTACAAACTAACCAGCTTGCACAAGGACTGAGTTCACGAGTTTACTGTCCTCTCCCCCTGCTAGAAGATTAGGTGGTTTAAAAATTAATAGCTTAATTACAATACTCAACCAGTAGAGAGCAGCACTGACGATAATGATATGGTAATTACACGCCACATACAAAGCACAAAGATATTAAACGTCATCACGTGGCCATATGGACTATCCATCATCGGACACGCGGTTGGCCACAGATGGCTTGTGGTATGGAGAAGTTTGAGTCAGCCATTTTACAGAGACAATAACAGTTACGTGCAAAGACGAACTGAACCAGTCCTGTGAAACAGACAACCCGTATATCTTTCATTCTCCTCACTCATATTATGTAATACTTTCACTCCTGTTTTGTGTTTGGAACTTTATCCAACATATTTGTTATTTGTATTTCATTTCCACTGTTGCTCAACGTTATAATTTATTTAAGATTTTGCTGTAAAGAATAAGCGACTGGAAATTTTTCTCTTACAATTCAGTGATAATGATATATTGTTAATCACAATCTGTTGATTTCATATTGCACTTGACTGACAATGGTCTATTATTAATCATAATTTGATGATTCTATCTTACACTTGACTGACAATGGTCTATTATTAATCATAATTTGATGATTTTATCTTACACTTGACTGATAATGATCTATTATTAATCATAACCTGTTGAGTTCATATTGCATTTGACTGACAATGATCTATTATTAATCACAATTTGATGATTGTATCTTACACTTGACTGACAATGATCTATTGTTAATCACAATTTGATGACTGTATCTTACACTTGACTGACAATGATCTATTGTTAATTTCAATTTGATGACTGTATCTTACACTTGACTGATAATGATCTATTGTTTGTCATAAGGTGTAAATTTGTCAGAGACAAATTTACGGATAAATAAATTTAAAATTCGGGGTTAGATTCTGAGCTCACTGTGTAACTGCGTTTATTTAGTAGTTCAGGAATAAATTTATCGTGCTTTGGGGCTAAAATTTACCGTTCGATCCCCAAAGCGGTGGATAGAGTGCAGATGGACCACTGTGTTGCTATGTGTTAAAACAAAGCAAAAAAATGAAATATTTCTATATAATTTTACGGTATCTCCGCTCTTTTGAGATTTGATAAGCATAAAATTTTCATGTGGATTTTAGGCGATCTGATTAGCTATCGTTAATTAATTTTCAAAATAAGGACAAATATCAGGAGCTGTTTTTTTACAGTGACTTCCATCAAACTTGAGAAAGCGACATTGATTAAACATATCGTATAAAATGAATTCAGAAGAAAGAAACTTCGTGTTTTTCTTAAGAGAAAAGAGAAAAAGTAACTGTTATTTAGGTAAACATTCTTATCTTAGCATAATGTGTTGAGATGTTCTTTTTGAAGTTTCTATTGTCCTCGTATTTGATTATCTAATTTTTCATGGTACACTTGCTTGTCTAGACTGTAAGACCCTTGGAGGCACAGGTCTTAAGCGTATTTCTGCAATCACACAGATTCAAACAACAACAACGAAAGACAGAACGTAGCTTGAGTTTCAAATCTGTGTCGAAATAACAATATCGAAATTGGTGCTTGTCGATCAAACGTTTTTACTAAAGATAAATTCATTCCTCTAATCCACGACAATATTCAAGCCAATTAGCGACATACTGAACAAACACGCACATACGAGTCTCCCTGTCTCTCGGCAAACAAATCAATCGTGTAACGAGAGTGGATGACGTGTTTGTCACGTTTAATCAACTATCTGACCACAAGGTGGCGATCTTTGCATAGTTATAAATCATACTTCTGAGGACGACAGCCAGAACAATTTAAAGAAGCGTTCTAAATGACGACATTAAACTGGCTGTTACAATGTGCGTAAAACATGACATGGTTGATAAAAACCTACTAACTTCAATAACCTACACAGTAAAAGTTTTAATAACCTACCCAGTAAGAACTGAACCTGCAAAGAGAGAACTTTAATAACCTACTAAGTAGAAACATTAATGACGTGTAAGAACTCTAATAACTTACATCGTAAGAGCTTTAATAACATATAGAGTGAAAACTTTAATAATATGTAGAGTAAGAACTTTAATAACACACACAGTAGGAAGTTTAATAGCTCACACAGTAAAAACATTAATAATTTACGCAGTAAGAAAAATTTATAATTTATACAGTAAAAACTTTAATAACTTACACAGTTAGAACTTTAATAACTTATACTGTAAGAACTTTATTAAACTACACAGAAAGAAGTTTAATAACTTTAACAATAAGACCTTTAATATCATGTAGTGTAAGAACTTTAATAACTTGTAAAATAACTTTAGTAATATGTAGAGTAAAAACTATAATAATTTACACTGTAAGAACTTAAATAATCATCACAGTAAGTACTTTAATATCTTACACGGTAGAAACTTTAATAACATGTAGTGTAAGAACTTTAATAACTTGTCGAAAAAAATTTAATAACGTGTAGTGTAAGAACTTTAATAAATTACACAGTAAAAACTTTAATAACTTACATTTGTTTCTTTGTTTGTTTTTGAATTTCGCACAAAGCTACTCACGGGCTATCTGTGCTAGCCGTCCCTAATTTTGCAGTGTAAGACTAGAGGGAAGGCAGCTAGTCATCACCACCCACCGTCAAATCTTGGGCTACTCTTTTAACCAACGAATAGTGGGATTGACCGTCACATTTTAACGCCCCCACGGCTAAAAGGGCGAGCATGTTTGGCGTGACGGGGATGCGAACCCGTGACCCTCGGATTACGAGTCACACGCCTTAACGCGCTTGATCATGCCGGGCCTTAATAACTTATATAGTAAGAACTTTAATAACTTACACAGTAAGAACTTTAATAATTTACACAGTAAGAATTTCAATAACCTAGACAGTAAAAACTTTGATTACTTACAGAGAAAGAACTAAAATAACCTTCACAGAAAGAACTTTAATAACTTACACAGTAATCACATTAATAACATGTAGTGTAAGTACTTTAATAAGTCACAGTTAGAACTTTAACAGCCTACACAGTAAGAAGCTGTAGAATAAGAAACTTTAATCACCTATATAGTAAGAAGTAATATATACTAATAACCTATATAGTACTATATATATAGTGATATAATAAGTATGAAAACACTTAAGGTTAATAATACTGTAAATATTTGTTTCGTTACGTCATGATCTGGGTCATCAGTTTTTATTTCTGATTATAATAAACTTCCCCCCTCATGTCCAAGTGGATTAGGAGTGTTGAGGTTTCGAATCCCTGTCACACTAAACATGATCGCCCTTTCAAAGTGTGGGCGTTATTTTGAGCAGACAATCCCACTACTCGTTGTTATATAACCACTACACACCTAGTAAACTAGGAATAGAGTATTTATCAGGAATCAATTTTGTCTTATTATATTGCTGTTCGAACATTTCTTCCGGCAATAACCAATAAAACTGATCGGTTCATATACAAGTTTAACTGCTAATGCTAGAAATGCGGTCTTCCACTGGTAAAGCGGTATGTCCATCTAATTACAACTCCAAAATCAGGAAATCGATTCTTATCGGTAGACTCAGCATATAGTCTAATGTGGTTTTGCTATAATAAAAAAGATACACATTCTACAAATGTAATTATTAGGCTTAGCTAGAATGCAGAAATAATAAGCAGAAATATTATGCGAATACTATATAAATGTAATTCTATAAAACAGGTTATGATCAGAATGAATTATTATTGTGTGTGTACAGTCCCATCAAATATTCTTTATTAATTCATTTATTTTGGACAAACTGATGTATAACAACACGTCCATGTTTCGTAAAGTCAAGCTCCGTACGAGAAACCTTTGTAAACGTTGTGGTTGTGATGTTAAAAAGAAAGTATGACGTAATCATCTTGAAAACGTCAGTATTATGTCACATATCCGATGAACTCTGACTGGTGGTGACATTCATCACGAGATAATCCCAAGTGCACCGTTGTTAATATCTTCTGGAGTTCTATTGGTTCATAAAACAGGTATTTAACGTTTATCCAGGTGGCGTTACGTTATCACGAGAATGTGGTACAAAGTTCAGAAAATGTTTTTCTTTTAATAAGCTTACTTCACAGCTGCTCTTTCTTCTTCCCAGGAAAAATGTTGATCTGTCCTGTGAAATCTTTGTCTCGTACTCTAAACCTCTACAAGGCCTTACTAGTTTTTAGAGAACAAAGATATTCCGGTGGGGGGGGGGAGACGTTGACGGAACTTAAGCCTCTTTGTGTGTTAGTTTTTGCTGACGTCTTGAAATCTGAAGTCTTTGATAGCGAACTTTCAGCTTGGATTAGAACTTGAAAAATGCAGTTAAATGACTCACGTTTTAAATCGGGATTAGTGTAAGATTATCCCTGGCCACCATGGACGTAACCGGATAAAATATAAACATGTACTGGTAACAATGATGGTTCACAGTTAATCCTGCACTTTAACAATGAGCGGCATCTTTTGTGTTTCACGTCAAAACGATACTCCCTGCCCTTGTAACAGCGGACTCCAAATCTCTAGACCTGGTCCTCTATCGTAGTCTGTTTGGTAAACTCACAACCTTACGTGAACTGTAGAGAACACGATATTCAGTGCATATACGATAAAAGTGTGGAATCAGCGACAAATGCAACTACAAGTATGTATGCACACTTTCTTGCGTAATTTTCACCTACCAAATTCGAAAATGTTAACACAGAATGAACTTTGTTTCGTGAGTTTCACACACACAAACATCAAATATTTTAAGTACAATTGTAACTAAATGAAAAACAGACAACTTAATCAACAGTAACAACTCTGTAAGCTCATTTTATGAAACTAAGTTTTTGATCTTTCCACGTAACCATTCTCAACTCCGTGAAAATGAAGGCAGATAAGATCACTTATTTGTTCAGAAACATTGTGCTACTATAGTAGGTGTGAAAACCACTTCTTAGTTACAACGAAAGATGAAACCGCTACTATGTATTTCAGTAAATTAGTTTTGAAATACGGTTATCACTGTCAAGACAATTCCTTGTGATGTAGATAAAGTTCTCATCACGTAGCGACTGTCTTCTAATTCTTCAACACAATTAATCTTTCTATTTAGTGACGTTCTAGTCAGTAGGGGGTATGTAATACTAATAACGTTTAAGAGTATTTTTCTAACTTTAACTGGTTAACAGTGACCTCTACTTAAAGATACATTCCATTACTAAGTTCTCAAGTTCCAAACTTTTATTTATTTATCAAATTAAACCACATTACAACTTTGTTGTTGTTTTTTTTAAAAAAATGAAGGTTGTCTATTTCTTATTAACGCAATGCTACACAGTGGCAATACACATCATGACTATCAAAACCTCTTATTTAGAGTTACAAGCCTTAACACTAAACCACTGAAGATCTGTTGCGCACCCTTTCCATTTAATTTGTAAGCACCAAACACCCTTTTTAGTATGAATGTAATTTATAAATATTTACCAGTAGAACAATTGTACTTCAACGACAAGGCTATAAGATGTATCTTAAGATAGAAACAAGATTACAAGCTGTTTGTTAGGATAGCAACAAAGCTACAAGCTGTTTTTGACTGACGACAAGGTTATAAGCTGGCGCGCTAACTCTTATTTTCTCTTACAAACAACCAGGAATGTCAGTTTTGAGCCACGGACATTTCGAGTTTATGATAAATCATACAAATGATACTGTAGACATGTGACAGAAGGTTTTGTGATCAGACGAGACAAAAATTGAGCGATTTGGCCTAAATTAAAGGAGTTATGTCTGATGTAAACCCAACACAGCACATCATCCAGTCAACATCATCTCAGCTGTCAAGTATGGTGGTTGTTGCATCATGTTATGGAGTTTTTCTCATCAGCAGGTACTGGAAAGCTTGTCAGGGTTGGGGAGAATATGGATGAAGCAAAGTACAAACGAATCCTGGAGAAAATGTCCTGAATTAAATATCACATAAAATTTATGGTGAGACTTGAAGATTGCAGTCCATCAACAATCTCCAACAAACTTGTCGGAATTGGAGCAATTTTAACAGAAAAAATGAGTAAATACTGCACTATCCAATTGTACAAAGTTGGTAGAGACCTATCCCAAAAGACTCACAGAAGTAATTTCTACCAAATTTGCTTCCACCAAGTATTGACTTTGGGACTGATACTTATGTCATCAGTAAATTTCAGTTTATACATTTTCTACGCAGACTTTGTTCACATTCAACCTCATTCACAGACAACAGTGTTAAGTTTGATCATTAATGTTTTATATAAAAATAAGTTTATTAAAAAACACTGTTTGCACTATAGTTTCTCATCAAATATAACATTATTGGTTGGAGGTGAATACTTTTGTAAGGCACCGTTTCAAACGAATCCTTACAGCTATTATCTCGCCATCTGGTGAAAAATCTTAAAAATACTAAATGCTGTTTCAATAACTTGTTGTGCTCATGAATTACACTTCTATTCACTGATCAATGTGAATGTTTAAATCCAATTTGTACAATATGTTTACGATGTTTCTTTTATATTAAACTATTGCTGGTGGAAGATTTGTTTCAGAGAAATTTACTTCTTTTGATATGAATGAAACTCCACCTTGTGGCAGGATGGATATACATACCAGTACAGTCATGTAAAAAAGTTAGGACACCCTGTGAAAGCCTGTGTAATTTTGTAACATTTTTGGATATATAGATAATTAATTTTAATTTTAACAATACTGAGAAATTATAGGAATAAAACTGAACAATTAAAACTGAAAAAAAGACTTTTCAAGATCTTCCGTAAATGTAATTCTACAAAAATGCACATTCTAACTGAGAAAAAAGTTAGAACACCCGTCCCCCTAATAGCTAGTGTTGCCCCCTTTGGCTGAAATAATCGCAGTGAGACACCTCTTGTAGCCATTTACCAGTCTCTAATATCAGTCTGAAGAAAGTTTGCCTCACTCCTCAATATAGAATTCTTTCAGCTGTGAGATGTTTGAGGGGTTTCTTGCATGTACAGCCCGTTTCAAGTCACCCCACAGCATTTCAATGGGATTAAAATCTGGTCTTTGACTCGACCATTCCAGAACCCTTCATTTCTTAGTTTTTAGCCAGTCCTTGGTGGATTTACTGGTATGTTTTGGGCCACTGTCGTGTTGCAGGGTCCAGTTCCGCTTCAGCTTTAATTTTCGTACAGATGGTCTCACATGATCCTCAAGCATTCTCTGCTACACAGTAGAATTCATGGTGGATTCTATGATTGTGAGCTGTCCAGGTCCTGCTTCAGCAAAGCAGTCTCAAACCATGACACTTCCACCTCCACGCTTCACATTTAGTTTGAGGTTCTTTTTCTGGAATACTACATTTAGTTTACGCCAAACATGTCCTCTGTTCTGGTGTCCAAATAATTCAATTCTGGACTCACCTGTCCAAAGAACATTATTCCAGAAGTCCTGGTCTTTGTCTACATTCTCTCTGGCAAACTTCAGTCTGGTTTTGATGTTTCTCTTACAGAGCAAATGTTTCATCATTGCACACCTTCCATGCAATTGAAACTTGTGCAGTCTTTTTCTGATTGTAGAGGCATGCACTTTCACATCAGCAGAAGCCAGAGTCTGCTGTAGGTCCGTGATGACATGTTAATGTGTTTGGAAACCTCTTTTAGCATCTTGCGGTCTGCTCTCGGGTTGAGCTTGCTTGGACGACTAGACCTGGGCATGTTGGCAATTGTTTTGAAAGCCCTTTACTTGTGAACTATTTTCGGCACAGTGGAATGGCTGATTTCAAAATCTCTTGGGATCTTTTTAAATCCCTTACCAAACTCATAAGCTGCTACAATTTTCTTTCTGAAAGTTTCAGACAGCTCTTTTGCTCTCACCGTAGTACTCACTCTCACTTCAACAGTCAGGAGCACACCAAACTAAATGTCTGAGATTTAAATAGGGCAAGCCTCATTCAGAATGCTGAGTAACGATCTTCCACTCTTGTGCACCTGGTGTGATACACCTGTGGATGATTTGAGCCATTTTAAATGGGAATAAATGTGGGATGTCATAACGTTTAGCTCCCTTAGAATATGCATTTCTCAAGAATAATATTTACAGAAAATCTTGAAAAGTCTTTTCTTCAGTTTTAATTGTTTAGTTATATTCCTATAATCTCTCAGAATTAATAAAATTGAGATGAAATATCTATATATCCAAAAACGTTGTAAAAATACACAGGCTTCCAAAGGGTGTCCCAACTTTTTCACATGAATGTATATGTGTCCTAGAAAACATTGTCTTTCTACTGAAATTATACTCTACAGCGAATATTTCAAACATCATCATCAAGTTGTTCCATATTCTGCTGTATCTGGAAATGTGAGATGTTTACTTACAAGTAGGTGGTTAGCCAAAAGTACCTGGTGATAAAATGTGTTTAGTTACCAGAAGGTGGTTAGCTGACAGTACCTGGTGATGTAAAGTGTTTAGTTACCAGCAGAGGGTTAACCAACAGTACCTGGTGATGTAATGTGTTTAGTTACCAGTGAGTGGTTAGTCGACAGTACTTCGTGATGTAAAATATTTAGTTACCAGTAGGTGGTTAACCAGCAATACCAAATGATGTAATGTGTTTAGCTACCAGAAGGCGGTTAACAAACAGTACCTGGTGATGTAAAATGTTTAGTTACCAGTAGGAGATTACCCGACAGTACCAGATGATGTAATGTGTTTAGTTATTATCAAAACGTGTCTAACCAACAGCACCTGATGATGCAAAGTGTTTAGTTACCAGTAGGAGATTACCCGACAGTACCAGATGATGTAATGTGTTTAGTTATTATCAAAACGTGTCTAACCAACAGCACCTGATGATGCAAAGTGTTTAGTTACCAGTAGATGGTTAGCCGACAACACCTAGTGATGTAAAATGTTTAGTGACCAAAAAGTAGTTAACCAACAGTACCGAGTGATATAATGTGTTTAGTTACCAGAAAATGGTTAGCCGACAGATCCTGGTGATATAAAATGTTTAATTACCAGAAGGTGATTAACCAACAGAACAAGGTGATGTAAAATGTTTAGTTACCAGTAGGTGGTTAGCCGGCAGTAGCAGGTGATGTAATGTGTTTAGTTACCAAAATGTGATTAAGCAACAGTACCTGATGATGTAATGTGTTAAGTTACCAGAAAATGGTTAGCCGACAGCACCTGGTGATGTAAAGTGTTTTGTTACCAGTAGGTGGTTAGCCGAAAGTACCAAATAATGTAATGTGTTTAGTTACCAGAAGTAGGATAACCAACAGTATCTGGTGATGTAAAGTGTTTAGTTACCAATAAATGGTTAGCCGACAGTACAAGGTAACGTAATGTGATTAGTTACCAAAACGTGGTTAACAAACAGTACCTAAAGATGTAATGTGTTTAGTTACCAGAGAATGGTTAGCCGACAACACCTGGTGATGTAAAGTGTTTAGTTACCATAAAGTGTTTAACCAACAGTACCTGGTAATCTAAAGTGTTTAGTTACAGGTACGTAGTTAGCCGACAGTACCAAGTGATGTAATGTGTTTACGTACCAAAACGTGGTTAACCAACAGTACATGGTGATATAAAGTGTTTAGTTACCAAAAGGTAGTTAGCCAATAGTACCTGGTGATACAATGTGTTTAGTTACCACAGGTATTTAGCCAACAGTACCTGGTGAGGTAATGTGTTTAGTTACCAGAGAATGGTTAGCCGACAACACCTGGTGATGTAAAGTGTTTAGTTACCATAAAGTGTTTAACCAACAGTACCTGGTAATCTAAAGTGTTTAGTTACAGGTACGTAGTTAGCCGACAGTACCAAGTGATGTAATGTGTTTACGTACCAAAACGTGGTTAACCAACAGTACATGGTGATATAAAGTGTTTAGTTACCAAAAGGTAGTTAGCCAATAGTACCTGGTGATAGAATGTGTTTAGTTACCACAGGTATTTAGCCAACAGTACCTGGTGAGGTAATGTGTTTAGTTACCAGAAGGTGGTTAGCCAACAGTACCTGGTGACATACAGTGTTTACGTACCAGAAGGTTAGCCGAGAGCACCTGGTGATGTAATGTGTTAAGTTACCAAAACGTGGTCAACCAAAAGTACCTGGTGATGTAAAGTGTTTAGTTACCAGAATGTGGTTAACCAATAGTACCTGGTGATGTAATGTGTTTAATTACTAGAGACTGGTTGAACGACAGTACCTAGTGATGTAAAATGTTTAGTTCCCAGTAGGTGGTTAATCAACAATACCAAATGATGTAAAGTGTTTAGATACCAGAAGGTGGTTAACCAACAGTTCCTCGTAATGTAAAGTGTTTAATTACCAGTAGGTGGTTAGCCGACAGTACCAGGTGTGGTAATGTGTTTAGTTACCAAAACGTGGTAAACCAACAGAACCTAAATATGTAGTGTGTTTAGTTACCAGAGAGTGGTTAGCCGACAGCATCTGGTGATGTAAAGTGTTTAGTTACCATAAGGTGGTTAACGAATAGTACCTGGTAATGTAATGTGTTCAATTACCAGAGAGTGGTTAGCCGACACCACCGGGTGATGTAAAGTGTTTAGTTATCAGAAGGTAGTTAACGAACAGTATCTGGTGATGTAAAGTGTTTAATAACCAGTAAGTGGTTAGCCGAAAGTACAAGGTGATGTAATGTGTTTAATTACCAAAACGTAATTAACAAACAGCACCTGGTGATAAAATTCTTAAATAATCAGTAGGTGGTTAACCAACAATACCTGGTGATGTAATGTGTTTAATTACTAGAGACTGGTTAAACGACAGTACCTAGTGATGTAAAATGTTTAGTTCCCAGTAGGTGGTTAATCAACAGTTCCTCGTAATGCAAAGTGTTTAGTTACCAGTAGGTGGTTAGCCGACAGTACCAGGTGTTGTAATGTGTTTAGTTTCCAAAACGTGGTAAGCCAACAGAACCTAAAGATGTAATGTGTTTAGTTACCAGAGAGTGGTTAGCCGACAGCATCTGGTGATGTAAAGTGTTTAGTTACCATAAGGTGGTTAACCAAAAGTATTTGGCAATCTAAAGATTTTAGTTACCAGTATTTAGTTAGCCGACAGTACCAAGTGATGTAATGTGTTTAGGTACCAAAACGTGGTTAACAAACAGCACATGGTGATATAAAGTGTTTAGTTACCAAAAGGTGGTTAGCGAATAGTACCTGGTGATGTAATGTGTTTAGTAACCACAGATATTCAGCCGACAGTACCTGGTGATGTAAATTGTTGAGTTACCAGAAGTGGATTAACCAACAGTACCTGGTGATGTAATATGTTTAGTTACCAGAACGTGGTTAACCAACATTACCTGGTGATGTAAAGTGTTTAGTTATCAATAACTGGTTTGCCGGCAGTACTAGGTGATGTAATGTGTTTAGTTACCAGAAGGTGGTTAGCCGACATTACCTGGTAATGTAAATTGTTTAGTTACCAGAAGGTGGTTAACCAAAAGTGATGGTGATGTAAAGTGTTTAGTTACCTGTAAGTGGTTAGCCGACAGTGCCAGGTGATGTAATGTCTTTAGTTACCAAAACGTAATTAACCTACAGTAACTTGTGATAAAATTGTTAAGTAATTAGTTGGTGGTTAACCAACAGTATCTGGTGATGTAATGTGTTTAGTTACAAGAGAGTGGTTAAACCACAGTACCTAGTGATGTAAAGTTTTTAGTTACCAGTAGGTGGTTAGCCGATAGTACAAGGTGATGTAATGTGTTTAGTTACAAAAACGTGGTTAACCAACAGTACCTGGCGATAAAATTGTTGAGTTACCAGAAGGTGGTTAACCAACAGTACCTGGTGATGTAATATGTTTAGTTACCAGAAGGTGGTTAACCAACATTATCTGGTGATGTAAAGTGTTTAGTTATCAGTAGGTGGTTAGCCGGCAGTACCAGGTTATATAAAGTGTTTAGTTACCAATAGGTGGTTTGCCGGCAGTACCATGTGATGTAATGTGTTTAGTTACCAAAACGTAGTTAACCAACAGTACCTAGTGATGTAAAGTTTTTAGTTACTAATAGGTGGTTAACCAACAGTAACAAGTGATGTAATGTGTTTAGTTACCAAAAGGTGGTTAACCAACAGTACCTGGTAATGTAAAGTGTTTAATTACCAGTAAGTGGTGAGCCGACAGTACCAGGTGATGTAATGTGTTTAGTTACCAAAACGTAATTAACGAACAGTACCTGGTGAGAAAATTGTTAAGTAACTAGTAGGTGGTTAACCAACAGTATCTGGTGATGTAATGTGTTTAGTTACAAGAGAGTGGTTAAACCACAGTACCAAGTGATGTAAAGTGTTTAGTTACCAGTAGGTAGTTAACCAACAGTACCTGGTGATGTAATGTGTTTAGTTACCAGAGAGTGGTTAGCCGACAGTATCTGGTGATGTAATGTGGTTAGTTACCAGTAAGTGTTAGCCAACAGCACCTGGTGATGTAAAGTGTTTAGTTAATAGGAGGTGGTTAGCCAGCACTACCTGGTGGTGTTTTTTTTTACTGTTTACTTCCACAGTTACGTATGATATAACGGTTTTGTTTATTCGATTGTAGTTTGTGTTCCATTAATTACAGAATTATCCAAGATATGCTTTTTTTGTCTTTCAAACCATTAAGAACAACACATAACTACTAGTATTTGAATTACATTATAGAACCTACCAATATGTCCTGGATTTTCATTAGCTACTGATTAATTAAAAATGTCGCTGACATACAGATACAGCGAAGTTCAATAGTCACGAGACTGTCGACCAGAACTTATGTGCGGTTTTTCGTGCAGTAAGCTATCTAATAGTCTGTTAGGCCCAGAATTGTGACTGTATTGCTTGAAATAAAAATCACACTTCGGTTTTATTTCTCGTGTCAAACACTTTTATTGCTCTGATCTGTTCGTATGTGCCTCGTGATGTTCCAATAATGAACGCCTTAGATGATCCGACAGTGATGGGTTTTCAAGCCCCTGACTTAACAAACACCGTCTAACAATTGAGGATTAGGTTTCTTGTAACTAGTATATAAGATTAATGTATTTTCCATCCCATAATATTGATGCTTTTAAACCCACGGCTTTCAAGAACAAATTAACAACCTAACGTAGATCTATCTATAATACCACAGATAGGATTCGTTCAAGATCTACCACTAGGGTGTTTAATACACGACAAACGCTCCACATTTTTTGGAATAAGTCTACACTCTTTAAAGTAGGTCGGAAATTAGATATTTTACTACGTTGGTCAGTTTATGACTGATCGTTGAAAATCTACAAAACATCTCAGCAATAGATTTAAAGCTTTGTTCTTGTGTCTGTAACTGTTTTCACTTTCTTGACTCTCCGACAGACAAACCAGAAGAAAAGTACTTTCAGATATATATCGAAAAACATTAACAAACCTTAATATGAAACAACGAGTTTTACTCAAGTTGACAGAAATACTTACACGTTGAAACTAACCAGTAAGTTTAACTACAGTCGGCAGAACTTATTATAGGTAATAACCAGCCAATGAGTTTTACATTAAGTTGCCAGAACTGATTAAATTAAGAGCTACTCAGTAAGTTTTACACTTGTTGACAAAACTAATTACAGGCAAATACTAACCAGTGATTATATAAGAATTATTTGTAACGCTTTTCTATTAAGAAGTTTTAGGCTTCTCTTTTAGTACACCATGTTAATAAATGTGCTGTGATCAGCGATATGTAAATACTTAATTGTATCATGTTAACAAACGTTCTGTAATCAGCGATATGTAAATACTTAATTCTATCATGTTAACAAACGTTCTGTAATCAGCGATATGTAAATACTTAATTCTATCATGTTAACAAACGTTCTGTAATCAGCGATATGTAAATACTTAATTCTATCATGTTAATAAACGTCCTGTAATCAGCGATATGTAAATACTTAATTCTACCATGTTAATAAATGTGCTGTGATCATTCAGATATATGAACTTCTACTTATAATCTAAAGGAAACACGAAATAAATCAACAATCGTTTCCAAGTGACATTTCTGCAATCATATGACATTAAACCCATTTCATCTCCTACGTTACGGTTGGTTTTCTGTCTCGTTGTTATCTACATCCAATGCCCTTTTCAAACACATTTTACTTGGGTTCCCATCAGAGGTAATTCAGTGAAAATAGAAATAATTTGTGAATTATAACAGGTAGTAACTCAGTGGACAAGATATTATTCATGCGGTATAACTCTCAAGGAACATGACAACTCACAGTAAATATATGTGTTATGCACTGTATCCCTTGGACGAGGAAACTGGATGTTTTATGGATCATAGCACCTAGGTAAGTATGTTTTATGTATTAAAACACCTAGACAAAACTTAGTTTATGCATTATAGCACTAGACAAGGCATATTTTATGTACTATTGCACCTGGACAAGACATACTTTATGCATTATAGCACCTAGGCAACGTATGTTTTATGTCTTATTGGACAAGATATGCTATATTTATTATAGCACCTAGGCAACATATATTTTACGTGTTACAAAAAAGCATAAGATTACCACCACAATGGTTATCAGTGATAAGTGAAACAATATGTACCATTGGTAAACTTTTCAATGTAAATTAAAAGACATAACGTACATAATTTAGAATAACACCTTCAGAACCAGCCATCTTGATTTTGAAGTATCGGGTTTCACCACTTATCTCTACAAATTTATTTAAAATCTTAGAAAGACATCTCTCACGACGAAAAAAATACCATTTTTGAAGACTTCTAGTGCCCCATTTTCCTTCATTTTAGTCAACATGTCCGTTACTAATGAAAGAGGGTTAAGTAAGCCTAACGCCTAATAAACCTCACTGTAATTCAGACGTTTACCTTGATAAATGTTCTTCCAGGTTGATTTCCCTCAATTCTTTCTGCATTACTATCCTCGCCAGCTGGTGGTGTAGCATTTGTGGTTTTAAAGTCAGTTTAACTCTATATACCTTCTTTAACCAGTACTGCCAACTTTGTTTATCTTCTTTTTACTCATAGGATTTCCATAAAGTTGAAAATTATTGGCTAGTGTTGCCAGAATTTCAATGTGTGCTAATGTCCTAAGCCTTTCCAACTTTCACTCTTTAATTCTATTTTAATAACCAAACGTTTTGACTACCAAAACGAGGGGGGGAAGTTAGAACTGATGTTCGACATTAAGTTTAGTTTTCTTCCTTTTCTCCCAAGTCCTTCCTAAATAAAAAGGAAAAAAAAATTAATATAATGTGAACCAACCAGGAATATAAAGACTTCGGGAATACTGAACAGATTATTGTAACATTGAACCGTTGGGATGAAGTAAGAAAAACACACAGCTTATTTTTAATTCAGAAAACTTTTTGTTGTTGTTGTTTTTAAATTTAGGTCCTTAGGTCATTAACACATCTCTCACTGTCCAATCAGAATCGAGCATAAGTCGCTGTACGTCTAACCGCTTGTCAAGATAAGGACAGTCTGGCAGCGTCGAACACAATCAATTAAAGTTAAAGATAAAAGCTTTTTTAATCTGTTTTTAGTTTTCTTCCTCTAATATACGAGATGTTACAGTTTAAAAACACTGCTTGCGACAAAACGGGTAGTTCTGAAAACCGATCTAGCTACAAACTATCTCAAATGCAAATTAAATTAGTTAATCAGATTAAAACAGACCCAATCGGCAGAGGGCTCTCACCGAGGAACCTTTTAACGATATTAAGATTTCTTATTTCAAGCTACAAGAGTTTAATAAAAAAAGGCATATAACAGTTTTTTTCTCTTTGTTTCTTCGTAATGACATAATATACATAATTTATAGCTACTCAACATTACAACACGTCAGAGAAGTTTTAAAAAACTTCTTAATTCGACTTTCAACAGAATCACTCACAAATTCATCGATCTATCCCATAATTAAAAGTCCGAGAAAAATATCCCTGCGGCTTAAGTGGATTTTATACATATAAAGTATATTTTATAAACTTAAAACTGGATTTATCTTGATTTGGTAACACTTCAGAACTATGTTTTATAAGCTAATACCTTGATTTCATAACACTACAGAACTATGTTTTAAACTAATATCTTGATTTTATAACACAACAGGACTATGTTATATAAACTAATATCTTGATTTTATAACACAACAGGACTATGTTTTAAACTAATATCTTGATTTTATAACACAACAGGACTATGTTATATAAACTAATATCTTGACTTCATAACACTACAGAACTATGTTATATAAACTAATATCTTGATTTCATAACACTACAGAACTATGTTTTAAACTAATATCTTGATTTTATAACACAACAGGACTATGTTTTAAACTAATATCTTGATTTTATAACACAACAGGACTATGTTATATAAACTAATATCTTGACTTCATAACACTACAGAACTATGTTATATAAACTAATATCTTGATTTCATAACACTACAGAACTATGTTTTAAACTAATATCTTGACTTCATAACACTACAGAACTATGTTTTAAACTAATATCTTGATTTTATAACACAACAGGACTATGTTTTAAACTAATATCTTGATTTTATAACACAACAGGACTATGTTTTAAACTAATATCTTGATTTTATAACACAACAGACTATGTTTTAAACTAATATCTTGATTTTATAACACAACAGGACTATGTTATATAAACTAATATCTTGACTTCATAACACTACAGAACTATGTTATATAAACTAATATCTTGATTTCATAACACTACAGAACTATGTTTTAAACTAATATCTTGACTTCATAACACTACAGAACTATGTTTTAAACTAATATCTTGATTTTATAACACAACAGGACTATGTTTTAAACTAATATCTTGATTTTATAACACAACAGGACTATGTTATATAAACTAATATCTTGATTTTATAACACAACAGGACTATGTTTTAAACTAATATCTTGATTTTATAACACAACAGGACTATGTTATATAAACTAATATCTTGACTTCATAACACTACAGAACTATGTTATATAAACTAATATCTTGATTTCATAACACTACAGAACTATGTTTTAAACTAATATCTTGATTTTATAACACAACAGGACTATGTTTTAAACTAATATCTTGATTTTATAACACAACAGGACTATGTTATATAAACTAATATCTTGACTTCATAACACTACAGAACTATGTTATATAAACTAATATCTTGATTTCATAACACTACAGAACTATGTTTTAAACTAATATCTTGACTTCATAACACTACAGAACTATGTTTTAAACTAATATCTTGATTTTATAACACAACAGGACTATGTTTTAAACTAATATCTTGATTTTATAACACAACAGGACTATGTTTTAAACTAATATCTTGATTTTATAACACAACAGGACTATGTTTTAAACTAATATCTTGATTTTATAACACAACAGGACTATGTTATATAAACTAATATCTTGACTTCATAACACTACAGAACTATGTTTTAAACTAATATCTTGATTTTATAACACAACAGGACTATGTTTTAAACTAATATCTTGATTTTATAACACAACAGGACTATGTTTTAAACTAATATCTTGATTTTATAACACAACAGGACTATGTTTTAAACTAATATCTTGATTTTATAACACAACAGGACTATGTTATATAAACTAATATCTTGACTTCATAACACTACAGAACTATGTTATATAAACTAATATCTTGATTTCATAACACTACAGAACTATGTTTTAAACTAATATCTTGACTTCATAACACTACAGAACTATGTTTTAAACTAATATCTTGATTTTATAACACAACAGGACTATGTTTTAAACTAATATCTTGATTTTATAACACAACAGGACTATGTTATACAAACTAATATCTTGACTTCATAACACTACAGAACTATGTTATATAAACTAATATCTTGATTTCATAACACTACAGAACTATGTTTTAAACTAATATCTTGACTTCATAACACTACAGAACTATGTTTTAAACTAATATCTTGATTTTATAACACAACAGGACTATGTTTTAAACTAATATCTTGATTTTATAACACAACAGGACTATGTTATATAAACTAATATCTTGACTTCATAACACTACAGAACTATGTTATATAAACTAATATCTTGATTTAATAACACAACAGAATTATGTTTTATAAACTTAAAACAATATTTCATAACACTATAGAAATATGTTTTATAAACTAATATCTTTATTTAGTAATGCTACAGAACTTATTTTTTATAAAATAGTAATTTATTTTTGTGATATAAATCTCTGTCAGATAGTCTTCAGCTATGTGTAATATCTTTGATAGTGACAAAGATTGAGTCATTAGTGTTTTACAGTACAAGTGTGGAACTTCTTAAAGTTGTCTGTCTGTAGTCATTGATATAAACACATAAACCTGCTTTTGTCTGTAGTTATTGATATAGACACATAAATCTGCCTTTCAAAGTATTCAAATAATTACCAGTTACTGTCAAACAGGAAATAAACAGAATTTTTAATTTTAAGATATTTTGTCAGTGAGTATGGGGACACTTGAAACGTCGTCAGTATGTTTAATGTCATGTAATTTGTGTTCCATTGTTACTGTGAGCGGTCACCTTGGCGATCGAACTTTGCAACATACATTGTAAGGCGCAGCGAAAACGGATCATTAAAGAAAATGGAAGAAATCGTTGACAGATTAGAACGTCCAGAAAGGCCACTAACCAAATTGCGTATCTTTGAAGGTCTTCCTGATGGCAATTCATTCAGTCAGATTGGCGATAGCTGGTAGGGGTTAGTAGATTTCATATGGGGAATCCTCGTGAGATTTCTTAAAGATGAAATCAAACCACACCGAGGCCTGACCATTGTCACAGTCATTGTTTGACGTGATGTCATCAAGACCCATTCACACAGACATTGTTTGATGTAGTGTCAGCACGACCCATTAATACAGACAATGTTTGATGTAACATCATCAGGACCAAATAATACAGACATTGTTCAATGTATTGTCAGCAAAATCCATTAATATAGGCACTGTTTGATGTAACGTCATCAGGACTTTAAGATGTAATATCATTAGGACCAATTAATCAGGCCCGAAATTGTAGCGTAAGACTGGAGGGAAGGCAGCTAGTCATCACCATCCACTGCCAACTCTTGGACTACTCTTTTACCAACGAATAGTGGGATTGACCATCACATTATAAAGCCCCCAGGGCTGAAAGGGCGAGCACGTTTGGTATGATGGGGATTCGAACCCGTGACCTTCAGATTACGAGTCGAACGCCTTAACCCAACTGACCATGCTGGGCCTTTGGTTATAACGCTTTCTTGTAAATATCATGCACTCAAACATGTTAAAAATTTAAATATTCACACTTAACACACTCACACAAATTTATGAATAGATTTATTTATATTTTTAGTTCCACATATACTGTACATTTCAACTTATTCCTAAACCTCCCTTCACTGAAATGGAAAATTTTATTTTTAACATTAAACGACACTTTTAAATAATAATTTATAGAAAGTTAACCCTAACTACAAGCAAAGTAGGCTTAATAACATAATCACCGGTGTATTCAATACGAACACAACAAGTAAGTACCTATTAGGCCTAATGAACATCCGGTAAAGACGATCTCAAGCCATAAAAGGTCCCACAAAAGGGCAGTAAATGACAAAAAATGCCTTTAGTAAGTGGTCGATTAAAATGCGCTCTTTATGTTGCTATCGTTCAATGAACACTGGATAGCTAGCTATGTAATCACCAAGATGCAGTGAAAAACGATATTACTGTGAAACCGGATTCTTCATTTCGCATGGTTTTTGCGTCAGCTGGAAATTCGGGGATTCCTATAACCGTTGTAGAAGCCCAATGTAGGATTTGGAACTGTTTTATGTTTCATGACTTCGAAAGTGAAAGATCTTGTACGTCTGCTACTGTTTTATATTCATTGATTGGTTAATTTAGAATGACACACATTACTGTTTTTATTAAATACGTTGTTAATGTTAGTTTGTTTACAGATTTATTGAGAACAATGTGAATTACTGGTCTAATTTTTATTATCTAACTTAAATTACAAGAAACTAAATATTTACATTCGAAATCTTCTGTTGTCGTCATGCAAATTTTGATCTCTGTGAGAATGACCTCGTTCCCAGAATCATATAACATATAAGAATCAGAGTAGTTTATGTCTCATCCTCTATCGGAATCTATTGAAACATTTCATTACTATTGACTCATATGTTTGGGTCCGGTATGTCCAGGTTGTTAAGGCACTCCACTCATAATCAGAGGGTCGCGGGTTCGAATCCCTGTCACACCAAACATGCTCGCCCTTTCAGCCGTAGGGGGTTATAATGGTACGGTCAATCCCACTATTTGTTGGTAATAGAGTAGCCCAATAGTTGGCGGTGGGTGCCTTCCCTCTAGTCTTATATTGCTAAATTAGAGACAGCTAACGCAGATATCCCTCGTGAAGCTTTGTGCAAAATTCAAAACAAGCCAATTGTAATGTACTTTGATAATGAATTTCCTTTTTTATTATTGTTTGTTTTTAATTTCGCGCAAAACTACTCAAGGGCTATTCGCGTTAGTCGTTCATAATTTAGCAATATAAGGTTAGAGTGAAGGCAGCTAGTCATCATCACCCACCGCCAACTGTCACATTATAACGCCCCTTCGGCTGAAAGGGCGAGCATGTTTGGTGCAACGGAGATTCGACCCGCAACCCTCAGGTTATGAGTCGAGCGCCTTAATCCATCTGGACATGCCGGGCCTCTTTTTTTATTTATGAGAATTCTTTGTATTTGCCTGTGATATAAACAGTTTGGAATAAAAATCATTAAACGAGACTAAAAGTGAAATTTTCAAAACAACGTCAATATTTATTTGATCTCATAGACAATAAGAGTAAAACCGTACTGCAGCATCTTTCAATATTTTAGAGAATAAACCGATCATATTGTGTTGGACGGCAGACAATAAATACAGCCAATAAACAAAACATGTGGTGGGAGAACTGCTATCACTTCGACATGGACAACAGCCACAAAACAAGAGACGGAACCCATCTTTCGATAGACTAATAATGACAATATTTCGTGTCTCCATAACTCAGGCTACAAACCCACTTGCCCGAGTAACATTTACAACCCAACCCAGGACACGACGTACCATTTATCATCAAAATTGTTTGCCGCTGCAGATATCCCCCCTCAGAGAACGAGGAGCGGAACACATTGTTGTAGCTGAGTCAACACTTCACTTGCCCGTTTAATAACAACCTGCAAAATGACTAAAATCGATGTCTTTTTTTTTCTAACCATCTCCTCACGTGCTTGAGTCACGACATATACATTATTATTTGATGACGTAATTAATTTAGCAACGTAGTGAGTGATAAACTGTTACTTTGTTTATGTCAGCCAACACGTGTATTTCATAATTTTTCACACAAGTTTTCTAAAGAGGATATTACTGTTCCTTGAAAGTTAAAACTGACAAGTTAGACAAAGGACCAAAGGTGTTGAATAAAACTGCAGGGAGTTAACAAATTCTCTGTTATAATCTTAACATAAAACAGTAAAAACAAATCCAGTTAACTACTAAAGCATCAAACATTACATACTTCAAAGAACAAAAAACAGTTCCTATAATACGAATCTGAAACGCGTTATAATCAAAATCAAAAGATATCTGGTGTGACAAAAAATACAGAAATCATGTTCTAAAGTAAGATGACATAGATATCTTAACATGTTATAAAGTGTAATGACATAAATATTTTAACATGTTCTGAAGTGTGATGACATAGATATCTTAACATATTCTAAAGTATGATAGCATAAACATTTTAACATGTTTTAAAGTATGATGACATAAACATTTTAACATGTTTTAAAGTATGATGGCATTATGTTCTAAAATGTTCTTAATGAAACATAATTAAATAAGTCAGATAAGTTTGAATTAAGTTAAACCTCAGATGATAAATTAATTTACACTGATTGTGTTTTAATAACTTACACATGAATTGTTTGCAATCTCTTTGTTCTGAACAAAGAAAACTGAACATTCAGTCTGTAATTATCAGTACTAACTGTACAACACTGACTGTACAGCCAACCATTAAAGACAGTGTCCATACAGCCGACCATTCAAGACTCTATAGCCCCAACAGTATTTCAGTAGCTAAAAGGTCATGGACCCCATCTGTAATCCTTGGATTTAGACAACGTAACTATGAAATTGTGGAGTGTTATCTCAGCATCCCTCGCTAGCACAACGGTAGGTATGTGAGGTTATAATGCTAGAAATTCGATACTGCAGTAGACAGAATTAAGATTTATAATACCTTTGTTGCGAGAATATATCCAACATTGTGGGAAATGTTTAACCAGAGAGAAATTTTTAAACATGTTTCTTGGAAAAAAATAAAACATAATGAACATTGATCGTTCATAAGGGTTGTGGAAAGTAGAAAGAGATAGATTTGTTTGTCTGCCTCCTATGTACAGGGAAGGAGACGGTACTTTGTAATGGAAACGTTATTAGTAAGAAATATAAAACATGACATGGTTAAATATTTGAATTAAGTGTTACGCCTAACCCTCAAAGCCTGGTCTCAGCGGCTGTCTTCTCTCGTAGCCTCCAATACTTATCCTTTTATTAATGACTTGTACGAATGTCCAAGTTATGATAACACGTAGTTTATGCTAACTGAGAAGCAACGACGTCATATTTAATATTGTGTAAAACAAACATTCTCTTGTGTTGAATAAACACTTTCTTATATTAAACAAACACTGTCTTGTGTAAACTAAACTAACGTGGCAGGGGTTCAGTTTAGAGAGAGAGAAATCCGAAGAGTTCTCTCCCCAACTGGGGTGTTCAGGAGCTTTGTAGTTCCTCTTCGTCCCCTTTCGTGAGAAATTTTTGAAATGCCCGTGGAATTTTTATTTTATTTTTAATATTTCGATTCTGAAGTGGGGTATTTGTGAGTGAGAAGAAGGACGGGAATACTGGACGAGAGCAGCGAAAGTGAGGTGAGCCAGACCTTGGCTCTAGGACGGAGTACGCTGGCGAATTGATCTTTAAAATTTACGGTGATTATTCTAGGTGACGCGGTAAACGGCCCTTTTCAGATACGGCTGGGACCTGCAGGTCCGATGCCAGAGATTTTGCTATGGGAGGAAACGGGAGTACCCCGCTGTTTTGTGTTAAACAAATACTGTCTTATATTAAACAAACACTGTCTTATGTTAAACAAACATCGTCTTATGTTAAACAAACACTTTCGTATATTAAACAAACACTGTCTTATGTTAAACAAACATCGTCTTATGTTAAACAAACACTTTCGTATATTAAACAAACACTGTCTTATATTAAACAAACATTGTCTTATATTAAACAAACACTGTCTTATGATAAACAAACACTGTCTTGTGTTAAACAAATACTGTCTTATGTTAAACAAACACTGTATTATGCTAAACAAGCACTGTCTTATGTTAAACAAACACTGTCTTATGTTAAACAAACACTATCTTGTGTTAAACAAACACTGTCTCGTGTCACTGGCTGACATTGTCGTCACTAGAGTGAGGTCATTGGTTTCAATACGATGTTCGTTGCATTGTACATAAATAATGCTTGTTGACACAGCACAACACTGAGAGTCCACGTAGCTAACTAAACACAACAACCGTAGGCAACACTAAATCACTTGAAACACTATGTAAAACGATGTTGTCACAAAAGAAGATATGTAAACAGAACAGAGGATAAAAGCATCTCTTATAATGACGTCATTGAAACAGAACACATATGAGGAGTAGTACAAAACCTGGGGATGACTTCGTTCTTAACACCGCTGGATTAACAACTATTTATTGAACGTCTGGTGTTATGTTTCGATATCAAACTAAAAGTTGAGTATAACTCTATAGTATATTTATCTAGTGATATGTGTGTCACTCTGTAACCCTGTGATATATCCAGTGATATGTGTATCACTCTGTAACCCAATGGTATATCTAGTGATACATGGTATACTAAAGTGTTTACCTGATGAATGACAATACAACACTTGTTAGATGTTATTTTCTGTTTAATTTTTTGTGGTCGTCTTCCATTAGGTCATTCAAAGTTCGTCAGTGGAGGTATACACATCTGTGCTCTGGTTCTCTCTGGCTGCAGATGACGAGACAATGATTATCACATTTCCTCGGAAAGAAGCCTCTATTGTTTCCCCTAGAGCAGGCTGGTCGAGAGAAGGTAGTTAAAATGCTGTTAGGAAACGTTACATTACACACACCCTGAAGCGCATTACAAACCCAACTTAACCAGGAGAGAAGAGAAACATTATCATCATCTTTGGACCAGTTGGTGAAGACGTGAGCTGCAACGAGAAGACGTTCAAAATGAAGTCACAAAAGTACATTTAAAGAAACGCCAGTGAATCATTCGTAAACTTGAAAAAACACCAACAACTGGCTTTGATTTGTTTCAATTGGATTTAAACAGAACAAATGTCAAAACCAACGGCTAGGCCCTTGTTTACGGTTCTTTGATCTTTTTTTTTCACATACCAAATGTTGCTTAATACGAGTAAATTCAACTGTTGAAGGACACACATAGACTCTTGACGCACTGTGTCCAAGACCACAAGAAACGAATGTCTATACTGTAGAGGTCTCTGGTATCGACATTTTACTGGCCTGTCTCTACTCGCAATACCAACAACACCAAACTGGTAGAAGCGCTTAGGTTTTAAGAGCTATAGTTTACTGAATAAACCGTAATAATGAACGAAAAGGCATAACAAACGACTTTAGCCAGCGATATTTGTAGTTTTTACTGCTTTAGAAACACACATAATTTGAGTTGAATAGAAATAAATGTGACACTTGATATCAAAGAAATAAATATGAACAAAGTCAATTTATCATGTATTTAGTAAGCATGTTTATGTTAAAAACAGCAGACATACATATCATGTTAGGTTGTAGCATGCCCAGAAACAATAGACATTTTTATCATTTTTAGGTTCTAGCACGTTCAAAAACAGCAGACATGTTTGTCATGTTAGATTGTAGCATGTCCACAAACAATAGGTAAGGTTGCAGCATATCCAGAAACAGCAGACATGTTTATCATGTCAGGTTGTCGTATGTTCAAAAACTGCTAACGTGTTTATCATGCTAGGTTTTAACATGTTCATAAACAACAGACATGTTTATTATGTTGAGTTATAGCATGTTTAAAACCAGCAGACATGTTTGTAATGTCAGGCAACTTGTTAGATGTAGAGATAGAACTGTCGCTAGGGGTTGTAAAATTACATGACGTTACACACCATAGCGAGAGCCCAAGTTTACTGTTTTACATTTGGAAAATTATTGAAAGAAATAGCTATAGTTTAGAGCAACATAACGACCATAAATATGGAAACAAGAAATGTACATTATTTGACACAGATCAATCGTAGGTTACAACAAAACATTACAATTTCAAGATTTTTAATAATAAATTCCAAATTAAGTTATTTGCTACTTTTCACAGGATAATAGAGTTCGAAAAGCAAACCGAAACTGATCTAAATAAAGAATGTTTCGCTACGTCACTAGAAACTGTATAATATAACAAGGTGTATCATTAACTGAAAGAAAGAAAACATAACTGTTAATTTTATCACAAATCTGTAAGAAAAATATGATTGCTTAACCCTAGTTCTTAATGAATATACTGTAGAAGAAATCGATGAATTGGAAGATAGAGTACTGCTTGTTTGTTTTTGAATTTCGCGCAAAGCTACTCGAAAGTTTTCTGTGCTAGCCGTCCCTAATTTAACATTGTAAGACTAGAGGGAAGGCAGCTAGTCATCACCACCCACCGCCAACTCTTGAGCTACTCTTTTATCAATGAATCGTAGTGTTAACCGTCACATTATAACGCCCCCACGGCTGAAAGAGCGAGCATGTTTGGTGCGACGAGGATTCGAAACCGCAACCCTCAGATTAAAAGTCGAACGCCTAAACCCACTTCGCCATGCCGGGCTAGTGTCCTGTAGTAATTCAGTTCAATTGCGTGTGAGTTTCAGATACGTAGGAGAAACGCACATATTTGACGATGACCGAAATTAGGCTCAAAGAATTTACACACAAAACATAATCCTCTTAAACTCTACGTTCAAGAAAACAAAAGCAACTTCTTGTCATTCATATTTATTCTTTTTGCGACGTTAAGCAAAATAAAACAAGCCATACATCACAATTTCTCTGACTTCGAAGACGAATTCATTCACTTAATTGAATCATGTGGTAATTGATCGGAAGGTCTAATTCTGCTACTACTGCAATCGAACACAAGGTGATTTGCTGCCATTTAGCGGTTACAAATATTACATATCACGTGTCATTACGTAACTTCAATTAAAATTGTTTTCTAATCTATTTTGACATTATAACATTAATAGCAAAAATATCTGTTTTAAAGTTCATAAACTAATTATTTAAATATTAACTATCGATAAGAAACGTTTTCACAAATGTCTGAGTTTATTTTTTTTAATTTTCCTTAACGATAAAAACTTTCTAAAGAAACTTTGACAGATTCGTAATTCACTCTTAACATAAAACTAACCAGAGACTTTACCTAATTTTAGTAAAAATAAATAAATGTTACAAAAAAATAATAAAACATTAATGAAATTGTTCAATATTTTACACGTCTTGATGTGTTCTGTCTTACATCTCTGCGTCCTTGATAAGCTTTTGAGGACGACAGTTTCTTGTTTCAATAGTTCGATCACACAAAAATTTATATATGAGTATATAGGCGTTGCATGAGGTGAACATTTTCATTTTTCGGCTGTTGAAGTTTGTGATGATCAAAGGAAAATGTTGTGGAATCATCGTGTGTCTTTCTCAGACGAAAATCCATCTTCATGATGTTGTGTGCTGTTGTTTACGACACTTGAACAACGTTTATTTTTACTCAAACTACTAGTTGTGAATTATTGTCTGTTACGAGACGCTGCACTTTGCTTATTATAGCTGAAAACGATTTGTCGCAGGTCTTTTTCCGAATAGTTTTGCTCCCAAGATGATCCATATTCGTTTGCTACGAGATACTACACTTTACTTACGATGGTTAGGATATGACTAGTTGCAAGTCCCTTTCTGGATGGTTCTAGCACCCCAAGATGATCCATATTCGTTTGCTACGAGATACTACACTTTACTTACGATGGTTAGGATATGATTAGTTGCAAGTCCCTTTCTGGATGGTTCTAGCACCCCAAGTTGATCCATATTCGTTTGCTACAAGATATTACACTTTGCTTACGACGGTAAGGGTATGACTAGTTACAGGTTTTTTTTTAATGATCCTGAGTCGCCAAGTTGATCGACATTCTTTTCTTTTTCTCACATCATTAAGTAAAATAGATATTCCCGTCTGTGAAAATCTAAATTCCCATATGAAGACTTATTTATTGTCCGTACGTATAAACAGTTTGTGTCGGAAAATACTTTTACACACCATTCCCACAAGTGATCAATTTTCGGTAACTTCTTACCAAAGGCTAAACAATATAGTTTTCATCATTTCCTTACATCCTGACTTTCTATTGGCTGTAGCTGTCATGTGACTACTTTTCTGCTTATTTTAAAATAAATATTTTAATACAATTTAGTTATCCCTTTATATTTTATATATATTCTTTCTCTGTATTTAATAGAATGTATTAGTTCCTTTATATTTGCTGTAACTTTGTCATTCTTTTATATTTAATATATATTCATTCCTCTGTATTTAATATAACGTATTTGTTTCTCTCTCTTTATTATAACTGTGTTATCCCTCTATAATTAATATATAAACAGCTTCCACGTGCGTTATAAATATTTAAAATTGTTCAGGTCTGCTGTAGATTAATGAAGTGATCCATCTTTTGATAAATAAGGTATTCTAGAAACAGGAGAGAGAAATACTATATCCTAGGAACAAGACAATAAATAAGATATCCTAGAAACAAGACAAAAAATAAGGTATCCAAGATATAAGATATCTTAGAAACAAGAGAATAAATAAGGTGTCCAGAAGCCCAAATGTGTATTCCATCCAATAAAAACCCCAGTGTGTATCTCATCCAATAAAAGCCCCAGTGTGTAGCCCATTCATTACTTTCTCCCGACTTATACTCGTCCTGTTATCCTTTACAATTTAAAGTCCTTCACAGATATTAAACTACGTGATTGGCATCTCATACCAATATCAGATTTTGGTTTGATATGTGAAGATACAAGAACTGACACGCTTTAAACTATAATACTGACAGATTCGGAGGGGGACGGGACAGACGTTAGCTTCCATAGAGTCACGTCTAACTGCTAAACTACACAATTCTCCGAGACTTAAAAACCTACACAACAGATATTTCGGTGTGTAAGTGGCAGTGACAGGAAACGTGTCTGTGAAATAAATTTATTGTGTTCGTTTCAAGTCTCCCGACTAGACAAGGCAACCGTAATATCATACTATGTGATGAAAGAAGACTTTTCAATCATCCATATTCTCAGGTCAAACGAATGAAGCATTTCACAGATATCACTTACTGGTAAATAAGCAATACAAAAGAAAACTGAACTGCTTTGTAATTTATCAATAGAGATTAATGAGTAAACATAATTTAATGCAGACAAGCATTCATTTTTCGGGTAGTAGTTAGGTTACTGTTAGTAATAAAACTGTCTTGTCACTTATATGTAAAATCGGCTCGTTTGGGTTGAGAAAATATTTTACGTAGAAGAGCGAACAACGTCCAAAGAAGGTCGAAACGTTGTTCGCTCTTCTACGTAAAATATTTTCTTAACTCAAAAGAGCCGATTTTACATATATTTCTCTACAAGTGGGTTTTTCTCGACATTACTGTCTTGTCACTTAATTAACATCACAAAGATTGTATCAGGCAGGTAAAACATCGTGAACAAATATGACATCAGATGGATGAAATACATTAAACAATGAAACCTGTAATAAAATGAAGGTTCATGAAGACACAATATAACATCCTGTTATGTCTTCACTCGATGTTACAGAAGTGTTGATGAGGTAACTCGTTCCTATTTTCCTTTTATACAAAGTAACTTTTTTTAAAATGTTAAATGTTTTTGGTTTTAGAAGACGTTACTCTAAACAACGACATCGTTTTGATGACCTGAATTCACTTTCGAAGTTTGGTGGGATCGACTGATAACAAAGAAATAACTGTTATTCTACAACACGTGTTTACTGTTACTTCACGTGCAGAAAAACTAGCGTTACACATTCATGCCGCTTCTATGTCATCAATTACCCTGCTTTTGATAAGGATGATGTCACTTGGAATGTCCGGATGTCTTTACCAGATACGGCGGCACTTAAAACTGTAGAATGTCACACACACACATAGTCACACACGGTCAGTACTTTAATTCTCCTGAAAGGTCTGATCTCAAAAGAAGGGCACGTGAACCGGTCTTTCATAATCAGATTACGTCATTTACATTCTAGTGGACTTAACAAACAAAAATTCGCGGACACTAACTACGACAAACTCGCTAAATGCATGATTCTCACATCAGAACGTTTCAGAAATACGTCTGTCTCGACTTGCTGGAGTGGAACTATATAATAAAACATTAAATCCCTCTCTAATATTCCAGTGGGATTCACAGCTCCAAAACTATCAGTCCGGCTTGATACATAAAATACTTTTAGGGTATAATGTAAAGTCCTTATTATTTTGTTGTCCATTTTTAGGTATCAACCAGTCCAATGAGATATACTCAAAGTCATTTTATTACTAGGATTAAGGTAGCAGGTGTAAATAAAAACAAAAATGTTCAGGACGTGAATTTGTAGAATCACACAAGGTTTTAGTCGCATCAAACACCACACTGTCTTAAAGTTTCTAATACAACAGATATTAACAAAGTTAACGTTCCTACTGTTGATTATGGTATCTAATACAACAGATAGTAACAAAGTTAACGTTCCTACTGTGGCTTAAAGTATCTTATATAACAGTTAGTAACAAAGTTAACGTTCCTACTGTGGGTTAATGTATCTAATACAACAGATAGTAACAAAGTTAACGTTCCTATTGTGGCTTATTGTATCTAATACAACAGATATTAACAAAGTTAACGTTCCTACTGTGGCTTATTGTATCTAATACAACAGATAGTAACAAAGTTAACGTTCCTACTGTGGCTTAATGCAGCTAATACAACAGATAGTAACAAAGTTAACGTTCCTACTGTTGATTATGGTATCTAATACAACAGATAGTAACAAAGTTAACGTTCTTAATGTGGGTTTACGTAAGTCATATACATTTTCTGCTCTGTTTTAAGTATCATATCAGGTAAAGACAGCTCAAACTTTACATTCAAGAATATACTGAAGTTTAACTGTGAGTTAAATAATGTGCTTACATGAAAATAACACAAATGGAAACACGGTTCGACAGTTGTAGCCATCTTAATGATATAATCTATATTAATTAAAAGAATATTGTTGTTTTGTGTCTTCCTACAAAACAAAATTATTTAATGCCTTAATTTTTGTTGTTACTACTAAGCGCTTAATGGTAATCATGTTTTACTCGTCATTAAGATAACCAACCAATCAATACCCTAATATTATTTGAAGAAAGTTTTTTCATCATTCATTATAAGGCATACATTGTGCTCATTTCGCCATCTTTTGGCGATCACCTCAAGTATCTGCAAAAATTACTACAATGGAGAATGAGCGTAGCCGACCTGTGTTTGTTTTGAAAAGAGGGTTTCTCCTGATAGAACGTAAATAAAAGGTATTTTTTGTATCACCACATCAAAGTAGGTAGAAATATTTAAACAAATGTATTAAAAAGAAGCTCCTGGTTACGTACCGGATTGATATTTTCTATCGATACGCTTTAAGTAATTTCCTTAAGTTTAATTTTAAGAATCCCTTAACACTGATGGTCCTGTCCCATAATGTTTTACCTTTATGAAATATGGTCACATACTTTCTTTAATCAATCTTTTTTTCTTACTAATATCACCTCTGTATAACAAAGAATTATTAATTTTCAAAACCTATTTGATTTTTGTATTTTAACACAAATGTCCTCCATGTTTAATAATTCATTGCTTAAATTTTATCAGTTCTTTTGTTTGTTGTTAAGAACAGAACTATACAATATGATGTGCCCGGTATGAGTTTCGAAACTCGGTTTTTAGTTAATAATTCAGCCACTAGATGGCAGGTACCATTGAAAATGTCTTCAAAGCTGTTGTAATTGAAATACGTAATTTTATATTTCTTTCCGGTGACGTTATGATAAAATGTATTCTGAATGATGGCGGCCAATAAAACATCTGCTCGTGACACCAGGTAGCTGTTGATAACCCAAATATATTTGTATGTAAGTATCGTAAGGAAAGATAATAAAATCGAATTTATTAGAGAAAACATTTAATACAGACATGTGATAAGACGAAATTAAACAGAAACTAAACATAGAGTTATAAACATTTCAACTGGCTTTAGCAAGACCTGGTGAGGTTAAATGTCTTCCTGATGACCCAGTTCAGAGCTCGAGATTTTCCTTGTTGTCGTAGTGCTAGGCCTATTATTCTCCTTATATCAGTATTGTAGTTGTTAAGCCACTGAAGCTTGAGAATAAATAACATTTTGTTATACATTTTCTTCAACAGACAGTCTGAAAACAAAGAAATACAAACCTTGTGCCCATAGTAAAAAGAGCAGCCATCCAAGGAAAACATATACAAACACTAAAAAAACGACACTACACATTAAACACAGGTGATCTGTCGACTATCTTAGTAAAACATATACAAACACTAAAGACACTATTCATCCATCACACGTGATCTGACGACTATCTTAGTAGAGCACATTCAAACACTATAAAGAACGACACTACTCATTCAACACGCGTGATCTGACGACTATCTTAGTAAAACATATACAAACACTAAAGAACGAGACACCTCATTCAACACGCGTGATCTGACGACTATCTTAGTAGAACATATACAAACACTAAAGAACGACACTACTCATTCAACACGCGTGATCTGACGACTATCTTAGTAGAACACATACAAACATTAAAGAGCAACACCATTCAACACACGTGATCTGACGACTATCTTAGTAAAAGATATACAAACGCTAAAGAACGACACTACTCATTCAACACCGGTGATTTGACGACTATCTTAGTAAAAGATATACTAATATTAAGTAATGTTACAGAATGGCTCTTAACTCATAAATACCTGTTTATCGTTCAAAAGTTCTAACTTGATCATATCTGGCTCAAAAGGAACATACGACACAGTTTGGAATTTGTAGTAATTCTTTTTCTGGAAGTTATGCTGGAAAATGTTTGGAATATAATGTTGTTTACAGTAACGATGTTTGTGCACCAGTTAATATTCAACAAAATACAAAAATGTTATTCTTTGACATCCAGTATTTTCTCTTTGAAGTAATTAATTAAGAATAAATAAAAAATAAATTTAAGTTCAAAAGTTAGAAAATGATAAAAACGATAATTTATGTTTCTGTTAACATTGGACGTTATGGAAAATAATTAATAATAATTCTCAGACCTTTTGTGAGACATGTTTTACGTTAACATTCTTTCAATAGTTTAAAAATTACAATAACTAACGGTTATTGTTAACATACTTACATTTTTTCCTGTCACAGAGTTCGAAACATTTCAACGGAAAAGGCTTAAGATAAAATGGTAAAACTAACGATTCTTTTCCTCAAACAAATTTTACCCAGAACTAAGAAAAAACTTAATAATTCTGTGATTACGTCACTTAACACTAATGCAAAATTTAAGACACTTAAAAGACAGCGTTTCAAAAGAAACTACAACAAAGTGATGACTGTATGATAAATGTTACATGTTTGTTATAATTTTAACATCAGTATAAAAAATATATTGAATTTTTACCTACGTTTCCTCAAGGAAACATAAGTCATTAACAGAAAGCCACTTACTTCCGTAGTTGCATCGGTTACCAGTAAAAGGTTCTCATGACGAAGTCCAAAGCTGCCTTCTTTATAAAACGACGGTTCTGTCAAAGTAGAAGGTAATAGATGTGAACACTAGCATTTATCTGTACACTATGATACGTACTTAACTAACTGGTTATTTACCTGTACATTGTGATACATATTTAACTGACTGGTTATTTATTTGTACACTGTAAAACACATTTACCAAAATGGTTATTTATCTGTACATACGAGGTCTGTTCAAAAAATACGCGGACTGTTTAAATTGCGCGGCTTCAGTTGGTTCCAGGGACATCCGCTTGGTGTCGCTAGGTTCGTACAAATCAGCTGACTACGACGCCATTTCTCGATTGCAGATATCTTCATTTGTGTATTAGCTACGCGGTTTTAAGTGAAGTACGATTTTTTCGTTTGGCGGATTTCAAAAATGAATGACCTAAATGAGTAACGACTTGCTGTAAAATTTTGTGTTAAACTTAGAAAATCTGCGACTGAAACTTTTGCTATGCTTAACACGGCTTACGGTGATGTTGCTATGAAGCGTACGGCATGTTTCAATTGGCATGAACGTTTTAAGGATGGTCGACAGTCCATTGAAGATGATGAGCGTCCTGGACGTCCTTCCACGTCAACTGACGACCCACACGTCGACAAAATCAACACCCTGGTGCGGGAAAATCGACAACTGACTGTCAGGGAGCTTGCTGAAGAGTGTGAGATATCAGTTGGATCTTTTTATCAGATTTTGACCGAAAAATTGAAGATGTACTGCGTTGCTGCGAAATTTGTGCCTCAGAACTCGTGAGTTTTTGGCCAAACACTCGTTCACTGTTCTTTCCCACCCCTCCTACTCACCTGACCTTGCTCCTTGCGATTTTTTCTTGTTCCCCAAACTCAAAAGACCCTTGAAAGGAAGAAGATTTGAGACGATTCCCGAGATTAAGGCAAATGCAACGAAGGAGTTGGAGGACATTACAAAAGAAGCGTACCAGGACTGTTTCAACAAGTGAAAACACCGTTGGGATAAGTGTGTGCGTTGGGGAGGAGAGTACTTTGAAGGGGTCCCAGACCTGTAACTTTTAAATAAAGTACATTTTGTTTTATGACGTGAGGCCGCGTATTTTTTTAACAGCCCTCGTATTTAAGTAATTGGTTGTTTATCTGTACGCTGTCACACACATTTAACTAACTGGTTATTTATCTGTACACGTTACTACATATCTAACTAACTGATTATTTACCTGTACACTATACTACATATTTCACTAACTGGTTATTTACTTGTACACTGTACTACATATTTAACTAGCTGGTTATTTACTTGTACACTTTGCTACATATTTAATTAACTGGTTATTTACCTGTACACTTTGCTACATATTTAATTAACTGGTTATTTACTTGTACATATTTCTATGTGAGTTTTTTTAAGAACGGACAAAATATTAGAGAAAATTTAGATATTTTGTTGAAGTCAGTTATAGATTACCATCAGTGAAAAACATTCCTGGTTTCAGTTTTGTTCCTTTGTACCCAGAACTGTAATATTCAATACGAGGTGGAACTGCATGAAAAAAGTAAAAGTGAAATGAAATTATGTGTATTTTAACAAGTCACAGTTCATGGTACTTAGTATAAACAAATTTTAATTAAAATATGATTTTATGAAATAAATAGAAATTAATCAGTCTTTTCTCATGAAGTATTCCAAAGTGGTTCAGTGTGTTGTATTAGTTTAAGAAGGACATTGACCTCATGGTAAAATATATTTATTATTAACAAGTATTATTGCAAATAATAACGTCTCTACAAACTATATAAGTAATCAGTTGTCAATGTAACATCAGATAAATTAATGTTTTATTCTCTCTTCTTTCTTACCGTCATCTCGCGGTGAGTTAAGACCACCTGTATCAGTTATGCAGGAGACTGTTAAAGCCATCTTATGGTGTGATCAGACCACCTGTATCAGTTATACAGGGGACTGTTAGCGCCATCTCGTGGTGTGATCAAACTACATGTATCAGTTCTACGTGAAAGTGTTAACGCCATCTCATGGTGTGATCAGACTATCTGTATCAGTTCTACGTGGGAGTGTTAACGCCATCTCATGGTGTGATCATACTATCTGTATCAGTTCTACATGGGAGTGTTAACGCCATCCCATGGTGTGATCAGACCACCTGTATCAGTTCTACATGGGAGTGTTAACGCCATCTCATGGTGTGATCATACTATCTGTATCAGTTCTACTTGGGAGTGTTAACGCCATCTCATGGTGTGATCATACTACCTGTATCAGTTCTACATGGGAGTGTTAACGCCATCTCATGGTGTGATCATACTACCTGTATCAGTTCTACATGGGAGTGTTAACGCCATCTCATGGTGTGATCAGACTACCTGTATCAGTTCTACATGGGAGTGTTAACGTCATCTCATGGTGTGATCATACTACCTGTATCAGTTCTACATGGGAGTGTTAACGCCATCTCATGGTGTGATCATACTACCTGTATCAGTTCTACATGGGAGTGTTAACGCCATCTCATGGTGTGATCATACTATCTGTATCAGTTCTACATGGGAGTGTTAACGCCATCTCATGGTGTGATCATACTATCTGTATCAGTTCTACATTCAAACTGTTCACCAGATACTATCACTCAATTATACAAGGCTAACATCCGTCCGTTTATAGAACACGCATGTCAAGTCACATATAATATCTAACAACACACTACAGAAAGTCCAAGTACAACAAAATAGAATACTAGGAGCAGCAAACAGATTACAGTCATACACACACGTAAAGTATGTACACCAAATCAGTAGCCTACCAACTCTTAGAAACAGACTCACAGAAATATCAAACAAATATTACTTAAAAGCAAAACACAGAAACAAACTAACTGTATCATTATGTAAATTAGCCAGTGCACCTACAAAATACATTTCACCATATAACATATTTCAACAATCACAAATTACTCAACAAAATACATAATCACAGATAAAATAAATTCATGTTTATATTTCGTTTTCAGATCTCGAGCACAGGACAGATAAATCTTTTGGCGCCTGTCCTGTGAAAGTGGGTTTTGTCGGGGCACTCCCCACATCCAAATCTCAGACATTAGATCTTTAGATCCAAGACAACAATATTGTCCAGCCCTGAATCGGGTCGTTTGGTGTTGACAGTTACACAGACATCTACTTGTCTGGCTCTGGCCTGGCTAACTTCTTCGGTGCCGCCTTTGTTTCGCTCTTTCTCTCCCGATAATTTTATAATGTCCCATCTTCACTTCGTACCTCAAACAAGTAAAAATTAAATACAGGCAAAGTTTCAAGTTCAGTTAAACAACACCCCACGTGAGGGGAACCACAACGTTCCTGACCACCCCAGTTTGGGAGGGATTCTTCAGACTTCTCTCTCTCTGAACTACCGTGTTCGTTTGCTTTGAGCCTCATGTTATGATGAGGTCAGTTTCATTTAATTTTTAACAAAGTATCTAACTTATTGGCGAGAACATTAGTTTTGATTTCTTAGAGCAGTCTATGGTGAGATAAACAACTGGTAAGAATATATTTTATCATCATGAAAGTATATTTTACGTAGTTATCATTCATGTATATTTGAAAAGAATTTACAAAAGTTTAGTGAGATATAAATAAATTATGTAAAAATGTTCCAGAAATAGTGAATATATTTGTTGGTTAGTTTATAATAAAAATTTTTACTGCTAGAACTTTCGAAGGCAAATATATCTCATATCTAGTCCACCTATCGGACACAAGGATTTATGATGAAAAATATTTCAATGAAAGCTATTCATACTTTTGTCTTGTTATGTATTAATGACTTTTTGAACGTGTTTCTGTTTACTTGTGGTCTTACAGTGCTAGTACTTACATTCATGAATGGTTAAAAATGACCCAACTCCATGACCTGAGCCATGTGGATAATCCAGACCGATTTCATACAGATGCAACCTCAGAAGTACGTCAACATCAGTGTCTGTACAAGATAAGGTGTAGTAATGTTTCAGATAGAAGTTAACTAGAATTCCTGAACTAACAGCTTACAAGTTCTTAAACACTCTAGAAACCAGGTGCACTTTATTAACTTACACGATCATTAGTTCCAGTTACCAGTTGTTACCATACTTGTCAGATACTGAGCTACGGATGTCTTCACATAAGCCCTGAGAAAAGCTATTTTCTGTGTTGGTAGCAGTCAGGGTTCGATTCTTAATCAGCTTGATAAAAGTTTTGACGGCACGAGGTATCTGACAGTTATATTTAAATGTTTAGAAGAAGAGAATTTAACTTTTGACTACTTCTATACTGGGATCACTGTGTGTGTAATAAACCTCGAGATGTAAACAGTTTCTATTATTTTATTTACTTTTCATGTGTGGCTCCATCCTCATTTTTCAGTCAATTGTACTTCATGATGGCACAGATCGGTGCAGTCGTATCTTTAGTGTTTAGCCCTTTATCGTTTGTTATTTTATTGAAGTGAAACCCTCATTCATAAAAATAGTCCTTTTCAGGACTTGCCTGAAGACTACAACTGACTGGCAGCCGAAACATAGGCTAAAAGTTAGTTAGAGATCAGCATCTAGTTAAGTTGGTTTATAAGTAATTATTCAGCTATTGACCGCTAGAAACACTTATATCGTCGCCACGAAATGACACAGTTTAAGTACTTCACAATGTATACGTTTCATAAAAGATATCTGTTCACAGTAATACATACTTTCAACATTTATACGTTAGTTGATTTTAGCACAACTTATAATAATAGTAAGTGATAAGAACTTAACCATGGTAAGTTATGACAACCTAACCATGTTAAGTGATAAGAACCTAACCATGGTTAGTGATAAGAACTTAACCATGGTAAGTGATAAAAACCTAACCATGGTACGCTATGAGAACCTAACCATGGTAAGTGATAAGAACCTTACCATGGTAAGTGATAAGAGCTTAACCATGGTAAGTAATAAGAACTTAATCATTTCCCATAACTTCTGTTAAGATTTCACAATGACAATTAAAATCTTGAAACAAAATGGTTGTTATAAACAAAGAGTTTCTTTAAAATTGAAAGAAATCTGTTACTAAATAGCGTTTTTTAAATAAATATATAATAAAAAATGGAACATTTTTGTTATAAACTTTAATCATTAGAACTCTTTTTTTTTTACGGTTTTACTGTAACCTCTAGTATAGATAAAATATTCTAATCGGACAGCTAAGTTTATAGTACTTAGGGTTAGGTTCTATATTTAGTTTAAACTTTTCGATAAATGATGCGCTTACCACGAACACCATCTGGAAAAACCAACATGGCAAGATTTATATTTCCCATCAGTACCCGAGTATACATCTCCTATAGACGGGATTAAAAAATTTGATAGTTTTCACTTTTAAACATCTGTCACGTACGTTATTTATAACATTTGATGGATGATGTTGATTAGGGACTGTTAGCACAGATAAGCCTCATTTGATTTTGTGTAAAATATAATAAACAATGTATATTAGACTAATCATAACCCATTCGTTATTATAGTAGGTTGTCCAGAAATAAATGTAAATTTTGAACTGCGAAGTTTGGAAAAGTATAAACCAGTGTTGTAAAAATGCTTTAGTTAAAGTAAGCACCATTTGCTGCAAAACACTTTTACCAACGTGTAACGATGCTGTTTATCAAATTATGCCTCTAATGTAGTAATTAGAGTATCTACGGTCAATGAACACCCTGGAAGCTTCTTTTGAATGCGTTTATTGTTTAAAAGGTTGTCAAAGTGCTTGAAAAATAAAAATTTGTCGAGGAAGGGTCTGTGGAATAAGATGGAAGAGGCACAGCCTCGATTCCCAATTCGTTCAATATTTAGAGCGTCATCCTTGACAGGTCTCATACCGTCGATTTTGTTGATCTTCAGTCAGCTCATGTGGAATCCACTTATCTATCTTTCAAGTCTTTCCAATCACACTCAGATGGTTGGCAATGCTTAATTTGCTTGTGCCTAGCTTTTCTACAGCTCACGTATTGGTGTGCGAGAGTCTCAACTGCTTCCCTTAATGTGTTTTCATCTAAGAATGGCTTCCTTCTACAACTTCGTGGTCTTCAAGACTTTCATCTTCATGTTAAAACCTGTACGTTCAGTAACAGATATATGGCTGAATGACTGGTTGGTGTTCATTGTAGTTTCGGTAGCTTTTCGTCCAAGTTTGAAGTTGTAGATGAAAATCGGACAAAAGTCCTTCTTGTACATGTTACCTTGTGGGTTGCGAAACTTACTCTGAGTAGAGTTGAAACAGCAGACAATTGAGACACCTTATAAGTGACAAACATTGAATTAAACCAACCAACCAACGATAAGTTACTCAGTATTCAACTTCTAAGTGTCGTCGTGAAACTTCCGACATTTATTTTTGAACAACCTAATAACTCATTCAATAGAGACAGAGTGATAACTTTGACAAAAAATACAACGTAAGGTTGGAATACATCAGTACTGTTTGCAACATTAACGAACTTTCAGTTATGCTATATCAAAACTGACAAACCAGTGACAAAGCTGAGAACGTTTAAGTAGCAAACATTGTAAATGTGAGTACTTTTTATACTTCTTATGAAGCTAAGGTTAACATATGAAGAAGACAAATGTAACACACATTTCTAGAAGTGGTGCTACTTGAGACACAAAATAACTACGAGTGTTTTTCATAATTTATATTTACTTATGAAGAACTGTGTTTACCTTTTCAAAATCTGTTGGATTTCCAAAATGTACGGTTCTTGTAATATCTGTTGTTCCATCTCTTAAAAACGTAGAACAAACAATGTTACTCTTATGAAATCAGTGTATAAAACGGTTACAATAAAGGTTAGTTCACCTTTATATGAAACTGTTGATTCTACAGTGTAACTTCTATTATTGTAAAGCAATATATTGAATACATAATAAAAAAAACTTCTTATTAATTTCCTGTTTTACTGGTTTTTAATACAGCAACAAAATCAATGGTCCTGAACCAATCAAAACAAGTGTCTTCAAAATCAGTACAAAAATTGCGATTACACGACTGCTCTGGCAGAGGTCTTAAATCTCCATAATGTTGTTGTTGTTGTTTTGAATTAAGCACAAAGCTACACAATGGGCTATCTGTGCTCTGCCCACCACGGGTATCGAAACCCGGATTTTAGCGTGCAAGTCCGCAGACATACCGCTGAGCCACTGGGGGGCTAAATCTCCATAAACAAGACTGTACTAAAATTTTCATTTCTCACAAAATAATTATTAGATAATGAGATAATTGCTGGAATTTGTTAATAAAGTTTCGAGATAATAATAAAATCCCTGCCAATCATGACAGTTCTTGCTGATTTAGACTTACAGATATTGTCCTCCTGTGTCCAGCATGTAAATATGATCTTTATCGATTGGTCTGTTCGTTGCTGGCTTTGGCGTATAATGCGGACCTGCTGCATTAGGCCCTGAAGCAGAAATGGTTTCAAAACTGTCTCCTCGGTTTAACTTCTGTTCTCTGTGGGGGAAAAAACAATCCAGTAATTAATGTTGTTTTACTTGATAAATAGCAACAAAGATCTCAAGTACAAACACGTGCGTTGCCTAGTTATTCAGGGCAAAACCATGTGAATCTTCAAGCTGCTTGCTTACTCAAGACAAAAATATGTGAGCCTTTAGGCAGCGTACTAACTCAAAATGAAAACATGTGGGTCTAACGCTACTTACTTATTCAGGATAAAAACATAAGGGTATACACGCTGCTTAATTATACGAGAGCCTATAGGGTTATTAAAGAAAAAAATATGTGTCTTTAGATTGTTTATTTATTCTGGACGAAAACATAGAGCGACAAGGCTTCTTACTTATTCAGTACAAACATATGTGGGCCGCTAAAATACTTATTTATTCAGGAGAAAACACGTAAGCCTGTAAGCTGTTTGTATATTCAGGACAAAAATGTGTTGGCCTATAGGGTTCCTTGTCATTCAAGAAAAATAAGTGTGCCTCCAGGGTACCAACTTATACGGAGTAAAAACATATGGACCTCAAGGCTGTTTACTTATTAGAGAGAAAAACATGTAAGCATGTGGGCTGCCTAGTTATCAGGACAAAAATTTGTGGGTTTCTAGGTCGATTACACATTCAAGATAATAACACTTGGGCCTCTAAACTGCCGAGTTATTCAGGGTAAAAATATTCAGAATAAAAACAAGTGAGCCTCATGGATTATTGAGGACAAAAATACATGAGCACCTAGTCTCTTCACACATTCAGGACCAAAACATGCGAGTCATTAGGGTACCAAGTTATTCAGGACAAAAACATGTGGGCCTCAAGAATACTTACTTATTCAGAACTGAAACATTTAAACCTCTACACTGCATATTTATTCAGTACCAAATCATGTGGTCCTCAAAGCTGCCCAGTTATCCATAAAATAATATGTGGGTCTCTAGTCTGCTTACTTATTCAGTAAAAAACAACAAAAACATGTGGGTCTTTAGGCCGCCAAGTTATTCAAGAAGAAACGTCAATCTCGAGGCTGCTTAGTTATTCAGAATGAAAATACTTGGGCTTCTAGGCTGGTTACTATACTGTTTATTTATTCATGGTAACAACGTATGTGTCTTTATGATGCTTAGATATTCAGGAAAAAATAATGTGGGTCTCTTGGCTGCTTAGTTATTCAGAAATATAGATATATGGGTCTTTAGACTGCTTTCTTATTTTGGAGACAAGCATGTGAGACCTTTCGCTGCTTACTATTTCAGAATAAAACACGTGGGCCTCTAGAATACCTCGTTATTCTAGGCTAACATTTTCCTTATTAACTGTTATGATTGTTAATTATTTTGTTTAGTTGCAGAGTAGTAATAGTTTGATATCATTTAGATTTGGTTTTTGCTAAACACTATAATATCGAGTTATTAACATCGCTCGAGGTTTGGAGTATTATAGTTTTTACTTTAATTGAAATTTATAAATTACTTGTTTTCGTAAAACTTTTGAGAACTTAGTTTTGCCCTTATCATATAAACATACTAGAATAAGGAGTCATATATATATATATATTGAAATTCAAAGGAACCATGATGAAAATGAAACTTCTCAGGAGTTTGTTATAACTTGAAGTATAGCCGCTCAGTCGAGGGGTACTGGATATCAAATCGGATAGCTGATGGGTAATAACAATAAAACTGTTTAATTAAATCGTTCCAAAATAACGTAATTAAATTTAGATAGTTATTTATGGTTTGTATATCGGTGTTGATATTTTAAAGAAACTATAAACCTTGATACGAAATATTAGTAACAAAATTCCACTCGCTTCATTACGAAGATAAACACATTTAACTCACCCCCTAAACTCTGCTATAGTGGCAGAGGCTTTCAGTTCGTCCCAGGGGATTCCCGCCTTAACTTGTTCTTCCAGCAAAGAAAGGAAGTCAGCCAAAGCCACGGCTTCTCTTATCTACACAAAACACATTAATCCAGAGGGAGATCATTATTACCACAGAGAATAAATGACTTTCATAATGATGATATTTTGACCACATTATTTTTCACTATAAATTCACCAAATGGAAAAAAAACAACAGTTTCTAAAGACTTATTAAACACCTTCGGTTATTTAACCTAAGAGTAGTGTTGAGTGGATAAGAAAAAAAGGAATGTCTACAATTTCTTCTTGTTTTTGAATTTCGCGCAAAGCTGCAAGACTATCTTTACTAGCCGTCCCTAATTTAGTAGTGTAAGACTAGAGGGAAGGCAGCTAGTCATCGTCACCCACCACCAACTCTCAGGCTACTCTTTTACCATCGAATAGTGAGATTGACCGTAACGTTATAACGCCCCCACAGCTGAAAGGGTGAGCATGTTTGGTGGGATCGGGATTCAAACCTGTGATCTTCGGATTATGAGTCGAACACCTTAATCCACCTGGCCATGCTGGGCTGGAATGTCTACAATTATATCTACCTAAAACAAAAAAAACACTTCTTGACTGAAATATCTTCGTGTTATACTGTTTCATTACTGTTTACATTATAGCTCTCTATCTTACCTTCATGTTCTACATGTGTCATTACTGTTTACATTCCAGCTGTCTGTCTTTCCTTCATGATCTATCTGTTTCATTACTGTTCACACAGTAGCTGTTTATCTTACCCTCATGTTCCATGTTATAGTTGTCAATCTTTCCTTCATGTTTTATCTGTTTCGTTATTGTTTATATTATTGCTGACTATCTTACCTTCATGTTCTACTTGTTTCATCACTGTTTACACAGTAGCTGTTTATCTTACCCTCATGTTCCACATGTTTCATTTTAGTTGTCTATCTTTCCTTCATGTTTTATCTGTTTCATTACTGTTTATATTATTGCTGTCCATCTTACCTTCATGTTCTACTTGTTTCATCACTGTTTGCACAGTAGCTGTTTATCTTACCCTCATGTTCCACATGTTTCATTTTAGTTGTCTATCTTTCCTTCATGTTTTATCTGTTTCATTACTGTTTATATTATTGCTGTCTATCTTACCTTCATGTTCTACTTGTTTCATTACTGTTTACACAGCAGCTGTTTATTTGCCTTCACATTTTATTTCATTATTGTTTACACAAAAGCTGTTTATCTTACCTTCATTTTCTGCCCATTTTATTATTGTAATTTTTGCATAATCCAACTGTTTTACCATGTGGCAACATTTTCCAAAGACAATTTTTATATCATAAAATATTTGCCTTTAATAAGTTTGAGTTATAAAAAAATTACATATATATTTTTAATTATATTGCAGAAGTGGAATATTTTTACACATATGTAAAAATGAGTATAAGTTATTAAATCCAAAAAATAGGTTGGAATAGCTCAAAAACTGATTTGTTTTAAAGCAAGAAATATATACATTTGTTTAAATAAATAATTCTTACATGTGCATTAATCATTCCTCTGATTTCTGTTGGATTTTTCACAATCTTCATAGAAATCAGCGGTGACTCCCTTACGATCCTCTTAACCTGAAACCCAGGGATAGAAAAGCCTTAATCAGTGACAGATGGCACCAGTCTTTCATCAACAGAAACATTTTTAAATATTTATATATCACACACACTTCAACACGCTTCATTTACCTCATGATTGATTCAATGTGTAACCCTCTGTAAATATCACAAACAATTGCTAGAGGGTATAGTTTACTCAAGTTACCTCAGGTATTAAGTTGTAAATGAAGTAGCTGACATGTTCTGGAACTAAAATTTTGTTGGCATGCTGCACGAAGTTTCTAAGGTCTTCAGCTAAGTGATCGTACTCCAGAACCTAGAAATATTTAATTAATGTTTCAGAAGCTTAATGCTGCACACTGTAAACACTGGTGTTTACACAAACATCACAAAAACTACATACATTCATGAATTATCTACCATTCAGCATGCAAAACCTTTAGCTTAAGTTGTCTGATCAGAAAATATTAATAAACGCAACCATCATACATCACTAATGTTTTACAGACATATTAATATTGGGGGAAATGAATAGCAAAACAAGTTAGTGTTAGCTAATATGACATAACAAATAAAGTGTAACAAACCAACATAACAATTCAGTGAAGAAACTACCTACTGTAACACTCAGTCACCATTGGATACACCTATGGAGTATATGATAAGAAACTGCCTAGTGTAACATACAGTAACCATGGATACACCTATAGAGTACATGATAAAAAACTCGCTATTGTAACACACAAAATAACAACACCATGCAGTATAATTAGAACACACTACATGAAAAATAGTTTATAATTTTCTACCTGAACACAGTTCGTGTTGTTACATCCATTACTCCTCAAATGTTCCTGAACCTCCAGGGTCACTTGGTGTGACTGAACAAATAGTCTAGGTAAGGTAACACATAATTACTCAATTAATATTATTCACTGGGGGAAAACCATGAAGAGTTGTCACGTAATCAAAAGTTGATACCTTCATAACTCATTGTTGTCTTGGTTAGAAATCTGATATCTTCATAATGTTCTAGCTATATCATTTTTATCATAAGAAATTTGAGTTACTCTAAATGCAGAATGTACATTTCGATGAGTTTTTTTACAAGAAAGTTTTACAATATAGCACTAAACACAGGTCAGTGTTGATATGTCCAATAAAGTGTGGTTTTCATCCAATAGTAAAAAAAATAAACTCATATAAAACCCAAATTTGTTCAAAAGTTTGTGATCACAGAGAATGATGTGGACAAAGAGATGCCATCACTAAACTCTTCTCAAATCTTTATTACTTTTATGAAACCCATTAAACTGTTGTAGAAGGAAAGTAATTACTGGAAATTAAACTGCCCATTTTAAATGTGTGGTTTAAAATGTCATCTAATTGAACCTTTAGAGTGTAGTTGATTACGTTCTATTACACTGACCCTCTGGCTAGTGATACTGGTTATCACACGTTAGGTATAGTTTGTTAGGTTCCATCACACTGACACTCTGACCAGTGATACCAGTTATCACATGTTAGGTGTAGTTTGTTAAGTTCTATCACACTAACCCACTGACCAGTGATACTGATTACAACAGGTTATGTGTAGTTTGTTAGCAGTGGCATAGATTTTTTTACACCCGATGGGGGGATGATCTTTGCAACCACTTATGTGAACTGTTCAACTTGCAAATTGGTGAGCTCTGATTACGTGAACCTGAAAGCTGTAAACATGCAGTCAGAGTAATCTTGTTTACTTCAAGGTTTCCATTTAGGTTTGTATAAGTGAGGTGTTGTGAACAGTTTTCAAAATGTTAATAGAATAAAGACAAATGTGTCACAAATTAACTGCCACATGAATTTATTCCTGCACACTGCACAGTATAAAAGATGGCCATTATACTTGACAAGGTTACTAATAACTTTCATTGCATGAATTACGTTTTCAAATATTAATGAAATCAGTAATTACCCTTGATAAGTTTATATCTACTGAAAAACTGTTCATGTTGTTTGATAAAAATAATTAAGATGTCTTTGAGAACTCTTGGAAACTACACATCAATACAATGTAGCACATAATTATTCATACTTTTCATTGAAGTAAGATTCATTTAGTCCTCTAGTCTACATGTTCCCAAACTGAGACAACCTTTGTGATGATCTGTTTATGAATTCTTTCATAAGCTCTTCTATATTTATCTTGTTGGCCTCATCTTTGTGAGTGTGACAAACTGCCACATGGTTGAGGCAGCACTGAGACACAGTTGACCTTAATCACGTCTTCAACCGTCTTAATGCAGAAAAGCTGCGTTCACATTCACAGCTGGATACTAGACATACAAGCAAAATTTTCATGAGAAGAAACACTTCACTAAACGTCTGCTGGCTTGTTCCATGCATTTTACAGTAAGCATCCTTTGCACCTTTCAGAGATACTGCTTTTGTTGTTCCGTTGTGCAGAGATTTCTGGATAGAAGTTTATAACTGAGTTGTCAATCTCACCAGATGTGATCATGTTCTCAAGTGCCAGATATTTCCTCAAGTCATTATTATCTGCATTGAATCCAGTAGTCAAATGTTCTATGACTGTGTCAATAAATTCTAAATATTGGCTTCTGTAGTAATCTCTAGCTGTTGCAGAATGGTGTGCTGAGCCATCACCTGTGATCCTTCTGGGGGTCTGTGAATGTGTGGTAGTTCAATAGGCACCAGATCTAGGGGAGTTACCTTGTTCTCAGCTTCATCAAATATCTTGTTGTAATTTTCCTCTGTTCGCAATACCTACAATTCCTCAACTGTCATTGCAGATGCTTCAATCATGCCAGATACTGTTAATGATTTTGCTTGGAATGCACGGGTTAGTTCCTCTGATGCAGCTAATGGATGCTGAGCCATCAACAATCCTAAAACTGTCTTTCCTTTGTGAAGTCTATCCAGCAGACCTCGTGCTTTCACTGCTACATCTGATTTTTCATTTGCTAATTTAGACAAAAAACCAACAATGTCACTGTAGTAATCATTAGCACGTGTAATTACAGATAGGCGGATCAACCAGTGTGTTGTACACAGTGAACTGATGTATTTAACCGGACTATTGTGGCTGTCTGACGACACACTGCAAACACAATACGTCGACATAATTAAGACACATTACTTTGACTAACTAGAATTTAAACACGATTTAAGTACTAAAGTGACGGACCTCTTTTCAGGGCTGGGATCTATAGATCCTATGAAACGGAACTTTTACTGTGGGGGGAACAGGAGTACCCGGAGAAAACCCACTTTTACCACCAAGGCGCAAATTACTAAACTTGATTTGGAAGAAGAACTGAGCTGTACAATGAATTTAAGTCGAACGCTCGAACCTCACAGTGACTGCCGAGCCGACTGACCGCCTGAGCATCTCTGGGACAATAATATGTGCTAGTTACAACACAAGTAATTGAAGTTTCTCGAAAAATACTTTAAAAAAGCACAAATATATTATTTCCTGTTAAGCTCATCAAAAGGCAAACACGTTGTGATATAATGTCTATAGGCACGTTTTTTTAAATAAAAGCGCATAAACAAAAACTAACAATACAATTCGAGTAGAGACTTCAGGCCATTGAAATCACTCCTTTTGTGTTCTATATAAGAAAAGAAAATGCAATATTTTTACTATCTATGATAAGAGAACATTTTGATCTTTTACCATAAAGCACCAGCACTTTATTAGAGGGCGGTGATAATCTGAAATTTCATGGATTAATGAGGGCCACAAACATGGGTCTAATGAGCCCTGTTGTAAAATCGAGACTCAGACTAAAGGGAGCGGAAGGCGGGGGGGGGGGGTTGATGTAAGGCGCGTCTGGATCCGAGCGGCCCAAACCTGTTGTTATCTGTACACTAAGTAAGGCGTTCGAAAATAAAAACCGGCTAGACATGTATAAGAACAAATGGCGTAGGAAAACCATACAATATACACATAAAATTGATGCAGCAACAAATGGCCTGCCAGATCTACATCACAGGAGTTTACCCTTGGGAGTAATATTTTCGAATTTCATGCTCTGTTCAATCTGTTGTGATGAAAATTTTACTAAATCTTACACTACATACAAGACGTAGGTAGATTCTGTGATAGTGCTTGCAAGCCTTGCATGTATACTTAGGCCTACTGACTGATTCTTACGAACTATCGCTAAGATCGAAAAGCTTAGAAGCACGCCTATATTAAAGATGTACATTTCGGCTACTGAAAAAGCCTACATCTAGGCCTAATTATGTAACTCGATTGGTAAAAACACGAGAATCACAAGAACAAACACACAATTTGTAGGCCTGTGATGCAATAAAACAATTCAACAGACCAAACTGTAGGGGAGATGATTGTACGCACCATACCCCCACCTAAAATGAAGAGGGATGTAGCCCCCATCCCCCCCAAGTATCTACGCCTATGTATTTTTTGGTTCTATCACCCTGACCTTCTGGCCAGTAATACTGGTTATGACATGTTAGGTGTAGTTTGTTTGGTTGTAACATACTGATCCACTATCTGGTGATAATGGTTACAACAGGTTAGGTGTAGTTTGTTAGGTTCTACTACACTGACCTTCCGGCCAGTGATACTAGTTACCACATGTTAGGAATAGTTTGTGAGGTTCTATCACACTGATCCTCTGGCCAGAGATACTGATTATGACATGTTAAGTGTAGTTTGTTATATTCTGACATACTGGCCCACTGTAAAGCGATACTGGTTACATAGCTGTACTTTGTTATATTATAACATATTAGCCCACTGTCTGGTGATACTGGTTACATAGCTGTACTTTGTTATGTTATAACATATTGGCCCACTGTCTGGTGATACTGGTTACATAGCTGTACTTTGTTATGTTATAACATATTGGCCCACTGTCTGGTGATACTGGTTACATAGCTGTACTTTGTTATATTATAACATATTGGCCCACTGTCTGGTAATATTGGTTACAATAAGTTGAGTGTAGTTTGTTTGGTTCTATCACACTGACCACACTGATATTTTATACTTCTGTGATAACAACGTAGCACCGGTTTAATTTGTTGTGTTATTTTTCATTATATTTGACACAGAAACGTCAATACATATGAATAGTTTCAGTAAGAGTCTAAATAAGAGGAAAACTTACCGAACGATATCCTCAGTCACGAATACATAGCCTTTAAAGAGAGGGTTGTAGGGTATGTCATTGCCGCGAAGGTTCAGCAACCCTGTTAATATAACACGACTTTCACCTCTTCACATCTGCTTATTCAGTATGTCAGTTTGTATCTATTCAACACTTTATTCTTATCAACGTAATCTCGTCTAACGTTTTCTAATGCTGTTGTAATGATTAATATATGTCAAGGAACCGAAACCAAAACTTACAAGCAACGTTGTCTAATGCGGTTATAATAAGCCCTTCCACTCCCTCCTCCTTTAGTTTTTCTCTGACGTCTTCAACTTTATCCTCCCATCGTTTGCCTTCAACATGTAGTTATTATTGTGACGAAAAAAAACACACGAAAAATTAGGCCAATCAAAAAGTAAGAAACCTAAGTACTTTTGAAAGAAATGTTTCTCTCTAATTCGAGTGGACGGACTGGAAACTGAAACCTTTCAAGAAAAAACTACTCAGGCTATATGATTTGATTATAAACACATTTTTTTGCCAGGACATTTGATTGTATATATCCAAGGAGATAATCAAAGCATGGCATGTTAAAAGTCGGTGTTAGACAAAACTTATGCTTCATTTGTTTTAGTTTCACTTATGGTTAAAACTTTTACAACACATGTTTCAGTTTCACTTATGGTTAAAACTTTTATAATACATGTTTTAGTTTCACTTATGGTTAAAACTTTTACAACACGTGTTTCAGTTTCACTTATGTTTAAAACTTTTATAACACATGTTTTAGTTTCACTTATGGTTAAAACTTTTATAACACGTGTTTTAGTTCTACTTGTGGTTCAACTCTTATAGCACTAAAAGATTTACCGGCAAACTCCAAACGATGAACAAAGATGGGGAAGTTTGGTTTGGCGGGACGACCTTCCGCTCCTGTCCAAATTTTGTCAACTAGACTAAAATGTTCATCAACCATTTCCATTCCACTTCTAACTAATTCATGTTTCCAGAACAACCACTGTGGGATATGATAAACCTCGTCATGAAATGTTGTAGGGATTGGAAAATAAATGGATAGATTGTTAGTAGAGAATCGGTTAAGTAGTTATACTGGACAACAAACGACAAAACTTGTGTGATTGTTAGTTGAGGATCGGTTAAGTAGTTATACTGGACAACAAACGACAAAACTTATGTGATTGTTAGTAGAGGATCGGTTAAGTAGTTATACTGGACAACAAACGAAAAAACTTGTGTGATTGTTAGTTGAAAATCGGTTAAGTAGTTATAATGGACAAGAAACGACAAAACTTATGTGATTGTTAATAGAGGATTGGTTAAGTAGTTATACTGGACAAGAAACGACAAAACTTATGTGATTGTTAGTAGAGGATCGGTTAAGTAGTTATACTGGACAACAAACGACAAAACTTGTGTGATTGATAGTTGAGGATCGGTTAAGTAGTTATACTGGACAAGAAACGACAAAACTTGTGTGAATGTTAGTAGAGGATCGGTTAAGTAGTTATACTGGACAACAAACGACAAAACTTGTGTGAATGTTAGTAGAGGATCGGATAAGTAATTATACTGGACAAGAAACGACAAAACTTATGTGATTGTTAGTAGAGGATCGGTTAAGTAGTTATACTGGACAACAAACGAAAAAACTTGTGTGATTGTTAGTTGAAAATCGGTTAAGTAGTTATAATGGACAAGAAACGACAAAACTTATGTGATTGTTAATAGAGGATTGGTTAAGTAGTTATACTGGACAAGAAACGACAAAACTTATGTGATTGTTAGTAGAGGATCGGTTAAGTAGTTATACTGGACAACAAACGACAAAACTTGTGTGATTGTTAGTTGAGGATCGGTTAAGTAGTTATACTGGACAACAAACGACAAAACTTATGTGATTCTTAATAAAGGATCGGTTAAGTAGTTATACTGGACAACAAACGATAAAACTTATGTGATTGTTAGTAGAGGATCGGTTAAGTAGTTATACTGGACAACAAACGACAAAACTTGTGTGATTGTTAGTTGAGGATCGGTTAAGTAGTTATACTGGACAACAAACGACAAAACTTATGTAATTGTTAGTTGAGGATCGGTTAAGTAGTTATACTGGACAACAAACGACAAAACTTGTGTGATTGTTAGTTGAGGATCGGTTAAGTAGTTATACTGGACAACAAACGACAAAACTTATGTGATTGTTAATAAAGGATTGATTAAGTAGTTATACTGGACAACAAACGATAAAACTTATGTGATTGTTAGTAGAGGATCGGTTAAGTAGTTATACTGGACAACAAACGACAAAACTTGTGTGATTGTTAGTTGAGGATCGGTTAAGTAGTTATACTGGACAACAAACGACAAAACTTATGTGATTGTTAGTTGAGGATCGGTTTAGTAGTTATACTGGACAACAAACGACAAAACTTATGTGATTGTTAGTTGAGGATCGGTTAAGTAATTATACTGGACAAGAAACGACAAAACTTATGTGATTGTTAGTTGAGGATCGGTTAAGTAGTTATACTGGACAACAAACGACAAAACTTATGTGATTGTTAATAGAGGATTGGTTAAGTAGTTATACTGGACAACAAACGACAAAACTTGTGTGATTGTTAGTTGAGGATTGGTCAAGTAATTATACTGGACAAGAAACGACAAAACTTATGTGATTGTTAATAGAGGATCGGTTAAGTAGTTATACTGGACAACAAACGACAAAACTTGTGTGATTGTTAGTTGAGGATCGGTTAAGTAATTATACTGGACAACAAACGACAAAACTTATGCGATTGTTAATAGAGGATTGGTTAAGTAGTTATACTGGACAACAAACGACAAAACTTGTGTGATTGTTAGTTGAGGATCGGTTAAGTAATTATACTGGACAAGAAACGACAAAACTTATGTGATTGTTAATAGAGGAATGGTTGAGTAGTTATACTGGTCAAGAAACGACAAAACTTGTGTGATTGTTAGTAGAGGATCGGTTAAGTAGTTATACTGGACAACAAACGACAAAACTTGTGTGATTGTTAGTTGAGGATCGGTTAAGTAGTTATACTGGACAAGAAACGACAAAACTTGTGTGATTGTTAGTTGAGGATCGGTTAAGTAATTATACTGGACAAGAAACGACAAAACTTATGTGATTGTTAATAGAGGAATGGTTGAGTAGTTATACTGGACAACAAACGACAAAACTTTTGTGATTGTTAGTAGAGGATCGGTTAAGTAGTTATACTGGACAAGAAGCGACAAAACTTATGTGATTGTTAATAGAGGATTGGTTAAGTAGTTATACTGGACAACAAACGGCAAAACTTAACTTTATTTATTTGTATTAAGAAACTAAATTAAACTACTGTTAAATCCGTGTTTAATACAAAGTACTACTTTTCTTCATCAGTTTATGAAACAACCAGAGACATGCGCGGTGGTTCATCTGCTGGCCCTTCAATCTGATAAATTATCAAGGGTGTTTCCACAACACAACCGGACAAATTATTATGTATGAATATACTGGACATTGAATTCAGATAAACCAGTTAAAATACAGACAGTGGACACTATAGCCACACAAATCCAACATGGCCAGCTTGAAGTATAAAGATTGTTCTAAGATATCGCAAGTAGCTGGAGAGTTGCTTGTAACAAACAAACATGTTTGTTAATTTTGAAATTATATGTTAATAACTGTGTTAAAAAAAACTTTCGTTTTATTATTCCAAGTTTTAGATTATAATGCTAGTAGTCAATCTAAGTATCAAAACCAATATAAGAAGACAAAAAACATTGAATAGCAAACTGAAACGTTGCACAAGCACATTGCAGAAATAAATAATATCCAACAACAAAGTGAAACACAATGGAGAAGGAGAAACAGAAAACTATTTTATGGTATAAAATAAAGATTGTGATAAATTGTTTCATATTGTCATGAAAATACAAGAAGGTGTACCCTTCTGTGGCTGATAAGACGAGAATCTGCTCCTACTCTGGAACCCGAAGAAAGTTTGCTACTAATCCATTGTGGAATAGAGGGCGTCCCAGGAGTAAAGTCCTTCATCATAATCCAGTTAGAATCCAGTTCCTGTTGAGCCTGGAGGAAATAGCGACTGTCAGTCCAGAGGGCAGCTCCATCACTGTCATTCACTAATACGACGGCTGTACCTGTTATTTGTGTGTATAATCATGTTAAATACCACAATAAAATGTTAGAGAGATATAAATTCACAAATTTAACAGTTTGACATTTTTAGCGATGGCATCGTTAGGCACTGGCGCGTTATCCGATTCTACTTGACAGAGCCCCGAATCAACAGTTTGTGTCTTGAAAATCGAAATCGAAAACTGGAATCGATATCATACTATAGCGCCAAAAAAATCCCATGTTAATTTGTCAAAGGTCCTGTTATTTTAAGCACCTAGAGATATCTTTACAGATATTCCTCATATTGTCCAATCACATTACAAATAACATCTAATACTATCCAATCACTTATCAGTTAACATTTACTGTTAGTTAATTATAACTTACTATTATACGATTTGCAGATCAAAAATGCATAGTATTGTAGAACCAACATTATAGATAGCATATGTTACCTTACCAGCATTAGTAAAGTAGAACTAATATTATAGGCAACATACGTTACCTTACCAGCATTAGTAAAGTAGAACTAATATTATAGATAGCATATGTTACCTTACACAGCATTAATACTGTAGAACCAATATTGTATATAACACATGTTACCTTACCAGTATTAGTACATATATATATTGTAGAACCAATATTTTACCTTACCAGCAATATGAAGTTTGGAAACATTGGTAATAGATTTATTTCTATGCAATGTTTCTTGTACGTGATCATATCTTACTGTTAAAGACAAAACTTTGTGGAAATATAAATATGTTATCCCGCCAATTACTTTTAGAAAACTTCATACTTGTTTTAAGACGTGACAAAACTCAACAAGTTTATTTTAACAACTTTTTCTTTTATTCAACTGAATATTTACATAATTCTACTCCTTTATTGCATGATGTCTGGAAAAATTGACGTTCGTTTAACAGAAAGAAACTCCATAACCCGAGAGCTTCTGGAATGAGGACCTCTCTTTCAGAGCAAACAGGAGAAAAATGGTCCACCTTTCGAAAGCGCCCTCCTTGGATACTGTTGATACGGTTTCCAATTATAAACATTACAACAGTAAATGTGCAACAAATGTGGAAAGAAATGTCACAGACCTGCTGTTCCTGTGAATCCAGAGATGTACTGGCGCCTCTTGTCGTAGTTGGAGATGTATTCACTCTGTAAACAGAACAGGATGGTTGTAAATCTGTTATTGATGAGAAGTGAAGTCTACACTGATGAAGAACACACAGTCAAATATACATGAAATATACCTGTACACTCAGTATACTGACTCAGGCGTACATAGGATCTGGAGTTTTAAACAATTAAAAGCACAATTGTTTACAAGGAAATTAGAATTTTCCAGCAAGTCTTAAATCCGAAAAATTAATAAACGTATAAATTAGTATTTATGTACGATCAGAAAGTATAGAATAGAATATTATTTATTTAAGCAGTCAACGTTTGGATACCTAAAGATATAATCAGTCAACATAATAAAATAATTGATTTGTGATACAAACTCACATAAAACCATTCTGACTTCGGTAAACTAAGGTTTTCGTGATCAACAGCAAACGTGATGCTGAGAGTTTAAATACTGCAAAGAAAAAAACGTTCCACGTAGTTTTAAACTTGGAAAAATTGTTTCTTCTACAGTTCCAGGCGTAATGAAACAGAACAAGATTAGATATATTTCACCTATAGTCTATAATAACGACATCAGATCATATTTTCATATTTATTTGTTTATATTATTTTATTTAGAGGAAGTTTTAACGTCACGCGTTTCGAGTTTTCTCGAAAGCTTTGAACAGTGTAAAACATGAGTTATAGTATATTGTTGATTGATTAGCTAGTCTTTTGCTGTTAAAAATCGATTACTGATTTAATGAGTTTATTAATTAGTTTAATAAATATTGATTTTGTATTTCAGCGAAGCACTAGAGTCAGGGTAAAATTAGCAAGTGATTGTTTACCGGTATTTGTGAAGGACTGACACTAGAAACTATGTGTGTTGTAAAGCACACATTTAAAGAAAGCAAACTATCCATTATCACTGAATGGGTTGGACTTCTTTTTACCAAATAATTTTGAAGAACTTATCAAACAATAGAAACGATTAAGTTCTGTATAAATACATATCCCTTAAACGTGATTTGTTTTTTAACTTCGCACAAAGCTACTCGAGAGCTATCTGTGCTAGCCGTCCCTAATTTAGCAGTGTAAGACTAGAGGGAAGGCAGCTAGTCATCACCACCCACCGCCAACTTTTGGGCTACTCTTTACCAACGAATAGTGGGATTGACCGTCACATTATACACCCCCACGGCTGGGAGGGCGAGCATGTTTAGCGCGACGCGGGCGCGAACCCGCGACCCTCGGATTACGAGCGCACGCCTTAACACGCTCGGCCATGCCAGGCCTTCCTTAAACGTGAAGAGAGGCGTTACTACAACACATGACAATGATTTTGAAACCACATACATATGTACTCCATTCACAATGTTCTGAACAAACAGTATCAGAGAAACATGACTCCGTAACTTCTTTTATCAGCCCAATTTTTCGACATCAAATATGATAAGGTAAAAGATAAAATCAATTCTTGTCAGAGAAACCAACACTGTTGTCTGCTTAATCTGACAGGGTATTTACAAAACTGTTGCTAACAGCATATTGTTTAATATCTCCTAGCTAACCGTATTAAATTTTTAATAAAACGTGTTTTCAAATAAGATCTACCAGCCCCACCTGGTGTTCATCGTCTGTAGGTATGATGTACGCTTGGTAATTATTCTGCGCCATCAGTTCCCGAAATCTCTTCAGTTTTAGTGACGTGTCAGCTCTCACCGAGAACTCACCCTAGAAATACAATACCCGCCATTACAACATATACAAATCAACCTGAACCGTAGTTTGAAAAATTAACCAATCACAGTTTAACGATTTGTCTTCATTAAGATCTTTTCTGTGGTTTAAAAGATACGCACACAAACCGAAACAAAGAAACAAAAATATTGTCAAACCTTCGGAGAAGGAGGTTTACGAATGAGATATTAAACATTAAGACGAAACTGTGTTATTGATATTTTTATTATTTACAAATATGAATCGTTTCATCCCGACGTTTTGAAAGTACAAAGAATATAAGTGTTCACAAAGATAGTATTACAAACTCCAAAACTAAAACACCTGAAGATTTTGATATATTAAAGGAAAAAACAGTTATATTTCGATATCACTTCGTTCGTAAGACATAACTATCACATTGTACTGGTTCAGCACCCTATCTTCCACACGTGTTCCTGTACTCTCTCCTTCTAAACAGGCAAACGTAACCTGTTTCTTCTGAGTTCCGTTTTGAACATTCTTGGACAATTCATAAGTAGAGACTGACCGTGCACGTGCAGTTCCAGATATAAAAACATCTGAAAAAAAAACAATTTTATAGCTCAGCATCTCTCTACATATGTCGTCCTACGTCACACTGAGATACCACTAGACATTACAGTTGTAAATGTCATACGTCACACTGAAATACCACTAGACATTACAGTTGGAAACATTGTTACACCACTATAAACTAACGTACAAAACATGCCATCATACTTTAAGACCTAGTATCAGAAGAAGACTATACGAAAATAACAAAAGGTTTTACTAATATACTAACACACAATCAACACCATAATATTGTGTTATACACTAACATATCATCAACGCCAGCAGGTTTTACTAACATACTAACACACAACCAACACCATAATATTGTGTTATACAATAACCTATCATCAAGACCAAAAGGTTTTACTGTATACTAACACACAATCAACACCATAATGTTGTGTTGTACACCAACATATCATCAACACTAGGTTTTGCTATATACTAACACACAATTAATACCATGTAAACTGTTTCATGTTAACGGGTCACTAACATCAAATACCAGGTCAATTTACATGGCTACACCCACGTATACGAGATCAGGTTTGTTAGAGTTTGTCTATCAATGTACATGTATCACCTTTAGATATCAGTGAATGTACTGGTTTTTATTATATATCTACAAACAAGTTCCAACGATCTTTAGTGAGTGTGAAAGAATTTACTATTTTCCATGTAAACTCGTCCTAAACCACAGAATTATTGTTTCTAAGAATGGCTGTTTTCACAAAAGATGATAACCCTACACAAAACTAAGCACGTTAAGAACTGATTTCATTGCAAAGTGTGTTTTTGTTAAATATATATAAAACCCATGCACGAAACAGTTTAATATAGATTTCTTTTCAGTAACTTTGAAATCCTTATATTTTCTCGAAAAAGCGCCCTCTACCTTACCAGATGCTGTAACATATACTCTCTCAGCACAACAATTGTTGAAACAAATATTTATACAATTTGACTGTTTTTTTCATCTAGTTACTGATATGAGAATTTATCTCCAAATGTTTAAGTTGCGATAAGAACCTAACCCAAATATTCTGTGATACTATCCAAAAACTCCAGTCAATTAACATAAAATAGTCAGTGACATTATCCTAAAAGTTTAAATCACTTAAGAAAAAATAATCTGTGGTACTATCCTAAAACTCCACTCATTTATGTTATTATAATATAATTGGTGCTACTATCCTAAAAACTCCAAACGTTTATGTTACTATAATATAATCTGTGGTACTATTCTGAAAATTCCACACATTTACATTATTATAATATAATCGGTGGTACTATCCTAAAAAACTCCAAACATATAAGATAGGGTAAGAGCACTTGTTGTAGTTATACATTTAGGCTTAATGATATATATATCATACATCTTGAGGCTGATTATTATAGCACTATAGTGTAGCACTACCTGCTACACAAGTCGTGTAGCTAACCTTTGTTACATGGGGAAAATTATTACAACAAAATATACATCATATGTTAGCCTCTGACATCTCATACTTTGCTCAAAAATTAACGAGGAATTCGTTAGTTCAGATTAACCTTGATGGCCTTTTAAAAGTTTGTTCTTTAAAACGTCAGATTTTGAATCCAAACATTAAAAACAAAAACAAAACAAACTTGTCTTTAGAATCTGGTGGAACACGGATAAAGTAATGTATTATGCCAAATAAATTAATTTCTTAATTATAATAACTTAAAAATGAATGGTATTCTAAAGAACTCTACTAGGGCACATTATGTTTTTATAGTAACAATAAAGTGGAAAGGAAGTTTTATGATCCCCCGATGAGATGATTTGAGTAAGTTATTATTTGAGATTTAAACACAAAATTTCCAGAAAATGTTATTTCCAATTCAACAGTGTAGTTCTCTTCTGAAGGCTCTTTTCAAAGTTAATAAATTTATTCCTTTATAAATATCTACATAAATAAAGATTTTTTTGGGTCACGATTGGTTTTGAATATATGCCTCCATCAGGTGCCGCCTACAGCTTTATAATATTTCCTGCGCCATAATGTAAAATAACATGTTCCCGACCCCTGGGAATATGGGATGTATCCAGTTTAGCTTTGGTTTTAATAATTCACAACCAACTTGTACGCGATGTAGGCCTATAGAGGACGTTTGTTGCTTTTTAGGATAATGAAGTTTATTACATTTTTTAAAAGATGTTTGAAAATTCCTTGTATTAGCTTTAAAGCGAAGAGGGGAAATGCGACTCATTTCTTTGAATAAACATACGATCTATAAATTTTGCACACCAAACTTCGGAACACATCTACAAAAACTTACATATCCCCAACATCAGCAAGACGACACACTGCATGTTCGACTGATTCAGGCTCAACAATCACTTAAACACCGTGTCTAACCCAAAACTAGACCAGTAGAAATCGATACTGCTCCAAACTTTTAAACGAACCGATACCAAACAAAAAAATGAGGGCGCTACTGTTGAATCCAGGATTTTGAATCATTTACAGACACAATAAAATAGTATGATAAGCCTTGCACGAGAAGAGATAGCGATGTTGCTATTGTTTCACTTCCCTTAGTAACAATTCACTCAGGTTCTGTAATTATCTTGAATATTGAAATCGTGTCCTACGCTCAGATGAGGTGACTTATTATCTACTTTTGAATTCTAGGTAAAAGATATGATAGAGAACTAAATATTAGGAAGACAATAATTCAAGCACGTTATCAAATAACTGATCCAATTTTCAAGTAACGAGTTAATACATGAACATAAACAAACCGGTTCATTACTTATGCCTAAAATACATCAATGCCGCTTTGAGTGAAAACTAATAATCTCCAAAACTCGTATAATGTTAATATTTGTTTATAGTTTGAAATTCCTGAATATGAAAACATTAACCTGTTCATCCTTCAGGTTTCAATAAAACTATTACAGATATGTATTACACTCTGTATAAAGCTATTACAAAGGCAAGAAATAATAATTTTGACCGAATATCCTCATATTAGACTGGAGTCAGGTAGATGCGGTTATACACATTAAAAATAGGAATATCTACTTCATAATATCGTGTGTGATAATATCGTATGTTCTTCATGTGTAAGATATCACTGAAGGACATTTATGTGAATGCTGCCTTACCACACTGTGACAGTCATATTTAATTAAACTGAATAATATCTGCATGTACTGTGATTACCAGTGCATGAAAAAACTGGTAAAAAACACTAATGTTGTAAATGACACAATAGCTATTATGTGAGTGTTACACGTTTAGTTGATATTTGAAAGAATCCATTCATAGCATTATTATTTGATTCTTCAGTTAAGTTCATATCTGATCAGATTGGTTTTCATAGAATAAGACAATGTTCTTAAAAGTCGTGCATATTTTACATTACTTTCAGAGATGTGGCTGTATTATAAACTGTATACAGCTGTAGATACACTTATCTGAATAACTGTTAAAATAAATGGGCACATTTCTTGTCAAATAGAAGGCAGTGGCTGACTCATATTAACAGACAATCTACCTGAACAGCAAGGCTTCACAACTGGCTATCTACAGTATGTTCATTGTGGAATAGTGATAACCAGCATCATTGACATGGAAACTGACCAACGATCCAGAGACTGAAGAGTTGAAGTATCTGGAAATGGAACAGGTATTAATTCCAGCCTGTATGGAGACATACTGGTGGAATCACACTGGTGAAATGGTTGATGGAGATATGCTGGTGGTGATATACTGGTGAAATGGCTAGCTAAGATATATTGGTGATATGGCTGGATACATACAGCAACTGAATTGTTGAAATGATTGCTGAGAAACTGTCACTTTCACATGATACAACTTATGGAAAGCTTTGTGGAGTAAAAGAAGATGTGCTTTGAACACGACAGCCTTTAAACCAAGCTTTTTGCAATGACAACTAGACTACAGAGCTATTGTCAAGGTACACAGGCATCAGACAGAGCATGATTTGTCGTGACAACATGTACGAGGTCTGTTCAAAAAATATGTGGGCTGTTTGAATTGTGCGGCTCCAGTTGGTTCCAGGGGAATCCGCTTGATGTCGCTAGGTTCGTACAGATCAGCTGACTACGACGCCATTTCCCGATTGCAGATATCTTCATTTTTTCGTTTGGCGGACTTTAGAATGAATGATCTGAAGGAGCAATGACTTGCTGTGAAATTTTGTGTTAAACTTGGAAAATCTGAGATTGAAACTTTTGCTATGCTTAACACGGCTTACGGTGATGTTGCTATGAAGCGTACGGCATGTTTCAAGTGGTACGAACGTTTTAAGGATGGTCGACAGTCCATTGAAGATGATGAGCGTCCTGGACGTCCTTCCACGTCAACTGACGACCCACACGTCGACAAAATCAACACCCTGGTGCAAGCAAATCGACGTATGACTGTCAGGGAGCTTGCTGAAGAGTGTGGGATATCAGTTGGATCTTGTTACGAGATTTTGACCGAAAAATTAAAGATGCACCGCGTTGCTGCGAAATTTGTGCCACGCCTGATGACGGACGAACAAAAAGCCCATCGCGTCCAGGTTTGTCAGGAACTGCTTGATCGTTCAGAAGAAGATGAAAACTTCTTGTCAAGGATCATAACAGGTGATGAATTATGGGTTTATGGTTGTGACATTGAAACAAAGGTCCAATCATCCCATTGGATAGGTGAAACATCCCCCAGACTCAAAAAAGCTCGCCAAGTTCGATCCAAGGTCAAGGTGATGCTGACAGTTTTCTTCGATGCTAAGGGTGTTGTTCACCATGAGTACCTCCCTGAAGGCTCCACAGTGAACCAGACTTACTACACTGAAGTTCTGAAACGTCTGAGGGACGCCATCCGTCGCAAAAGGCCAGAAATGTGGAAAAATGGCGACTGGTTTTTCCATAACGACAACGCTCAAGCCCATTCAGCCCTCGAAACTCGTGAGTTTTTGGCCAAATACTCGATCACTGTTCTTCCCTACCTTACTCCTTGCAATTTTTTTCTTATTTCCCAAACTCAAAAGACCCTTGAAAAAAAGAAGATTTGAGACGATTCAAGAGATTAAGGCAAATGCGACGAAGGAGCTGGAGGACATTACAAAAGAAGCGTACCAGGACTGTTTCAACAAGTGAAAACACCGTTGGGATAAGAGTGTGCGTTGGGGAGGAGAGTACTTTGAAGGGGTCCCAGACCTGTAACTTCTAAATAAAGTACATTTTGTTTTATGACGTCAGTCCGCGTATTTTTTGAAAAGCCCTCGTACTGTAACGATGTAGTGAAACTCCAAAACTGTCTTAATATAAAGTACTTGTTATTTGTAATACTTTTTTAGGCATCAGCAAGTCAGCAGCCAAAATTCAGGATGAAAAGTAGTTAGTGATTAATATTCAGTAATGTGTATATAATAATTATAAGCAATTTGTTAATAATTAGGCTTAGACTACTAACCAGGACAATGACTGATATAAAAATGGCACACCAAGGTATTTGGGATGACATTTAAGTCCGCATGAATTTTCAAAAATACAGTTTTTAACTTTCAAGTTACAGACTTATTTGTTATTTATTTCACTGTTGGTGATATTTCATTGTGTTTAGTAATAGATTATATGTTACAAAACACAATGTAAACAACTATTCAAACTGCTAATTTCTTGTTTTACATGTAAAAATAGTTAAGAAAAACAAGTAGTAATTAACAGAGATGAAAATGTTCTTGACATTTCTGTTGTTGTTTAGCTGAAAGGAAGTTTAATTTATTGTAATGGTTGTGTCTGAAACAATTTGCACCACATATAAAAGACAATTGAGAATAGTGTTTGTGAGTAACTTTGTTCGTCAGTTGATGAGCAATTAGTTATTTGTTTGTTCTTGCCAGCCACTTAAGTTCAGTGTTGTAAATACTGAATTTGTGTTAGAAGGAAGTATCTTAATATGTACAATACTCAAATAGGACATCAGTTGGCATGCTCTTCCACAGAAACACAAAGACCTTCTTACATTGATTTATTTCTTTGTTTAGCTAGATTCATGACATTAGTTTATCAACGTCTTTTGTGGTCTCTCTTGTTTTAAACCTTTTAAGTTTTGTCTTTCCTTATAATGTGCCTGAGATATTTCAACTGATGTCAGTTAGAAGTTTCCTCCTGCAACCTGTTCATGACAAAACACCTTTATCTCAGGCATGACTTTTCCAACATTACTTACAGATGTACCTTAAAAATCACAACTTACATCTCAGGCATGACTTGTCCAACATTACTTACAGATGTATCTTAAGAATCACAACTTACATGTTTAAATTCTCTCTGACATACTTTGTGAAACTGTCCGACATTCTGATACATCAGTGAGGATTGGTATAACATAGCAATACAAAACTGTTAATTTCATCCTTATTGAAAGTTTACAGTTTCTTAGAATCTTTTTCATTTTCAGAATTGTATCCTTTCTTATCACTTTTCTTCACTTTATTTCATGATCATATTTACCACCTGATGTTGTCCCAGGTAGTCCAATTTATTGATTTGTTTTATCTACATGTATATAAAGGAATGATGAAACTATTGAACATTCTGTTGATACTTAAACGATGGAGAAAATAGTGACATGCTTGTTATTCATAGTTTAGTTGTAATGTGAGGCCTATTGTGAAAATTAGCTACGATAACTGTGAAAGTTTAAGTAACAGAAAATTTTTATTATCGTTAAGTAGAATGGACTTTAAGTTATTAGTTCTAAAACTGATTAATTCAGTAAAATAATGGAACCATAACAACAGTACTTGTATTTAATTATGTGTGAGATCCCTCACACACTTCAGTGCATAAGGTGCTTAAAAAGTTGAGTGGATTTCAAACCCAACAGTGATTTGAAGGTTCAGCCATGTTCTTTGATACACCAATAACTGTATTTTAATATGGGGTACTGAAGTATGGAATAGAGAAGACAGGAAGAAACTGATGAATAAACTCATAGAATACCTTTAGCCAATAGTGAGGAAAGTACACAGTAACAGTCATTACCTTTTGTCACATCATACAAAAGTTTGGTAGCTAAAATATTTATCTTTAATGATAGGTTTGTGTGTCAAAATTATTCAAAATTAAAATACATTATTATTCTTGTCTAAGAGAGGAAAAAAGAACTCAGACATCTTGAACTTAGGGTAAGGAATTACAATTCATTGATAAAAAAAAACACCTTCAAGCAGTTATTTAAAAAAGATGTAAATCTTTATTATTTCCCAAATTACAGTTTGCATAACTTCCTGAAAGAGATAAAACAAAGATTGATACATTGTTAATTATTAAAGTATAATTTACAATGAAAGTGACTGGTAGAACTAAAACTTATTACATTGTTACCAAACAAAATGCTTTGCACACATAATGTACATGTAAAGATGATTGCATTTCCTTGTCTGTTGCACCACAAGTCTGCTTTATTTGACCCTGTTCAAGAAAACTACAAAATCATTGGTATTAATAATATATAACAACATGAATAAAATGAAAATGGTTTATAAAGGTTTACTTAGTTTGATTGTAAATTAATAAACTTCATCAAGGAATGATTTCATTACCACTATTTCTCTTCTAAACATGACTGTAACAACTATTCAATTCATACCGTTTCAGCTAACACCACATAAATCAAGTGAAAACAATGACATTACAAGGTGATGACCTATCTTGAAGGTTTCAGATTGTGATGACACAGAATAAAACTTTCTCATTATTTACATATATTTCCATAGTAATAACAATGTTGAACATACACAAAACTCTATTTAGTTTACTTGAGATAATAGAAAATATTCCACAAACCCTAAATAAACTGTTCTAGTGTAGTGTTGGTGTCCCATCTAGGGAGCAGAGTCTTGCATTGCCTCCAGAGATTTGGGTCTAGTGAGTGTGTCTCAGCTATAGCTTCTGATAAAATGCTGGTTTCTCATCTGGAGATTTGGGTCTAGTGTTGATATCCCATCTGTAGATTAAGACCTAATACTGTTGTTTAAGCTGAAGATGAGTGTTGTTCTATCCATTACTTGGAGTTTAGCCTTACCATCCTGGGTATGTATTATATGTATAGACACACTCAAGAAAACAAATATATTGAAGTGACCAAAGAAAGTTAAACAATATGAAAATGACTTCAAAAATATCGTGGATGATGCAAACCTGTATTTTTATGTTTTTATGTATTTGAAATTTCAATTATTTCTTGTAAATTAACAGCAATAAATAAAAAGTTTGTAGAAATCTTTTTAAAAGTCATTTTCTTTTAGTCTAAAACTAACTTAAATAACAATTTTCATCTTTCCAGAAAACTACAACCTTCAAAATAACAGAGTAATATAAAGAGTTATTTAGATTTAATATCTTAATAACAATTACCTTTATCTCCTACAAATGGCTGAGTTGTCACATACTTTTCTATACTGTTAGGGTTACTGGATATAGAAATTAATAATGTTTCACAACAAAGCATGCATCATTTCTATTATGTGAATCTCAAAAGTAGATTTGTACTACACATATAGTACATTTTTACTAACACATATATATTTAAAAAAACTTCAATTATATTTTCTTTCCACTGATAAGAAATGGCTTCAAGCGATGCAGAACAGCAGATGGACAGTCTACCATACTGGCAGATGGATATCTGTGTTGATTTGCTGTCTCTGTTCAGCCTATAGGAAACAATCATATCAGATTCAGTTTTAAATTAACTCTCTAAGTTACAGCTCAAACTACAGCTGTTCCCAACAGATATAATGTTTGCACTACTAACTGTTTTTAACTGATATCACGTTTGGATCACAACTGTTTCTAACTAATACCATGCTTGGATCACAACTGTTTCTAACTAATACCATGTTTGGATCACAACTGTTTCTCTGTAAATTACTGCCATCCATCTACAATCTTCGGAGTGAAACATTAACCCTTCTTTACCTTACTTCATTTTCAGCTACTTTACTGCTAATTAGACTGAGAAAAGATACAGTACTTATAAAAAATGCTACCGAACATTGTTGGGTCACAAAGTATATTTATTTTGGGCATTCATGCAAAGTTATGAAAGGTCTATCTTTTCTAGCCATCCCTAATTTTGAGTACTTAAACAAGAGGTAAAACAGTTAGCTATTGATAATTTTGAACATTTAGACAATAGGTAAAACAGCTATCCCTAATTTTCAACTAATAGACAAGAGGTAAAACAGTTAGCTACCCCTAATTTTCAACAAACAGATAATAGGTAAAACAGTTTGCTGTCCCTAATTTTCAACAATTAGATAATAGGTAAAACAGTTTGCTATCCCTAATTTTCAACAAATAGACAATAGGTAAAACAGTTTGCTGTCCCTAATTTTCAACAATTAGATAATAGGTAAAACAGTTTGCTATCCCTAATTTTCAACAATTAGACAATAGGTAAAACAGTTTGCTATCCCTAATTTTAAACAAAGTAAAGAAAAAGCAAAACAGTTAGCTATCAACAGCTTCCACTAAGATTCTTGAATTACTCCAGATGAATAATGAGATATGAACATCACTCTTATAATACACTCACAACCCTAAACTAAAGAATGCAGTTTTTGCCATAATGTAATAGGAAGCATAATCCATCAGATCACAACACACCAATGTGTCAGGCTGAGGCCACAAGACATCTGACAAAAACTTTCTTTAAATCATCACACTATGTTTAAGGCTATTAACAAACAACTGATGTAAATTATTTTCAAAACTTTGTGAGCATAATCAGGTCATGCACACCATTAAGACTGGAGTTTTGACATATTGTTTCAAACAGATTACCTGAAGTTGTTGTTATTCCTGGATTTGGACTGTCTGTAGTTTCTTCATCTGGGTCTTGCTTTAATGGTGAATTCAGAGATTTATCTATAAATGTAAAATATCCCAAGTATTAGAAAATGGATGTGTGATAACAATACACAATATTATACATACAAGGTTACTTGCATGTTATTTGTTGAAAATAAAATACTCTGTTATAAAAAAGTTGCTGAAACTAAAGTTCTTAAAAAACTACAAAGAATTTACATTATAACATTAATAAACAGACATACGTCCTCAAGATCTATTATCACATCAAATAACATCAATAAACAGATATTGTCTTGTTCTATTATCACATCACAATCATGTCAATAAACAAATACCGTCTTGTTCTACTATCACATCACAATCATGTCAGTAAATAGATATTGTCTTGTTCTATTATCACATCACAATCATGTCAATAAACAGACATCATTTTGTGATGTGATAAAAAAAGAAGACAATATCTTTTATTGACATTCTTGTGATGTGTTCTGTTATCTCATCACAAGAATGTTAACAAACAGATGTCGTCTCATTCTATTATCACAATAATGTTAATAAACAGACCTCATCTTGTTCTGTTGTCACATCACAATGTTAATAAATAGATATCTTGTTCTATTATCACATCACAATAATGTTAATAAACACACTTGTAGGTCTATTATACCATAATAATATCAATAGATACACTTTTAGTTTTATTATATCATAATATTATCAACAGATGCAATTCTTCTAGTTCAATTGTATCATAATACTATCAACAGACACACTTCTTCTAGTTCTATATCATAATACTATCAACAGACGCACTTCCAGTTTTATTAGAACATAATAATATCAACAGACACACTTCTTCTATTTTTATTATATCATAATACTAATCAACGATAATTCTTCTTAGTCTATTAATCATAATACTATCAACAGACACACTTCTTCTCATAATACTATCAACAGACACTTCTTCTATTTTTATTATATCATAATACTATCAACAGATATACTTCTTCTAGTTCTATTATATCATAATACTATCAATAGACACACTTCTATTTTTATTATATCATAATACTATCAACAGACACTTCTTCTAGTTCTATTATATCATAATACTATCAACAGACACACTTCTTCTATTTTTATTATATCATAATACTATCAACAGACACTTCTTCTATTTTTATTATATCATAATACTATCAACAGATATACTTCTTCTATTTTTATTATATCATAATACTATCAACAGACACTTCTTCTATTTTTATTATATCATAATACTATCAACAGACACTTCTTCTATTTTTATTATATCATAATACTATCAACAGATATACTTCTTCTATTTTTATTATATCATAATACTATCAACAGACACTTCTTCTATTTTTATTATATCATAATACTATCAACAGATATACTTCTTCTAGTTCTATTATATTATAATACTATCAACAGACACACTTCTTCTATTTTTATTATATCATAATACTATCAACAGACACTTCTATTTTTATTATATCATAATACTATCAACAGATATACTTCTTCTATTTTTATTATATCATAATACTATCAACAGATATACTTCTTCTATTTTTATTATATCATAATACTATCAACAGACACTTCTTCTATTTTTATTATATCATAATACTATCAACAGATATACTTCTTCTAGTTCTATTATATCATAATACTATCAACAGACACACTTCTTCTATTTTTATTATATCATAATACTATCAACAGACACTTCTTCTATTTTTATTATATCATAATACTATCAACAGACACACTTCTTCTAGTTCTATTATATCATAATACTATCAACAGACACACTTCTTCTATTTTTATTATATCATAATACTATCAACAGACACTTCTATTTTTATTATATCATAATACTATCAACAGATATACTTCTAGTTCTATTATATCATAATACTATCAACAGACACTTCTTCTATTTTTATTATATCATAATACTATCAACAGACACACTTCTTCTAGTTCTATTATATCATAATACTATCAACAGATATACTTCTTCTAGTTCTATTATATCATAATACTATCAACAGACACACTTCTTCTATTTTTATTATATCATAATACTATCAACAGACACTTCTTCTATTTTTATTATATCATAATACTATCAACAGACACACTTCTTCTAGTTCTATTATATCATAATACTATCAACAGACACACTTCTTCTATTTTTATTATATCATAATACTATCAACAGACACTTCTATTTTTATTATATCATAATACTATCAACAGATATACTTCTTCTAGTTCTATTATATCATAATACTATCAACAGACACTTCTATTTTTATTATATCATAATACTATCAACAGACACACTTCTTCTAGTTCTATCATAATACTATCAACAGACACACTTCTTCTATTTTTATTATATCATAATACTATCAACAGATATACTTCTTCTATTTTTATTATATCATAATACTATCAACAGACACTTCTTCTATTTTTATTATATCATAATACTATCAACAGATATACTTCTTCTAGTTCTATTATATCATAATACTATCAACAGACACACTTCTTCTATTTTTATTATATCATAATACTATCAACAGACACTTCTTCTATTTTTATTATATCATAATACTATCAACAGACACACTTCTTCTATTTTTATTATATCATAATACTATCAACAGACACTTCTATTTTTATTATATCATAATACTATCAACAGATATACTTCTTCTAGTTCTATTATATCATAATACTATCAACAGACACACTTCTTCTATTTTTATTATATCATAATACTATCAACAGACACACTTCTTCTAGTTCTATTATATCATAATACTATCAACAGACACACTTCTTCTATTTTTATTATATCATAATACTATCAACAGACACACTTCTTCTAGTTCTATTATATCATAATACTATCAACAGACACTTCTTCTATTTTTATTATACCATAATACTATCAACAGATATACTTCTTCTAGTTCTATTATATCATAATACTATCAACAGACACACTTCTTCTATTTTTATTATATCATAATACTATCAACAGACACTTCTTCTATTTTTATTATATCATAATACTATCAACAGACACACTTCTTCTAGTTCTATTATATCATAATACTATCAACAGACACACTTCTTCTATTTTTATTATATCATAATACTATCAACAGACACACTTCTTCTATTTTTATTATATCATAATACTATCAACAGACACACTTCTTCTAGTTCTATTATATCATAATACTATCAACAGACACACTTCTTCTATTTTTATTATATCATAATACTATCAACAGACACACTTCTTCTATTTTTATTATATCATAATACTATCAACAGATACACTTCTTCTAGTTCTATTATATCATAATACTATCAACAGACACACTTCTTCTAGTTCTATTATATCATAATACTATCAACAGACACACTTCTTCTAGTTCTATTATATTACAGTTTAGAAATATTGTGGAAGCAGCAGCATAAATAAAACATAAAACTTTTTTAAAATAAAAAGAGTGCAAGACAAAATCAGTTCCACACATGAACTGAAATATTCAGGATTTTTTGTATTAGGTTATACTGAAACTTCTTACTAAGACTTTAGTCATGTTCCAAAACTTGAGTCTCCCTGCATTTCTTAAATGGGTTTTACTTAATGATAAATGGATGATTTGTCTCTACAAAAATGGACAACTTACATTGTTGGGTTATTGTTAGTTCAAATATTTCATTTACATTATACAGTACACTTTCATGCATCAATTAAATTGGTTTATGGAATTTTATTACTCAAATAACAATAACAGTAATAAAAGAAAAAAAAATATTCTTAAGGAACAGATCTTGTATGACAAACATAAATGGTGTCCAGCAGAAGCAAGAGAAAAAGGCATAATACAGAAATTACAACATAAATAGTTTATACAATAAATAAAAACTTACTAATTAGTTTTTCCAAGTAGTAAAGCTTGCTCAAAGCTGTATCTGATTTGTATTCTGTAGCTGCCTGGGCAGATTGCAACTGAGAATACTGAACTAACAGGTGGTGAACATTTTCCTGCATGGCCTATGGAAACAAAGATTAAAGTTAAGTCTAAATCTAGAATACAAAGTATACTACTGCATATGCATGTTTTAAAGCAAATTGAGTAAGTATTATTTTGTTATATTTTCTGTATAGTGAATTTTAATACATAATAAATACCAGTTGCATAAAATATGAATATTTGAGTTATCATCTTGAATTAGAAAATGGTTGACAAGAAAGCATCATTAAGCTTACGATTTATGTATTTTAACAAGCTATCGTTTGCAAGTAACAGCATATCAAGCAACCCAGTAGATATTTGTCATGCAATTCAGAAAAAAGTTTATTTTGAAATTGTCGACAGGCAAATAGGTGGAGAAATACAGTGCCACCTGTGATCAATATGACTTTAGGCTACTAAAATAACAATTTTGTTGTCTCTGTGTTTTAACATTTTGCCAAGTGATGGTTTTATTTGATAAATATGGTCTGCTATGATACACTGCAAAAATAGTAGACAAAGACCCAGTTTAAAAGTTTATATTCTATCTTTAAATTTAAATCATTTAAAAAATGTTCATCTTTAATATTTGTGGTCTAAACGATTAATTACACTCAAATGATTATCAACTTGAAATTTAAAATCTCTTCAATGTAATTAACTAGATCAATGATTGCTACAATTTTTGTACTAGAACAAGTACTTGAAGAAGTCTTAACACAGTCCAATATGTAGATGTAAAAACAATACCTTCAGTTCATCGTCATAATCTTTCACCAAATTGCTCAAGGTAACATTAAGAAACTGACCCACAGCTGTTTCACCACTGCCATCTTGAATTTTGTATTCTGTGTTTAGTGACCCATTTAGCTTAAAAGTGAAAAAATAAAATATTGATTAGATTACAGAACACAATTACAATGCCCTAAATCTAGGTAACTATCAAGTGATCTGTTAAAACTTCCCATCATGCAGCACTGTTTTATTTTAAATAATAAAAACGTGTCATTTTCTCATTAAACGTTACTGATGTAATACTCCAAATCCTTTTGAGACATTGCTCTTTGTTTTTATCTGCTTATAAACCTATCCAGTAACCTTTTTTGTTGGTTAGTCATTAGTGATTGAGACTTTTTCTTTGTGGCAGATATCAGTGTTGATACCAAATAATTTAAAGTAGCCAGTTAAAAAAAAAAAAAAAAGGCTTCAGATACTTGCACTCCTGAAAGAACCTCACTCTTACTTATTGTCCTGCTTAGAATGTTGTACATTTACAAGTATAACTTCAAACTAAATACACTGACAATAGATGTCTTAATGTTTATTTTGCAATGCCCTAACCCATTAGAAGAGTACAAATACAAATTACTAAATTATCTTCAAAACTCTAAGTAAGTTTAGTGTTAAAACCATGAGAAGTTCTTTAAAAACTGTTTTGTTTGACAATGTTTTAATATCCAAGTTGAGACCTTTACCTGGTCCAATCCCAGATATCATTTATTAGAATATTAACTAAAGAATATCAGATACAGTTTCCACCTAAATATTCTATTTTATCTTTATTCATCATACAATTAAAAATTTCCCATTCTTTCAGTTCTAATCGAGTTCTTAATAAGTTCTTAATTATTTACTTTAACAAATATATCTTGAAACTTTCACATCATCTCTTGTACCAAATTATCATTTGCAATGGCACTGCTACAGTTTGGATTTTACTACCTGTAGAAGGCAGAATACAGATAGCCCGTTGTATACTGAAGAACACCCAAACCAAACCCTGATTACAACTGTAAAGCAGCTGTCAATGGAATACATTCACTCAATTTTCTCAACTTGTAATGTTCCAAATGCCTGGTTAAATACATTTAAAAATACACAATAAGCATGACTTTACTCAATCTTTTATCCATTACGTTTCCTCAATACATAACAAAATATCAATGTGTACTTATATAAAAAACAGATTAAATTAAAACTGAGAAATATTAACTGTGAAAGCTAAGATATAAATAAAAATGTAAGTTGAAAAGAAAACAATATCTTTTGTTACCTGATAAATCAGCTCAGAATACAACTTAGCCATATCTTGAGCTTCCTTCAATATTTCTGGCCAAGTGATGTCCATGTTGGTCACAATTCCAGCCATTAGGAGCTCACTTAGCTTGTTCTGCAGTTTGTTACTGACCTACACAGATTGAATATGAATTCTGTTCACTAACAGTGATAATGACTTAATTAACTGTTCTTTTAACTGGTGATATAAGATTTTCCTCAAGTAACTTCAGACCATATTAAAAGAAATTAAAGAAGAAAACCGTTATGTTTTTTCACAAAAATATCTTAAAACTTTCATTGGTTAACTGTATTAAAAGAAAGTCACAACTAAAAGTGTTTATAACTCTATTTTTCTTTATGGTCAAACTGCTGTTCATTGCAGCATTTAAAAACTTCAAAATATAATATCAAATAATATTCAATATATGCACAGCAGTTTTAATGTTCTTGTCTATTAGCTGTGTACATTTGTGTTTCTGTATGTATTGAAAAGTTACTAAGGTAAATTAGCCAGTCATCTGCACCCTACAACACACCAACTACGTGAAGTAATTAACTGTTGCTGTTATAATGCATCCACAAGTGCACAGAATGTGCACACAAATATGAACCTGATTCATCAGCTCCAAAATACAGAGCTTTACAACAGAGCCAACCCACCTACAACTTGCAGCAGAGCAAATCCACCTACGATACAATTTCCAACACAGCCAGCCCACCTACTTGCATGTACCACTCACAAAACAGTCAGCCCACCTATTTGTATGTACAAATTGCAACACAGTCAGCCCAGCTACTTGTGTGTACAAATTGCAACACAGTCAGCCCACCTACTTGTGTGTACAAATTACAACACAGCCAATCCACCTACTTACATCTGCAGCTGGTTAGCAGCTACCGTACCAACTAGATACTGTTTAGCAGTTACTGGACTAGCTACATACTGGTTACCAGCTACCAGTCTAGCTAGATATGGTTACCAGCAACAGGTCAAGCTAGATAATGGTTACTAGCTCCTGGTTTAGCTGGATATTTGGGACCCAGTGAAGAACTACTGACTGGTTATGGTATGATAATCACCAGTCAATAATTGTTTTATTTTACCTCCTTTTAGTTTTATCAGCCTGACTAATCTCTGGTTAACTGTCACAAAATTCAGTGAAGATTTTTATATCATTTTAAGAATGAACAGTAAATCAGTAAGATTTAGATATGGTTTAATTTTCCAAATGTAACTACCCATCATCATGTATCATTACGATAAATGTATAAAGTATCCACTTACCTGTCTAACTTCAACATAATATTTACCTAGAATTTTGCTAAGATTTCCTATGTTTTTTGTAAATTATACTTAAATTAATCAGTGTATTTTCACTTTTGTGCAGAAATGTTGCTGTGTACAAAGTCTGCTGCTTAAGTAATTCTGAAGCTCTTATTCTATTAGGAACTGAAAACTTGTGCTAAAAGATATGTCCACACTTTATTTTACAGGTGCAAACAAATACTTTATAATCAGGCCCAAATGAACAATTTTTCATTAACATTTGGGGTTTGGCTCCTAAAAAGCTTAATCCATGTTGAATATTAGATGCAGCTTTTCCTCATCCAAAGAAAATAAAAGTCACAAAAAGTTAAACTCATAATTTTAATAATTTAAACAAATTTCATAGAATTTAATTTAATTTATGTTATATCATCATTAAGTTCTGTAAGAAAGAAATCTGTAACATATTTCTGGTTTATCACAAAACTTACAGAGTTGTCCACCATTTGTTGAAAATCATTTTGATGTAGTCTCTTTTGTTTTTTCTTGACTTTTAATGTGTTCTTTTTAGTTGCTAAGGTTTGCAGTTGACTGGTGATGTTATAATACAGTTCCATTACTTAAGACTGTAAGTAAGTAGTGATGAGTTACAAACTACAGTTATCTTAAGACAGGGGAAGTGAAAATTACAGTTGTTCTATCATAACAACAGCTTAAGACTCATCTTTTTCAACAAAAACAAACAGTAAGACACACCAGACCAAAACACAGCAACATAGAATGAGACACACAATAACACAGACTAAAGAGAAACACAGTCACACAGATCAAGAAAGAAATATAGTAACAGAGACACAGACTAAATAGAAACACAATAACACAGACCAAGACAGAAACACAAACTAAACAGAAACACCAACCAAAAAAGAAACACAGTCATACAGACCAAGAAAGAAATATAGTAACAAAGACTAAGCAGAAATACAAGACAAATATTGTAGCATATACTAGAGCAAAACACACCAACAAAGTATTAACACAACAACACATACTAGATAGAAACACAACACAGATCAGATGTAAACATAACAACCCAGACATAAGATCAATTTCTATAACACAGTGCATAAATTAATTTAAATACAACTAACTAAATGCAGAATCAATCAACGTATTTACCTCCCAACAGAAACATTCTATATTCATTGTAATTATCTTTCAAAATGTTTGCAATTTTCCACAGAAAACATTTTATAAAATCTGCGTTTGGCAAAATCAAGTAGTATCACTAGTATGGCATAGCTTCATGTACAAAAAGGCATGTATCATATAAAGGAATTAGTTTTAAGACAGATTTATGAAAATAACTAATGTTGTATCTCAAATATTTACACTGAGATCTCCTAATCTGCTAGTGGAATTTCTGTTTATTGCTTCTAGAAGAGGGTGTGTGCTATTAATCTTCCAGATTATGGGTAACACTGTTTCATTCAAATCTTTCACAGCTTCAGTCACTCTCAACAGTTCCTACACAGAAAGAAAAAACCACACTTAACCTGTTGACTGTCAAGTATTTCAATTGCTACAATATAACTCCAATGATTCTTTATTTTATAACTTTTTTCATGATACTATTTTGGATCGAAAGTGAAACAATTTGTAAGTAGGTCAAATGTATATATGATGCTGACATCTAGCGTTGAAGGTAGGTATTATTAAGAACAAATTAACTCGTCCATGGCACTGTGTTACCAACTGGCTTGTATGAGTTATCTCGTCTATGGCACTGAACAGGTTAATGAAACTTCTCCATTAAACAAAATTTATGTATGTATATAATGTAGAAATGGCTGTCATTCTTTTATAGCTTAAAACTCCTACGAAAATTGGGGCCTAATAGGCCACAGAGCAACTTGAAAGGTTATTCATATTAGGCTAATAATTTTGTATTTAAATGAAATTGCCATTAACTGACCCTATCCCTTTATATTTTAAGGAGCAATAATATTTTGACTTTTCAGACATTTGCGACATAATATTTGAAAGAAATTTTTAACACATCCACTAAGGGTATTTTGGGGCTTATTAGGCCCCAGATCAAAAAACATAAAACTGACTATTTATTTCCTGAATAATTCTAGAGCAGGCCTGGGCAACCGAAAAAAGCAAATTATAATAAAAATATATTAATTTTACAACTTCTTTTCAAAAGATGGATATTTAGGATAATAACTACTCCAACAATAATTTTAGACGGTCCTGATTATTGCCTAGTTTGCCCACACCTGTTCTAGAACATTCTAGAAACTTAACAGAAGTATTTAGAATAATCTGGAAGAATCCACAAATCCTATATATATAGGAGCTGAAATCTTCAAACCGTGTCAAAAATATCTCTTGATGAAGCTGTACATTTACTGACAAAAACATCTGACAATGAAAGTGAACATGATAATGTCGAAAACTACTTTGAAAGTTGTGATGATGATCCTTCTGAAGCCGAAAATGATGAGCAAATCGCGCCGTACCCTTCTGAAAGTGAAGAAAGTAACAAGAAGATCTTACTACGATGCCAGTGAACGAACTTTTGTCCAAAGATAAGAATTTTAGTTATTCATCAACACCTTCAAGGATCAACAGGAGAACTGCAGCTCTCAATATATTCAATGGGAACCCAGGCAAGCTGCTCCAAGAGTCTATACACCATTCGAAACATTCAAAATTTTCATTTCTGATAATATGATGGAACATATCATTCACTCAACAAACATCGTCATGAAAGAACCAATTTTTAAAGAAGACCTCTGGAAATGGATCACAGCTAATCTTTTCCTTGGAATAAGCAAATCCAAAAATGCATCAATAGACGAAATTTTTTCAACCGAATTCGGTTTGCCATGTTTGCGAAAACTGATTACACAAGACAAATTCAAAAAAATGTGCTAAAAATCAGATTTGACATCCACTCTCAAAGAAATAGAGAAATCAAAGATGCTGCCACCTCTGGAGTCTGGAATTTTTTCATTGAAAATTGCAAAAACAGTTACAACCCAAGCAAATACCTGATAGTGGATGAACAACTATGTAACGTCAAAGGAAGAGTTGGCTTCAGAACATACATTCTGACAAAGCCAGGCAAATACGGAATAAAGATTTGGTGCCTAACAGATGCAAAGACAAGTTACCTCTTCAACGCTCAAATTTATACTGGAAAAGTTGGAAATACGACAGAAACAAATCAAGGAGAAAGAATAGTCAAAGAACTGAGTCAGCCATTTCTTGGAAATGGAAGGACAATAACAACAAATAATTTCTTCACAACAATGACACTTGCCAAGTACCTACGAACAAAAAGAACAGGACTTGTTGGAACCATACGGAAATCAAGAACCTTCCTGCCTCCTGAAATAAATGCAAAATCTAGAGAGTTATCACCAAAGTTTTTCTACCACGACGACATCACTCTTCTCAGGCACTCAGACAAACCAGGAAAATATGTGCTACTACTGATTTCTCAGCATCAGTCTGGTGAAGTAGAAGAGAATGGAAAGCCCAAAATCATCAATCTTTACAATGCAACGAAGGCAGGTGTCGACATTCTCGATCAACTGGTGAGATATTATGCAACAAAGAGGCGATCAAAGCGCTGGTCAGTCTGCATATTCTATAACATTCTAGATCTTGCTGCGTACAATGCTTTCATTCTATACTCAACAAAACATCCAGAATTTCTTCGTCAACATAAATCAAGAGCCAGAAGAGAATTTATACGGCAATTGGTGCTTGAAATCAAAGAAATTTACTGCAAAGATAATGACAAAATAACCTCATGTGAACTGCCTGTAAAGAGGGCAAAAAGAGGACGATGCCATTTGTGCGGCAGATCAAAAAATAGACAGTCAAATATTGTTTGCTCAAATTGTAAAAAAAGTATTTGTCAGAGCCATTCTAAAGTTGTTTGTAATGAATGTTGCTAAATCACTGTTTTTCTATTGGAAAAATATATGGGGCCTGATAGGCCCCAAAATCACTTCAATGGATGTAAGTATTTTTTTCGTAGGAGTGTTAAATCTCTAAGAACTGAATATGGTTTAAATAAAAACACCTAAAGGAATTTTCTTTAGGAACTAGAAAACAAAATGCCCATATTGATTTTTTTTGTTTCTATAACAATAATTTTCTTCATGAATTAATATTATTTCAAATATGACAATTCAATAGGATTTTTTACTTAAATGTAAGTAAGTTTGATTGCAACATTCACAGTCATAATACTTTTGGTGTTGCTTAACTGAAATAAGTACCTATCCTTTGGTTTTTTAAATTACACATAAAACTACACAAGGGCTATCTGCACTAACCGTCCCTATTTAGCAGTGTAAGACTAGTGGGAAGGCAACTAGTCATCACTACCCACTGTCAACTTTTGGGGTACTCTTTTGCTAACAAATAGTGGGATTGGCTCTCACATTATAATGCCCCTACAGATGAAAGGGCAAGCATGTTTGGTGTGACGAGGATTTGAACTCACAACCCTCTGATTACAAGTTGAGTGCTTTAACCACTTGGCCATGATGGGCCAGTTCCCATCCTAATTCATAACAGGTAGTTGGGATGAAAGATTTTAAAACAAATCACTTAGTATTTAATTATATAAAAACAAAATGTATAAAACGTGGAACAACACTGAGTTTTATATTCAATTCTTCCTATTAATATAAAATCTATAAAATTTAAAATGTTTCTGTTCAAAGATACTGTACAAAGATTATTGTAACAGAACTGAAAATTATCTTTATTACTAAAAGACAATTTTATTTGGGTCAGGAAACATTCTTTGACCATGTGTTGCATTTCAAGCAAACAGTTATTTGATTCATGTCCGTTCAACCATAACATTTATCAGTTAATCTGATTGCAAGTTTTCCCTACTATCAGTGGCACAACTACAAATGTTTAACTTACACACACATAAGGTAACTGTCTCCCCTAAATGTATTCCCTTTGTTAGCAATTCTTTAATTTGTAAGACCCCTTTTGATTCAACCCTTATGCACGCACGCACACACACACACACAAATTTTCAGGGGTTGGGGAATATTTACTCCACCATTTTAATAGTATATCTATTTCAAATTTCCTTAAACTTCATTTATTAAAAACATGTTCGTAAAAAATAAACTAGATATTTTATTTTTATTCTTAGTGAGACAGAGCTACTTCAAATTAGTTATTTAAGACATTGATTCGTCTTAATAAGAGAGAGCTACTTTAAATTAGTTAAGACATTGATTCATCTTAATAAGACAGAGCTACTTTAAATTATTTAAGACACTAATTCATCTTAATGAGACAGAGCTACTTTAAAATAGTTATTTGAGACATTGATTCATCTTAATGAGACAGAGCTACTTTAAATTATTTAAGACACTGATTCATCTTAATGAGACAGAGCTACTTTAAATTAGTTATTTGAGACATTGATTCATCTTAATGAGACAGAGCTACTTAAAATTAGTTATTTAAGACATTGATTCATCTTAATAAGACAGAGCTACTTCAAATTAGTTATTTAAGACATTGATTCATCTTAATAAGACAGAGCTACTTCAAATTAGTTATTTAAGACATTGATTCATCTTAATAAGACAGAGCTACTTTAAATTATTTAAGACACTGATTCATCTTAATGAGACAAAGCTACTTTAAATTAGTTATTTGAGACATTGATTCATCTTAATGAGACAGAGCTACTTAAAATTAGTTATTTAAGACATTGATTCATCTTAATAAGACAGAGCTACTTCAAATTAGTTATTTAAGACATTGATTCATCTTAATAAGACAGAGCTACTTTTAATTAGTTATTTAAGACATTGATTCATCTTAATGAGACAGAGCTACTTTAAATTAGTTATTTGAGACATTGATTCATCTTAATGAGACAGAGCTACTTTAAATTACTTATTCAAGACATATTTTGTCCTTCTGAATACACTTAGTTTCTTAACCTTTTGGCTGCAGTCAGTATTTATTAGTATTTACCATCCCTATGTTTAGTTTAATATAATATAGGCTTAAATATGACTAAATAATAAGTAACATTTTCCTTCACTGTTGCTGAGCTGTGAAAGAAGCATAAGGAATTAATTCTGTATTCACAAAATTTTATTTAAAAAGCTAATAAATATACATTTATTTTAAAGTGAAACTGAGGTTTACAGACTGCATACAACTCTTCACCTTCAATCATGTTAACATGAAAGCTCAACATATGATGTTTTAATATTTATAGTTTTGATTCCCCAATACTGTATACTCTCTTAAGTTTTTATGGGTCTGAAGTTGTACCTTAATCAAGAACAAGCTTAAAATATTATAAAGTAATTTCCATAAACTTACATCATGTAAGTTCAGCTGTTTCTCTGCAAGTCGTGTGATCTGGATTTGAGCAGTTGGGTTGGACAGGTATCCAGTTGTATTCGATAACTCGTGTACTTCTACCTAACACAAAATAAACAGTTTCAGTTCAACAATTAATTAATTAATTAGCAAAATACATTAACTACATTTAAACATACACCTCACTAATGTATTCTCAAGATGCCTGTAATGGATACTGAAACTTTAATCAAAATAAAGTACAGAACATTTCCACCTTCTTAACTTATCTTCAAATTAACTGTTTTTGTTAACTTTTAAAAACCATTGAAAGGTTTGTGTCATCCTGTGCACTGACTTCTCAACCAGAATCTATGACAACAACAAAAATTCACTTTTAATTACCAATGGTAAACCAAAAAATAAAATCACCAGAAAAAAAAACATTATCACAAAATATGAAAAACCCAAGAAATGTAAGCTACCAATTCACCTAACAAATACCTTAAGCATTAACCAGAGATACTATTAACAAAAACTGTACAAAAAACAAGACATTAAATTTGTAAGCCATTTGATCAAAACATTCAAACTTTTTGCAATCTATCAAAGCAGGATATCTGTATTAAGGTGAACACTGTGCCAAGACATCTGTGACAGGGTAAATACTATACCAGGATATTTGCATCAGGGTAAATATTGTTATAGGATATCTGCATCAAGGTAAATATTGTAACAGGATATCTGTATCAAGGAATATAATCTTATCACCATTGTGCACTAATAAGAGATTTCTACCTCAATATTAGTTACAGTTTGTGCAAGTTCTTCCTGAAAATTCTGGAGATAGAACTGTTGATTCTGCAAATCTGTCACCGTAGTTTCCATAGCTGCAATTTTACTCCCAAAACTTGCAACATTCTATTCACAGAAAGAAAAGTATTAAAAATAACAGCTAGTACAGAGACATTTGTTTGAAAAATAAAAATATATTACATTGTTTTGTTCATTCTTTGAAAATATTTTTTCATTTAGAGCATATAAATATTAAAAATGCTGATTTCATTGGATTGATTGTAAGATCTTAAATCATATTTATCTATCAAGATATTCATTAAGTTTCAAGTTGCATATTGTTTGTAAAGTTTCTTACCTCTGAAAGAGATGAAACATCTTTAGGTAACTCTTTGATTTCTGGTGCTGCTGCTATGCTATCTCTTAAGATTTTAGTTGTTTGTTCAAGTTTTTCAATCTGGGATAGTAAAATCAGTTCATTCTATAAAACTAAACTTAATATTCCAAACACAAATTAAATGTGAATTTACACTGTAATTAATATTTTAGCAAATATTTAAACATTTTTGCAAAAATCTGATAAAATTTGTATTAGAATTCACTCACTGTCAAAAACAATATACATTATAAATTATATGTTAGGTGTATTTAGTTCACATGCTTATCATAAGATCACACTAGCTGATACTGTTTTTTATACACATAATTATCATTAGAACAAAGCAATTACTTGATAGTATATTACTAAAATTAATGAATCCTAAGAATGCCAAGCAACATAACAATTTGTCTGGTGTTGAAAAATTCTGATACATAAAGATTAATCAACATAGAGAAACGATGAATTTTCATCCTGCAGATTTATTCCATAAGATTTGTAATATATTTGATTCTCAAATGTTAGGCTACTGGTATTTAGTGTTAAGTACTTATTCTCACTATACAAATACATTGATTAAAATTAGTATAGGAGTTAAGTGTTCACAGTTTGTTAGGTGTGATAGATGCAATGAAAGGGTTTTACTCTAGAACTTTGAATTGGAATGTTCTTCTAAGGAAGACACTAATGAAGATGTGCATTTTAATGGCTGGAGGCTATCCTTGTCAAGGCAGTATATGAAGACAAGTGTAGACAGTGGGAAATGGTAGCAGGATTTCAGTAGGGGGTTAAACTGTCACATCAGTTACCAATGACACTTAGGAAGTTACAAAGTTAAGTTCATTATGCTTTATCTGTGAAGAGGATACTGCTGACTTACAAAAGGATTTGGATCATTTAGTGAGTTGGACAAATAAAATGGCAGATTGATTTCAATTATAATAAATATAAGATAATGCATGTTGGTTATCATAATTTGAATTATAAGTATAATATGGATGAGAATAACATTAACAGTGTCATGAATGAAAGAGATCTTGATGTAATAGTTGATCAGCATATAAGCATATAAAGCCATCCAGTCAGCGTGCTGTTGCTACAGAAATATTGAGTACAAGACTAAAGAGGTTATAATTCCATTGCATAATACTGATGTATCACATTCAATCTTTGGAAGGACAGTGAATTGTTGAAAAGGATTCAAACAAAGGTTACTAGAATAGTGCCTGGGATGAAGGGGTTGTCATATGAGAAGTGGTTAAGATCTCTGAAATTGGTTTATTTTGTAAACAGTACAAGATGTTTAAGATTTTTCAGGGAGATGATACTGTTGAGGCAACATGTTTTTTTCACACTTAATGGTAAGAATACCACAGGACTAGAGGACATAAAATATAAACTTTAGCTAAGACAGTTTTTAATTTCTTTTTTTAAACAGGGTGGTTGGCCTTTGGAATGGCTACTATCAGATGATATACAAGTATATGTGAGTGTAAGAGAATAGCTAAATAAATGATATAGATTTACTTTTATTTAATACTTTAATTTAATTAAGAGGATGGGACAGCATAGATGGACAAATGGGATCCTTGTTGTCCCTAAATATCATTGTCAGTGATAGATGTCACTCATGACTCAAGAGATGGCTAGTATTCTAATAACTGACCAGGCTTTTGTTCTTCCAACTAACAATGTTGGTGTTTTACCAACAGGCCAAGCTATTCTACTAACCACACTAGTTTTTTAAAAACCTACTGTACTCTTGATCTACGAGCTGACAAGGCTAGTGTTCAAGAAACTGAGCAAACTAGTGTTGTATCAAATGAGTAGGCTGGTTTTCTACCAACTAACTATGCAAATGCTTTTCCATATGAGCAAGCTGGTGTTCTACCAACTGACCAGACTAGCATTTTACCAATTGATCAGGTCAGTGTTAAACAGCTAACTCAATAACCACTCTACGGAAGCTACTTAAAAAGAAACTCAAACCACAATAGATAAACTTATGTCAGAGTTGTACAAGTTAAACTTTACTATTATGTTTATAATATATATAGACAGATTACATATAGATATGTTACCAAGTCTAAATCAGTAAAGTGCCACAGCAGGAATTTAACAACACAGACTACTTGTTTAATTAATTTTTGCTACTCAACAAAAGGTACCTCTGTTCCCAATGTTGATACTTCATTGACTATTTTCTTGAGATTAGCCACAAGTGTCGACACATTGCTCTCTAAACTTCCAAGTTGAGAATGGATGGAATCTAAAGCATCTGGGGTATTTTTGTTCCCTGCTTCAACTATAGAGATACAAATTAGTTGCGTATCAACTCTGAACAGATATGTAAACATTTTATTCTCAACTTACTGACACACAGCTACAACTTGTATCATTTCAGTACTGTTATAGCAAACTACAGGCTAAGCACCTATCTGAGCATTGTTCAAAGTCTGTAAAAGGAGTTGCAGTAATAGAAGTTAAAAGTTTAAAGTGCCTCAACACTACAGCCTAGTTATAAAGAAACTTCAGTTACAGACAATCCCACTAAGGAACTTAGCTCCAAGTGGTCATTTCTTTTCCTGGCAGTCTATTTTTATTTTATTAGACTCAACAAATCAGAATACTTTTTCAACGTTATTGAAGGTTACTTGCAGAATAAAGAACCACTTCCTGTGTTGCCCTATGTAGTAATTCCTTGATTGCCAGTCATGCTTATTTAGATGGTCATGATTAAACAGTATTCCCTGACAATGCAGTTTTCTTTATGATGAGCTTCTGCAGAAGATGATGCAAAAAAACTTAAGCTATACATTTCAAAAAATTCTTGACAGACTTGTAAGAATACATGTACTATGTTTGCAAAATCTTCACTGTACAGGGACTCCACTTCACAATACACCAAAAGCCTGTTTGAAGTGTGTCAATGATTATATCAGCACTGTGCTGTAAGGGATTACAGTGATTCAACACTCTTTGGTAATCTTATTTTTATACAAATAAAAGATGATTTTAAGATCCTTCCTCATATCTCAAATAAATGTACTAATGTCTAACTTCATTATAAAAGCTTTCTTAATACATTGTTTCAAAGCCATTCTTGTAATCTAAACACTAGCATATTAGTATATTTTTTGCTTTCAGAAAGACCACAGAAGGTTACGAACTCACAAATATTTTACCCCTTCTGATATATGTTGTTCACCAATTTTGTTTAAATGAATATTTATATATAGAAAACATTTCATAAAATTATATTACTCATTTTATTTTAGAATACTTGGCAATACACAGTGCTTATATTGAAACATACTTGGTGATACACAGTGCTTATATGGAAACATACTTGGCGATACACAGTGCTTATATGGAAACACGGTGATACACAGTGCTTATATGGAAACATACTTGGTGATAACCGTGTTTATATCAGAACACGCTTGGTGATAACACAGTGTTTATATCAAAACATAGTTGGTGATACACAGTGTTTATATCATGGTTAAACAGCTTTCAAAACAATTCTTGCTTATATAGGTTGCCTCAGTTCATGACATTTTTGTTTTATGTATGTAAATGGTCAAGTTAAATATCTTAAATACACAGAAAATTAAAATAATTTTTTACTTACACCTGTTGGATCTCAGATATACAACTAGTAACAACTAAGCTAGATTACTAACAACAGAGAAATACTTACCTTTCTGAAGATGATTTCGGAGTAGCTCTAAATCCCTCCGAATACCAAGATGTAACCAAGCTAAGGTACCACCTGCTATTATAGATAAAGTTACCAGCATAAAGAGACACAATGGTAGACAGGCAGCACCACTGCTCCCTCTGTTATCAAACCATAATAAATTTATTAAAAAAACATGGATAAATATAACATTACAAAAAATTAACACACACACATATATGATATATATAAACACACACACACATCTTAAAAAATATGCAAGCCATTAGAACAAAGATTTACATTATTTCCATATTAACAACTGTTGAATTTGGGTGGTCTCCACAGAAGTTTTAATGGATATATGCGAGTGCTGGAAAAAAAACAACAACATAATGTACAATATTTGTAGAAAGACTTTAATAGATATAAAAATCTGCAACTGGACAACTGCATAGACAGGGATGGAGGTCAAAATGAACTGTAAACAGAAACAATGACCAAATTTAGGTGTTGGCAATAACAGTGGTCAAAATAAGGTGTAGACAATAACAACAGCCAAACTAAGGTGTGAGCAGTAACAGTGGTCTAGCTAAAGTGTAGGCAGTAGCAACAGCCAAACTAAGGTGTAGACAATAACAACAGCCAAACTAAGGTGTGAGCAGTAACAGTGGTCTAGCTAAAGTATAGGCAGTAACAACAGCCAAACTAAAGTGTAGACAATAACAACAGCCAAATTAAGTTAGTAACAGTGATCTAACTAAGATATAGACAATAACAATGGTCTAGCTAAGGTGTAGACAGTAACAACCAAACTACTGTGTGGACACTAACAGTGGCCAAACTATGGTGCAGACTACAGACAGTAACAACAGCAAAACTAAGGTGCAAACAGTAACAGTGGTCTAACTTAGGCCTTACTTCATTAAGAAAGTGACACAAGTATTGTTGTTAGCTACTTACTTCACTAGGGAGGTAAGACACAAGTATTGTTAGCTACTTACTTCACTAGAGGTAAGACAAGTACTGTTGGCTAGTTACTTCACTAGCGAGGTAAGACAGGTATTATTGTCTACTTACTTCACTAGCACAGTAAGACACAAGTATTGTTAGCTATTCACTTCCCTTACCAAAAGTAACATAGTTGCTCAGATGTTCAGACTTTATTCAAAACATCATGGTTTGCTGAAAAACTTCCCTCCAGTATAGTGCATTGTGTGTGTATAACATGGCTGATGATCAAATCCTACTATTCAGTTTGAACTAACGTCTTTCCTTCTAGTTAAGTAATTCAAACTGCCATAAATAGCTATAGCATAAACCAGTTTACTGTTACCATAGTCACCACTACAGGTTTGTCTCAGTGAAGAGCTGCATCTTTCACTAATATGCTCACTGATGCTTGACTGTAATTACATAAGAGCAGTTAATCATGTTAAGAAAATATAAAAGTCAGCATGAAACTATACCATAGTTCACAACCAATGCACCACGTGGATGACTAGCTCATTGTAGTTCACAGTTTTAACATTAGATCACGCAACACTCCTTTTGTTAATGTTCTTGAACGTATGAGATTTTTTTAACTTGTACTTTTGGCTACGCCAGTAACTTCTCAAACTTTCTTGTTTCTTAGATTTTGTATATAAATACCTGTCGACTCTCTGGGTCCATCAGTAATACATATTCTCTTTTAAGTCTGATAAGTCGAAGACAGACTAGATTATGAACATAGTGTTTAAAATGTGATAAGCCTAACACTAAAGTCTTATAACAAGCATAATTGTACCCTTGTTTATTAGTGCCTTTCATTGCTAGTTCTAAACAAACACCAGTGTAATAAGAACAATAATTTATCAGTTAAACTGTGAGCTGTGGTTGAGTATGACAGTTACACTGAGAGAGAAGTTAGGATACCATGTTCTGGTTCATATTTCAGACTGAGGGAAGTTGGAGATATCTGAGAATATTACTGAGTTCTGGTTCATCTTTTAGGCTTTGCTGAGTGAATATAGTGATATCACTGAGTTCTGGTTGAGTATCGTGCAACAACGATGTTCTTTGTTTATTTTTAAATGTATTAAATCATAATAAAGATAAATCTTTATAAATATTAGTATGGCATATGATAACTCAAATGCACTCTTGGTTTAGTAGTCCGTCACAAGCACCAAAACTCCGATTTCAGAACCATAAGCCTGCAGCGTTACATCTGAGACATTGCAGAACCAATGGCAACAATTATTTTTCTAATGGCTACCTTTTGCTTCTATTCATGTAAATAATGCACGACCACTTATTACGCAATAACATCATAGTTCTGATGTTCTCCACAAAACTAGGTCTCACTGTCCAATAACCTATTTTAATTACGAACTTGAGTTTTTACACTAATGGAATATAAACAGACCACACTTTGATCTGATTGGAAATTAATATTGAACATTATATGTACGAGAGATTGCTTACAAAGAACAAAAATACGACAAAAACGTCTACGAACCATAAGGACCTATTTCTACACACTAGTAACAGTGTATCTAAATTATATTAATATGTATTGGTCTACGAACCATGACGACTATCTCTGTATACTAGCAACGGTAAAAATAAATATATATAAGCTTAATATCCATGTGAATTAACAATTATTTTCCTGTGAAACTTTATATAATCTAATGTTTGTAGAATTCACATGAAAATGAGTTAATACTTACTTTCGACATACGTGTTTTCTAGGTTTTTGTACAGAAAAATCTTCGATGTCAGAAGTATCGGAAAAATTGCCTAAAAGCTCGTGCGCCGACGCTGAACGCGAAGAAGGTGTTTGACTGACTCTCTTCACGAGTTTACCGTTCGGCACTAACGCATCCAACTCTTTACGTTTACGCATCTTTTTGTTAGGCAATTTTCCTTGAAATGGACGAAGTTTGGGGTATCCAGTGAGGCCGAGACGTTGGTTCAATTCGTCGCTGACCTTTGTTTTTGTCTTTACTGTAGTATTAACGTATGACATAAAGACAATCTCAGTCTAAAATCCTCGTTCTCACCAATCATAATTCTTAACTTAGCACAACACGTGATTATACCACAGTTTTAATCTTATCCACTCACAATGAATTCGGAATTGTCTAAAAATCAAACGTGCTTTCTCTGTACATTCAAATAAACTACAAGTTACAGCCGGTCAAATGTAATGCAGCATCGATCGACAGAACGAAGCTTGCGAATGCTCTGCCCTCTTCTGGTCAGAATTTTTGGAACGCTATATCATTTACTCAATATATTATTACAAAGATAAATTATACGAATAAATAAAATGGGATAATTAAATTTATGTGTATTCCGAATAAAAATTGAGAATGTTTCATGGTTTATTTGTTTAATTTCTTAGTAAAATGTTTCCACACAACCAACACTCATTGAAAGTAACGTAGTAGAAATCCGAACTAATCATATTTATTTTAGTTTTTATTTGACATACGTTTGAAAATTCATTACTTTGTTTGTTTGTTTTGGAATTTCGCACAAAGCTACTCGAGGGCTATTTGTGCTAGCCGTCCCTAATTTAACAGTGTAAGACTAGAGGGAAGACAGCTAGTCATCACCACCCACCGCCAACTCTTGGGCTACTCTTTTACCAACGAAAAGTGGGATTGACCGTCACATAATAACGCCCCCAAGGCTGGAAGGGCGAGCATGTTTGGCGCGACTCGGGAAAAATTCATTACCACAGATTGTGGATAATATTGCACAAATCGGTGAGATCTCAAACACAGAAGTTATTTATCGCTTTACTGCCGTCTGTTGGCTAATTAGTAGAGTATACAAATTTGCTGTTTTTTGTTGCGTTTTTTTTGCTTTTCGAGATTTTGCATGTAGTAATGTATTTCTAACATACGAGATAACCAACACTTGTTTAAAATATAAATAAATACAGAGTAGGTTATATCTCAGAACAGTATCTTCTATATTCTGTATATATATATATACAAAATGCTTAATACTGTATTGAAACGTTTTGGTAGTTTCACCACATCGTTGCAGCTCCTTTCGCCACATCCGGTCATACTTTATTTGTCGACCGTGCATCTTGATAATAGTATGATAACGTAGTTTCCATTACCAAAAGCCTAGTCGTAAAGATGTCCTGTTCAAAGCGTATCTCTCACCTCTGCTTGCTTATTACAATCCATCTTACATGTAAAGATGCAGATTTCTCAACACCCGATGATTTGAGTGGTATTCATTGTAAGAAATAGCATAAGAAACCATTTCATTCTCCTGTAGCCACACTGCTTGTTATTTAACCGACGTTATACACACTGTAATTCGTGTTAAAACTATAAGACTCACTCAACAACTCACACTGTAACATATTCCAACTAATATTAAAACCATAACCCTCATTCGACACGACACATTACGCTATTATTAAAATTATAAAATTCATACAACACTTCGTGATTCACCACAGATTGTAATAAAATGAGAATACGTTTAAGTCTTTTAGTACATACCGTTAAAAAGCTTTTACATTATATAAAACGTATAAAAAGGGAAAAACGTAGTAACCACTTGATCTTTTCAAGCCTACTCCACCAAGCAACATTAGCGCAAATAATCACAGTTGGTTCTTCAGTTCAAATCTCACGCCCACATTAGTTACCGAACGTGCAAGTGACGTCTCATAACGAGATTAAATAGTTATGTTAACCGGTCCATTGAAAAAATTATTGAATATATATTTTCGAATTGTTTTTTAGAAATCAATAGTTACGAAGCACAACATTTGGATTTCACAAAGCAATGCTTGTGCAAACGGCGTCAGTCCTATTACAGAGTTGCATGTTATTCAGCTAACAACCATAATGTCGAATGTAAAAATACTGTTTCACTGCTGAGCAGTTGTGTATGGTGGGTAAAACACTTTTACAGGGAACACGACGGAAGTTCTATTTGTTTAAAGTTTACATTTGCTTTTTCGAAAAATGTATTAGTGGTCTATGATCTAAGTTGGTGTATTAGTGTTGAGTGAACTAACCAACAGTATGTTTTGTATAAGATCTAAATTGGTGTATTAGTTTTGAATGAACTAATCAACTGTAGTTTTAGTGGTCTATGATCTAAGTTAGTGTATTAGCGTTGGGTGAACTAACAGTAACGTTTTTGTAGTCAATAATTTAAGCTGAAAAACAAATGCATCTATTCATGATGATGAGAAACTCACTTGAGGTAAAAATATATTCTAGAGATGGCTGGTATGGGTATTAAAACTTTAATTAAATGAAGTACATATGAACGTTTTGACCTTCTTAGGTCATCTTCTGGTTCAAGAGTTTGCAAGTGACCAGTGTAAAAGGGTATGAGATTGTAGGACTAGGGGTTGTAGTTAGATGTTAGATTATTATTAGTACAAGTACAAAGGTGTTCCTTTATATTGGTTTAATTTTGGTTTCAGTTGCTGTATAAATATGGCATCTTTAATTTTGTATTTGTTGATATTTGTTTCCCTACTTAATATCTGGGTGTTTTCTATGGTTATGTTGTGTTTATTTAATTTGCAATGTTAAAAACCTGTAAATCTGGTTAATTTTTTTCTTGTTTTTCTAGAATAGACGTCATGGCAGTTGTTGCATTGTATTTTATAAATAATGTTGGTGTTGTGTTTGTCAGTGTAGTTTGACATGTGTCTATGATCATTGATACCTCTTCAAAAACAAGTACCTAGCTCTTGCAACTGCTTCTTCCACCATCAAATTTGATCTAAGTAATGGTTCTCTAGGTTTTGTAACTTTTCATTCCATCATCAGTGGTATTTTGTTTGATTGTTCTCTACATCTTGCAACTCGTTCCTCTACCACGAGTGACTTTCTGTGGCTACAAACTGTTATTATTCAGTGCTATTTTCACTGTAGATGGTTTTGTATCACACAAACTTGTCTTCCTATTCATTACAAACTTCCCACACCAGCAGATGGTTTTGGATGATGCAAAGTTGTCTTCATATTCATTATATACTTCTCATATCAGGAGCAAATAGCTTCTGAGGACTAAACTGACCAACTCGGAAGTCAACAGGAGATGTTTGCTAGTGACAGTACAAAATATCTGTACTTGCATAGTGTTAACTAGCTTTAATATAGACTCAATTGGCTTGTCTTGGAGTAATACCTGAATAGCATCCAGTCTAATATTTACTCACACTATCATGTACGTTTTATTAACTTGCCACTACAGCTGTGATTTTCAACTATCATAAATCCATGAAAACTTATTTACAACATAGTTTAGAAATGTACTGTTAGAAGCAGTGGAAATAAACAGTCCCGTCTTGTTACAAAAATTGTATCAACTTACACTTTTTCCAGTTGCTACTCCTACAGTTTTCAACAGCTGGCCCTATGTTTGGTTGTCTATTTTGAGAGAAAATTTAGAATACAGGTCCTGTATTACTCAAATCTGTGTAAATTATCTAATGCTTCTGGATAGGTTTCTACTTTGAGTTATTCCGTGTTGGTGTCATCTTCATTGTTAACTAGGTTCAGCTGTGAAGTATCAAGTGTTTTCCTTGCTGGAGTCACACCTAACATTGCTTTACTGACATGGTTCAACACAAGACATCCACCAAGTCTTCAAAATGCTAGGTTCATGTCAGGCATGCTTTTACATTCAAAGAATAAAACTGTTATAAAGTGCTGTAAAACAAATCTCAGAAATGGTCACTTTAAACCTGGTACAAAATTGAACTTTGTGTCAAGAAAGATCTGTAATTTAGGGGTCAATTGTAACAATGGCTAGAGCCTAAAAAAGAAAAGTTCACTTCTTAAAAGTGGTCAGGTTTAGAGTATCTTATTTTTAATTTGTTAAATGCTTGTGCTTTCCTATCATGGAAACAAATTGTTTACACAGATCAACAACTCTCTATTCACGGATTTCAATAAAAACCTTCATTTTTAACACATTATTAAACAGAGAGTCAGAATATAATCACATGAAATATGGAAATTAAAGACTTATAAAATGCAACGTTGTTTACTTCTCTTCCTGATCACTTTAAATATAAGTTCCTATTTCTTCAACACATTTTTTGTGATAAAACTCTTAAAGTATTCTTTATAAGAAAACACCTAAGAACAAAATCGAAAAGGACTGTTGAAACTGGTCACACCTAAAATGCTATTTTAAAACAATATAATGCCACAATGAGCTAACAGTGGCTTCTAACTGCATTATTTTTAACATTTTTGCATTATGTCAAAGTAAATCATACTTTTCAGGTGAAACCCAACATTATTTATAGTAAATAATAAGAAATAATTCACAAATTAGTTTTCCACAATCTATAACAATTTATTTCAATTTAAAAAGACTTGTACATATTTACAAAGATAGAATTTTCAGTAAAATTACCATATTTACATTTGAGGATAATCAATTTCCTTCATTTTTTTTAACTAATAGTAACCAAATTTGGCCCAATTAATATGGAAAGTTCGATAACACAAAAGAACAATTAACACACAAGTTCTGTCATCTAACAAAACTATTCATAATACATACTATTGAAAGTGCAAGTTTTTTACCCAGAAAATTTGAAAATTACTTATTCAGTGTTGCAACGAATTTATTCAGAGGAATTATGTTACCTGACAATAAGTAAGATGTTACCAGTAAGCAAAACAAATGAAAATAAGTTATACTAAGCCATGTAAAATTTATTGTAGGTCAATATTAACAAATCAAATGGTAAAGATCTCATAATACTTAGTAAAAATTAACACTAATCATAGATGTAAATTGAGAAATTTGACAAAAATTTGTAGCTACTCAGTTTACAACCTTTTCCTTAAAAAATACCAAAAACTATTAATGAGCACAAGTCCTCACAACCATGTTATGTTGTAAAGTTTTACTGAATGTTTAGTTCCAAAATCATGTTTCATTTGTAAGGGAAAACAGAGAATCAAGCACAAAACAAAATACAGCCAAACAATTTTAGAAAAACAAAACTTTAAAATTGATAAACCATTATAATACTTTCAACTGTGTTGCACACAAAATGGTGGAATATGAACATGTATACCAGTCAATCAGTGTCACACCTTCTACTGTATTGCTCACAAAATGATGAAATGCACACCATTATTAACACAATTTCCACTCAAATAACCAAAATCTAATGCTACTCTAATTTCAAAAAAAGTAAATATGTGTCTTGTTACAAATTAGAAATGAAACATACATAAAAACGTATTATTGAGGAAAAAGTATGTAACACTTGAGGTTTGTCAATTCTGAAGCCTTCTTCACAGCAATGAAGAAATTGTCATCAACGTAACTGTCTATCAAACAGCATACGTAGCCACCCCACGCCAGTGTGTTGTCTAATCAAACAGTGTACGTCCCCACAATCATGCTGATGTGTGACCCGTCAAACAGCATATGTCGCCACACCCACACCGGTGTGTTGCCTATCAAACAGTGTACGTCACCCCCACAACGTCGGTGTGTTGCCTATCAAACAGCGTATGTTACCACAACCATGCTGGTGCATTGTCTAAAAATACAGCATGTGTCGCCACAACCACGCCAGTGCGTTGCCTAAAAAACAGTGTGTGTCGCCACAACCATGCCAGTGCATTGTCTAATAAAACAAGGTACATTGTCACAACAACACCAGTGCGTTGTTTATCAAACAGCGTACGTCGCCACAACAATGCCAGTGCATTGTCAAAAAAACAACGTACGTCACCACAACCATGCTGGTGCGTTGTCTAAAAAGCAGCGTACGTCACCACAACCATGCCAGTTTTTTATTTATTAAACTGTACTTCACCATAACCACATCAGTACATTAACAAAGCTATAACTTATTTACTCTCATTGCAACATTGTCAGATCTTCATCTAGAAGAACATTAATTTAGCATTAATAAAATACATTAGAAGAGATGCTAGACATACATAACACAAACAAATTACAATGGTGATAAACATGCTTAACTAAACATTATATGTCAAAATAAAACTATTTCAAACTATCTTTCTATACTAGGCCACAGTAACACTTTGTTAACAAATGGTTGTTGAGTAACATGACCACGAGGAATACATAATAAGGGAAAACAGAATTACTTAAAGAACAGCAAAATATTTTAACAAGCATTGAAAAATCAAAATTTCAATTCTACCTTCACGTATTAATCCAACTAAATTTTCAAATGACTTAGTTTCAAAATCTGTGTAAAACTAGATTGTTTCACATCTAGTCAACATACTTGTTATGGTAATATACACACAAAGGCACAGAAGGAAAGAAAACATTACCAAATTGTTAGCAATATTTTTCACAATGGCACATATAATATTCTGATAAAATAACACACTTAACATCTGAAAGAAACCACGTTATCAAACAATACTATAAAACACAAGTTTCTTAAATACTGCTGTTGTTGTTTAAGATTAATTCAACATAACAAGTTCATAACAATGTCACTGCTAATATTAGTTTTTTTTCAACATAATAAAAGTGTCAGGCTACTAAATCAGCATTTCAAAATCTGTTTGAAAACTTGGCCAAAAGCAATCAAAAGTGTCTGTGTAAAATGATCCAAGTTTAGACAAAAGGAATGTTTCTTTTTCTGTGTTGTCTGCAGAGACATCAGAACATTCTGCTCAAAACAAATTTATAAACTGGGAAAATATTTTATTGTTTAACAGGTATGAGTATTGCAATATACTGTAAACATCATACATTAACTTGTTTTAACACACCTGCTGTTGTACACTGTCAACATCCTACATTAACTTCTTTTAATGGGTGGGTAGAAATAATTCAATCCTATATACAAGTTTGACATTCAAAGGCACATTAAGCCTTATTACATCTGAAACATCTATAATAAACACAGTAATTTAGATACCTTTGTACTTGTGAGCTAGAGACACCTGGCTTACAAAACATCTATTTACAACTCCTTAGATCATGTTATATCTTTGTGGTATTTTTTTCCTGCAATCAGACATAACCTGTGTTAAGTGTATTCTTCATGCAAAAGTTTCAGAAACATCCAAGTATTTAAAAATAAAGTCCTTTTAAAAGAAGTTAGCAGAAAATCTGAACCAGAGTTAATCTGTTAATAGCAGCATCATCACACTATATATAGTTCTGTTCTTGACTAAATTGTGGAAATAAAGTTCATAAAACCCACAGAAGAAAGAACAAAAACCTAGTTAAATTTAATGTAATAATTTAGCCTTGATTTCTTCAGCTATTCCACCTCCATCTTAATCTGTAGCTGCCCATTCTCCACTGGATCGTTGGATCAAAGAGAGCACTTAAATAGAGGTACAAAAATGGACCACATTACTTGTTACCAAGTTTGTAAATGGAAACTTTCACAGTTTCAATCTGCAGTTAGAAAAGAAGAGAAAAGGTCTGACTTTGCTACAGGTATTCATAAATGGACTACAGTCACTACATCAGAGGTTTGCCAATGATGGTCTATCAAAATGGACTGTTTATGTAGTTACAACTATTATGTCAGAAGTATTTCACTGGTGATCTACAAAAATGGAATGAGAATGTAGTTACAACAACTGCCACCATGCCAAGTATTCCATTGGTGGTCTGAAGAAGTGGACTGATGATGTAATTATAACTACTGTCACCATGTCAAGCGTTCCACTGGTGGTATTGGAAGAAATAAAGGAAAAAGTAAAACTGACAAATCTAGGAAGAATATAAATAAATTTATACCAGTAACCCTTATCTCTACAAGACTGATTGACAAGGTTGCATACATACCAAATGTAAAAATGATCCAAACTCAGTGTCAACTATAATAATTAGCATGTTGTAATAGTGTAGACATGTAATCAGTACCACAAGGACACGTGTTCCCAATTATTTTTTTCCCTGTTATTAAGAGTGTATTTGTAGAAACATCTCATTGAAAGTATGCACTCTAAAGTACCTAGAAACCAATAAAATGAAAGCTTTCAGTGTTAGCTCAACACATTGAGAACCAGGTGAAGTTGCTATCTCTTACACAATAGTTGACAACAGAGAACTTACACAAGGAAGTAATGTCAGCCTCAATGGGTAATTTACTTTATGGTTGTACTGTGAACTACAATATAAAGTTAATGCTTTATAGTGTTGGAAATAATAACCTCAACAGGGTCTGAAAAAGAATTTAATGGACGTATTTCAATCACCCAAATGCAACTTTCTACCGTATAATAAAAGTGTCTAACAGGGTCCAAGACAATTGGAGGAAATTAATATCAGAAGTCACTTACAATATTTTTTATTAATAGAAAAATTATCAGAGGGTAAAATCCTTAAAATTAATCTCTCCAAATAACTTTAAAACCTTACTTGTATGATAAAGAAAAGAATCCAGCCCAGTAAAAATTACATTAGAATATGTACTAAGTACAAAACAAAGAAATTCCAGTTGAAGAGAAAATCAGCTGACCATACAGCAAAGATTCCCAGAAAAAAAACCATTCAGATAGCAGTTCAAGAAAAATTGTGTGAGGCACCATAGCAAAATGCATATTTCCCCATCTCCAAAAAAAAAACACTTTAAAATAGTGGCATAAACAAAACTAATTCACTTGTTATAACTTATTGTTTGGGCAAACCCTCATCGACAACCTCATACGTGTTGGTTAACTTAGTGTTAAGTCAAACCCTCATCGACAACCTCATACGTGTTGGTTAACTTAGTGTTAAGTCAAACCCTTATCAACAACAACATTGTACCAGTCGGTTAATTTAGTAATTCTTGTACGAGGAGTTACGGCATGCTCTGCCTGCACAGACTTTCTACTCCTTTGAAATTACTTACAATTTTTTACAACTGTTTTTTTGAGAAAACAATATTAACACTTCATAAAAAAAAAGTAACTTAGAACTAAGTATACATTAAATAGGCCTAAGCTAGAATCATGTACATAAAGCTCATACTATATCACATACAAATAAAGTATCTTTACATCATTCAAAAAAAACTCTTCCCATTAACAATATCATAATCAATTGCCTATAACTTTCTGATAATAACTAAAATGTTTAATTATCACTTACATTGTAACTCAATTCCTAAACCCAGCAATATCACAGTGTCCTCAGAATGGGTTCTAAGTCTGTATTTTATATACATACTTATCTCCACTCACAACTGTCACTGCCCATCATTGACACAAACTTTCAAGACACACCAGTAGACTTCCACTACTTCCTAGCTACTGGGATGGTGGACCATAGAGACCTGTCCTCCTGAGTGGTGAATCATACCACTTAGTTGTAAGTAAGATGGTGGTATTCTAAAAGTGTCACTGACATAAAACACTTCCTACCATAGACCTGACGTTCAATTCCAGATGTCACAAGATTCCTTTATGCATATTTCATCAATTTTTTCCTTAATGTGGCATTCATCCTGCCTACCACCCTCCAGATTTACATTTCCAGTGAGTCAGATTTTGGATTAAGATGACCCAGTTATAATAAATATCATGTGAAAATGCCATTATACATACACTTCCTACAAACCTGATTTACAACTTCAGATGTCACCAGAGTAAAGAGCATACTTGGATCAGAAGTGGGGAGATAGGTGGGAATTTTATGTATTTACTGGAAATACATTTTCAGTTTAAGAAAATACTAATTTACAATACAATATCCTACTTATTCTCACAAAATAACTATAATCTCACAATTAACTGGAAGAAATTAAAAAAAAAAGTTAACCCCTTTTGAGAAGTGTTCAGAGGAGTGGAACCAAAAAAGAAAACATGACACCTCAGCAGGAAACCCCACCACACACACAAAAAACGTGAAAGTGTTTTTCTGTTTTCTTTGAATTTCGTTTCCATTCTTCTGCTTGTTTCTCCAACACAGAAGTTGTGGCAGTTGTTGCATTATATTTTATAAATTATGTTGGTGTTGTAACAATCAGTGATGTCGAGAAACCCACTTGTTGAGAATTTTATATGCAAAAAACGGCTCTTTTGGGCTCAGAAAACACTTCAAATAGAAGAGCGAACAACGTTTCGACCTTCTTCGGTCATCGTCAGGTTCACAAAGAAAGAGGTAACTGGCCGGAAGCTGACCACATGTTTGGAAGGGGTTGTATAACTGAGTGTCGCAATGTAGATGGCGCGGTTTGATGTTTGAATATATAATTTTATCTATAATATTAATATAGGTATAATGGTGTTCCTTTATATTGGTTTATTTTGGGTTTAAGTTGTTGTATAAGTAAGGCTTCTTTAATTTTTCGTTTGTTTATGTTTGTTTCTTTATTTAGTATTTTAGTGTTTTCTATGGTTATGTTGTGTCCATTTGACTTGCAGTGTTCGAAAACGTGTGAAGGTGACTTTTCATGTTCTTTGAATCTGGTTTCCATTTTTCTACTTGTTTCTCCTATATAGAAGTCGTGGCAGTTATCACATTGTATTTTATAAATAATGTTGGTGTGGTGTTTGTCAGTGTAGTTCTTACATAGTATAGACCTTAGTTTTGTGCCTGGTTTTTGAATAAATTTAGTGTTAACTGGAATGTTATATTTTGTTACTAGTTTTTGCCAAATGTTGGTTATTTGTTTGCTGATGTCAGGAATATATGGTATACAGCAGTATATGGTTTCGTGATTTTTTGATTTGTGAGATATATTTACTTTTGTTGGTTGATTTTGCTTTCTGTCTGGGTGTGTGCGTATAATGTTTTCTACGGTTTGTGGAGGAAACTTATTGATGTTGATGAAGTATTGTTTTATTTTATCTAATTCATCGTTAATTTTATCTGGTGAGCATAGTTTTATGGCTGTGTTTATCTGGTTTCTTAGCATGTTGAGTTTTTGTTTTGTTTCATGTGCCGAGTCCCAAGGAATGTATAGTCCAGTATGGGTGATTTTTCGGTGGATTTCTGTTTTGAATTGTGTGTCGGTTCTTATAATTTTGAGGTTAAGAAATGATATTTGATTGCTTTCTTCCTGTTCACATGTGAAGTTAATGTTGGGATGTATAGAGTTAATGTGAGTGAAAAAATTAAGTATGTGTTCTGTAGATTCGAATCCCGCAACCGTGTCATCTACATATCTGTACCAGTATAGTGGTGGATGTAATGCTGTATTAATTGCTTGTGTTTCAATTTGTGTCATAAAAATATTGGCTAGAACTGGCGATACTGGGTTGCCCATGCTTAGGCCATTTGTTTGTATATAGTTTTGGTTGTTGAACATGAAGTTTGTCTTTATTGTGGTGAATTCTATGAGGGTTGCTAACTGGTTACTGGGAATGTCTATAATCGGGTTAGGGTCTCGAATATAGAGTTCTAAGGCTATCTTGCAGGCTTCTGTTGTTGGAACTTCTGTGAAGAGGGATATAACATCGAAACTGGCCATTAAGGCTTTATGATTAAGTTGATTTAGATTGGACTTGAAATTAAAAGAGTCTTTGATGAATGAACTGGCTGATGTTGCATATTTGGAGAATGCCCATGCTATGTATTTACCAAGATTGTAGTTGAACGATTCATATGTTGACATTATTGGTCGTAATGCAAAAACAACAAACAGAAAGAAGACAACTTAGATAATTTTATTGACATCCAACAGCCAAACTTCCCAGGTAAAATTACAAATTTATATTTTCCAGAAACACCTAAAAACATTATCTTAAACGATTTTTTCAAAGAATTTTCTTACAAAACTATCAACATAATTTCACAAAACAGAAAACTAAAAAACAACCTTACAAAAAGAGACATTAATTCCATTAAAAACCTAAAACAAGACAGAAACATAAAAATTCTAAAAGCAGATAAAGGTAACGCTATAGTAATAATGAACACGAATGAATACATACAAAAAATGAATAACATCCTATCAGACACAAACAAATTTAAACCAATACACACAAATCCAACAAAGACACATGAGACGCAACTAAACAAATTACTACTACAAATGAAAAAAAAGCCAACACAATTTCACAAACACTTTATTCCTACCGACGTAAAACCGACTCACGCACACCGCAAATATACGGCATCCCCAAACCTCATAAACCAGATTGTCCATTACGACCAATAATGTCAACATATGAATCGTTCAACTACAATCTTGGTAAATACATAGCATGGGCATTCTCCAAATATGCAACATCAGCCAGTTCATTCATCAAAGACTCTTTTAATTTCAAGTCCAATCTAAATCAACTTAATCATAAAGCCTTAATGGCCAGTTTCGATGTTATATCCCTCTTCACAGAAGTTCCAACAACAGAAGCCTGCAAGATAGCCTTAGAACTCTATATTCGAGACCCTAACCCGATTATAGACATTCCCAGTAACCAGTTAGCAACCCTCATAGAATTCACCACAATAAAGACAAACTTCATGTTCAACAACCAAAACTATATACAAACAAATGGCCTAAGCATGGGCAACCCAGTATCGCCAGTTCTAGCCAATATTTTTATGACACAAATTGAAACACAAGCAATTAATACAGCATTACATCCACCACTATACTGGTACAGATATGTAGATGACACGGTTGCGGGATTCGAATCTACAGAACACATACTTAATTTTTTCACTCACATTAACTCTATACATCCCAACATTAACTTCACATGTGAACAGGAAGAAAGCAATCAAATATCATTTCTTAACCTCAAAATTATAAGAACCGACACACAATTCAAAACAGAAATCCACCGAAAAATCACCCATACTGGACTATACATTCCTTGGGACTCGGCACATGAAACAAAACAAAAACTCAACATGCTAAGAAACCAGATAAACACAGCCATAAAACTATGCTCACCAGATAAAATTAACGATGAATTAGATAAAATAAAACAATACTTCATCAACATCAATAAGTTTCCTCCACAAACCGTAGAAAACATTATACGCACACACCCAGACAGAAAGCAAAATCAACCAACAAAAGTAAATATATCTCACAAATCAAAAAATCACGAAACCATATACTGCTGTATACCATATATTCCTGACATCAGCAAACAAATAACCAACATTTGGCAAAAACTAGTAACAAAATATAACATTCCAGTTAACACTAAATTTATTCAAAAACCAGGCACAAAACTAAGGTCTATACTATGTAAGAACTACACTGACAAACACAACACCAACATTATTTATAAAATACAATGTGATAACTGCCACGACTTCTATATAGGAGAAACAAGTAGAAAAATGGAAACCAGATTCAAAGAACATGAAAAGTCACCTTCACACGTTTTCGAACACTGCAAGTCAAATGGACACAACATAACCATAGAAAAACACTAAAATACTAAATAAAGAAACAAACATAAACAAACGAAAAATTAAAGAAGCCTTACTTATACAACAACTTAAACCCAAAATAAACCAATATAAAGGAACACCATTATACCTATATTAATATTATAGATAAAATTATATATTCAAACATCAAACCGCGCCCTCTACATTGCGACACTCAGTTATACAACCACTTCCAAACATGTGGTCAGCTTCCGGCCAGTTACCTCTTTCTTTGTGAACCTGACGATGACCGAAGAAGGTCGAAACGTTGTTCGCTCTTCTATTTGAAGTGTTTTCTGAGCCCAAAAGAGCCGTTTTTTGCATATAAAATATGTTGGTGTTGTGTTTGTCAGTGTAGTTTTTACATAGTATGGACTTTAGTTTTGTACCTGATTTTTAAATAAATTTGGTGTTTACTGGAATGTCGTGTTTTGTTACAAGTTTTTGTTTCCAAATGTTGGTTAGTTTTTTTGCTGATGTTGGGAATATATGGTATGCAGCAGTATAAGGTTTTGTAGTTTGTTGTATCTTGAGATTCACTGTAGTTTGTTGTTCATTTAGGTGTGTGCATATAATTTTTTCAATGGTTTTTGGAGGAAATTTGTTGATGTTGATGAAGTGTTGTTTTATTTTGTTGATTTCATCATTGAATTTATCAGGTGAACATAGTGTTGTGGCTATGTTTATTTGGTTTCTTAATGTGTCAAGTTTTTGTTTTGTTTCAGTTGCTAATTCCCAGGGAATGTGTAATCCAGTATCAGTTATTATAATGTGGATTCCTGTTTTGTTTTTTGAATTTTGCACAAAGCTACATGAGGGCTATCTGTGCTTTTGTTTTGAATTGTGTATCCGTTTTTGTGAACTTAATGTTGGAGTGTATCGAGTTAATGTGGTTGAAAAAAACTGTGTGTTTTGTAGATGTGAATCCACCATTTGTATCATCAACATACCAGTGTAGTGGTGGCTGAATTGTGGTTCATTCTGTTTCATAAAAATGTTGTTTAGAACTGGTAACACAAGATTCTCCATATTTAGGCCATTTATTTGTAGGTAGTTTTGGTTATTAAACATAAAGTTAATTTTAGTGGTAGTGAATTCTATAAGGGTTATTAATTGGTTGCTAAGGATGTGTATCAATGGGTTTGGAAATTGGATATAAAGTTCTAAAGCTATCTTGCAGACTTCAGTTGTTGTGACTTCTGTAAAGAGGAAGATATTAGTCTTTATGATTCAGTTGATTAAGAATATATTTAAAGTTAAAAAGAGTCTTTAAAAAAGGAACCAGCTGATGTTACATATTTAAAGAATGGCCACACCATGTATTTACCAAAGTTGTAGTTAAATGATTCATAGAGAGACATTATGGATCTTTGTGGACAATCAGGTGTGTGAGAGTCGATGTTTCATGAGAATAAATGTCTACAGAGATTGTATTAGTTTTTTCATTTGTAGTAGTATTTTGTTTAATTGCTTCTCACATATTTCTGTCAGATTAGTATGTATTAGTTTAAATTTGTTTGTATCTGACAAGATGAATTTCATTTGTTGAATGTGTTCATTATAACTAGAGCATTGCCTTTATCCGCTTTTAGAATTGTGATGTTGCCTTGGTTTAAGCTGTTTATGGAACTGATATATTTTCACGTGAAGTTGTTTTTATGTTTTCTCTTCTGTGAAATTGTGTTGATGGTTTTGCATGAAAATTCTTTGAAAAAGTTGTTTAAGATAATGTTTTGAGGTGTTTCAAGAAACAGATGTTTTCTGTTCTACTTGGAAAAATAAGTTCTTGATTGTCAATGGAACTGTTGTCAAAGTTTTCTTTCTGGTGGTAGTTTACCATTGTTTTGTTGGTATTTTCAGTTTGTGGATCACTAGTCTTAGCTGTCTGTTGTTAGTTACAAAATTACACAATGGGCTATCTGTACAAGACCCATTATAAGTACAAAAATCCTGATGTATGCCTGTAGACTTACTGGTAGGCAAATGGAGACAGAAAATTATAATTCCTAGCACCTTAAATTTATTAGGTTAAGAAACATCCATCAATTTACATTTTAATGAAATAAACTTTTGTAGAAAAAATAATGAAACAATAAAATGCAGTATTAATACAAATAACTCTTTCAAGTGTCCAAACATTTCTACAGATATTTTACTCTTGTTGCTTACAGAAACTTGAGGCAATCATTGTCACAAGGACATGGTTTATTACAATGTTACTTTTACAAAACAAGTCCATATTATTTTTCTGTGACAACATGTTCTACTTAAATACAACTAATACCAACCCTAAAATAAAATATCATCAGTAAGATGTGATTTAAATATTTTATATTAATAAAAACTAAAAATGATTGGCATCAACATTTAAGTTTGCTATTTCTAGATTTTAATGTTAATTTTGGAATTCAAAACTTCTAAACAACGTTGCTCTGTTTTAACAAAGTACCTGCAATATTCACACAAGTTTTTATAAAGGTTTTGTTTCCTCAACTTACCTGTCAGTAAAAGATCTAACAAAACAGAAACCTTATGGTAGGTACCGAGTAGAAGCCTCCATTCCCCAAACTTAATCAAGTGGCTTTTTTACATTCATGCAGACATTCCAGTCAGAAAGTTGGTTCTAAAGAAGTTGGCTGAAAGGTAAATGTGGGCACGAACTGTTCCCAAATATACCTATAAACAGATTGGAACAGAACAACAACACAATTAAAAATTCCCTAACAGAACAACAACACGATTAAAAATACACTGTACCAGAATAAGACATAATAAGGAAATGTTAACAATGCCAGTTGTTAACCATATAGTGACTACAAGTTGATATAAACAACCTACACTGCAATAACTTACACAAAACATCAAACATCTTCTCTAGTTTCAGGGACTGGTTTCAGCACTACTTCATACAAAAATATTATCTTTGCACTTACTAATTATGTATTGTCAGAAAATATGAATTGTATAGTATAATATCTATGAGAACAAAAATATTTTAAACTCTTATTTTTATGTCAAATTGTTATTAAAGCATTCTTCAATAATAAACACACAGGACCAAAACAATTTTGGTACATTAGATTACAAAGCTGATACACCTGAGTTTTCATTTTCTAATACGGAAGGAAAACATTTACCATTGCATGCAAAAGGCATCTGATGGATCAGTCCAGTGTCTTCTTTCACAGAAAAAAACATGTCCAAAAGTGTGTCTTCTATCACTGAAAGACCACCAGAAGTTAAATGAATCAACTTACACTACTCTTCTATTTATTAATAAACATTTTTTAAAATGCGGCTAGCAATACATTCACAAAACTATGAAAAATTCATATTATTTATCAAAATAAAATCCAATTATTTCAGCATTTAATATTTCACTAGTTAAATCATGTACCCATATAATACTCTTTAAACTTGTATCCAATTGCCGTGAAATATCTAAAACTATGACCTCAGGTTCAATCTATTGTTACGTATTTTATGTTCTTCGTAGACTAAATGCAACAGAAAAACACAGATAACAGCTTGTATAATTTATTACACTAAACTATTAACAGATATAACATAAATTATCTGATAACAGTGACAGATATTAAGTTACAACATTCGAAATTAATTACAAAACAAAATAAAACTTGTTTCAAACTTCAAAATTAATCATAATACAAAATGGTACTGGCCTGTATCTAATATAATGATCTAAAATGAAAGTCTCAAATTCCAGTCTAGGGTGTGAATTTGGTCCCACGAAGAAATTCCGAAGCTTAAATGAAGAAGTTCAGAAACAGTTCACAGTTCAATAAATTCACCGACTCTCAGCACAAGCAGTAATTCAGATGAATCGTAGAGATTGACGAAATAAAATCACAGCTTCCATAGATCTAACTTCAGTCACAAATCCAAGTTGAATAATCACAGCAAACACTTAACCTTTCTCAAATAACTGACTCTCTTCTTTTCTTCGAATAATAACTGATGTCTGAATCTCACTACTGTCTCTCGCATCTTCGTCTGTTTATATATTGTAGGCCTAAACTCCCCGAAAGACTGCGAAAATTCTACAGGTCTCCAGAGCAATCCACGCATGTCTGTTCTTGCACGAGACTACACGTCTAGACACGTAGTCACCAGCACTTCATTTACAAACATATGATTGGTCTACTTAATTCAAGAAAATTCTAAATGTTACCCTAAATGAATAACAAAATATTAGTTTAAACTTTGAAACAATAATATCAATATGGAAAAATGAATAATAGAAATGAAAATTTAAACACAACACGACACATTGTCACTTACAAAATATTTACACATTTACATAACACCTATGCTTTCAGATCATGTAATATTGTATACATATTATATAGATCCAAGAAAATCTTATGATTAAGAATATTTAATGCAAACAGACAAATAAAACCAAACCAAATGAGTTAACATAATATAATTGCATTTTATACAAACTATGATTTTATTTCTTAAACATACAGAACAAAACTGTTATCAACTGTGATGAATTTATTTTTGTACCTCTATTCAAACCTAATATACTGATAAAAACAATACAAATCATTTTTGAGCATTAGCTCCAATCCTTGATATTGCATTATTTCCAACACACTTCAGATTGCCAGAATTATTATTTTTCTCTTGGATGTAACCACCTCATCAGCTGATATGTTCAAAGAGATAATTCTAAACTTTATTAGTAAAGATTCTGACAGCCTGATATTTGTTATTTGTTTTTTGTATTGAACACTTTTGTACAAACTGTTAAAACCATATTCAGACTCAGCTCTGTGTGTATGTTGTGAACTCAGCTTATTAAGAGTAAAAAAAAAAGACTGTATTTGTTGTGTTTCTCATATTAACCTTATCTTACTTCACTTTTATAGTTTCTTTACCTAACAACTGAGGGATAACTAACAGATATACAACCTCTATTATATGTCAGTTTTACACTGGCTAAAAGCAGGTATCAAAAACCAATGCTTTACTCACTGTCATCATCAACAAGATAGTGGGACAGGAAATAACTGTATACATATGTAAACAGTAAACAACTTGCATTTTGTTAGCTACTATCACCTCACACAAACCACATAATTCTTATTAAATACTGCAAAAACTATAGAAAACCATCTACATAATAGTACAATCTTCCTTGTTTACAAAGCCATCTACACAGCAGTACATTCTAGTTGTAGTACACATAAGAGATACTGATGGGTGATGATTAAAAAAAGGAGTCAGAGAAATGATGTTTTTCCTAACTCCATGGTAACGTGAAGAAATTCAACAAGTGGTGGTAGTAATCCTTTACACAGATTAAACTGAAAAGATGAGAAAGTGCTTAAAGATATGGAGAAAACAAAGGTCACAATCTGAGAAACTCTGTCATAACAAGAGAATTCCAACCACACCTAAAACAGGAGTTCACAGAATTTCTGAAAAGGGGAATATCTAACTATAAGAGTATGGGAAAGCATGAAAGTACCATCAACATGGTGTTAGGGAGAAACTTGTTCAAGTAAAATATAGGTAAGCAACATCAACATGGTGTTAGGGAGAAACTTGTTCAAGTAAAGTACAGGTAAGCAACATCAACATGGTGTTAGGGAGAAACTTGTTCAAGTAAAGTACAGGTAAGGAACATCAACATGGTGTTAGGGAGAAACTTGTTCAAGTACAGGTAAGGAACATCAACATGGTGTTAGGGAAAAACTTGTTCAAGTAAAGTATAAGTAAGCAACATCTACATGGTATTGGGTAGAAACTTGTTCAAGTAAAATATTGGTAAGCAACATTCTACATGGTATTAGGTAGAAACTTGTTCAAATCCAGTTGGAGAGTAATCTCTTCAAAACTTTTTTGAGTATTTTAAAACAAACTTAAAAAGCTGAGAGAAGTTCCCCTACAATGCAGCAGTTAAGATCAATAGGCTTCAACATAATGAAAGCTGAATGGATGGCAACTGCTTGTTGTAGAAATACAAGTACAGAGGATAATGTTTTGAAAGTCTTACATCCTCTGTGTTCAGGTCAGTGTGCCTATGGCACTGCCCATCTTTAAAGTATTGTGATGGGTGTGTGTGTTTAATTATAGCAAAGCCACATGCAGCTATCTGCTGAGCCCGCCGAGGGAAATTGAACCCCTGATTTTAGCGTTGTAAATCCGTAGACATGCCACAGTACTAGCGGGAGGCTGTGATGGGCATGTTATAATTGGTTGGTTTAACCATGTTTCTGATTGGTGGAGAGATTTTTGTTTAGGTTTAACCAACGGTAACCACAGGTTATTTAAGTGTAATACAGAAGATATGTTTAGTGAATGTTTCATCATGTTAGTGCAAAATAATTCTTTCATTTTTGTTATCTTCCAGAATTTATCTGTGTCAGTAATTCTAGTTTTTTGCATTTTATTTTGTGTCAGTGACTAGGTGTCAACATAACTTGAGGTAATTTTGGGAAACGTTAGACTCAAGGTTTTATTACAATTCTTAAATCTACAGAAAAAAAATGCATAATAAACTAAAACATGAGAAACAAAGAGCTACTCTATGCAGCTCACCTGGTTGTGGTGGGAATTTCATTAAAGTCTAACACTATACAAGGAAACAATTTAACAGATACAGAGGGACTGGTGGTACTACAAACGACTGTGCTCTGAAGGACTAATGGTTAAATTAACACAAAGTAGATGAATGAAGAACTGATTACAGAAACACGTAAAGGGAAAAACTGTAGTAGTCAAAATCAGGTAAACCCAATATTGATGTAATATTAAAATATTAATGTACAAACATTGTAGAATTAACTCTTTTTAATAGAGGTATTACAAAAGCACCAATAGGACATTTTAGAAAAAATCTAGACACTACAGCTCAAACATTTTGCTCTTAGGATTTTATACACTGATTTGAATAAAAAAAATTATTATAAGAAAAAAAAACAGAACATGGGTGTGGTAAACCAAAATTTTTTAAATTCTAAAACAGTTAAAAAATTGTCAGTTGTGTTTCATTTTATCAACATAAAACTTAAAGACAACTTGGTAACTTAAGACTAAACACATTTTACTTTAAAATAGTAATTATGTATGTTTTACTACTATGATGACGACAGGTACATCTTTTATTCCTAGTGTGGTAACCTTAACCACATTGACAATACTGTGGTGACAACTGGTACATATTTTATTCCTAGTGCGGTAACCTTAACCACATTGACAATACTGTAGTGACAACTGGTACATATTTTATTCCTAGTGCAGTAACCTTAACCACATTGACAATACTATGGTGACAACTGATACATATTTTATTCCTAGTGCAGTAACCTTAACCACATTGACAATACTATGGTGACAACTGATACATATTTTATTCCCAGTGCAGTAACCTTAACCACATTGACAATACTGTGGTGACAACTGGTACATATTTTATTCCTAGTATGGTTACTTTAACCACATCAGTAATTAACAAGGAAGTGAGCAAAATGTCAAAACTAGACACAGAGATTACACCATTGCAGAAATAACACAGTAATGAATAAACTTGAGGACAGTAAAGTACCTTCTGGTTCATCTTTGCTGCACCATCTAGAAAACTAGATTTTAAACTTATAACAATATACTCTAAACCAGCCCTTGTCACTCAAATTGTTACCAAGCCTAAAATACCCTTAAATTAACTCCTATTATATCTTAAAACAATACAATCCAAAGACCAATCACTCTATTAGAGAAATTAAGATATCTTAGTTTGTCCAATAGAGTGATTGGTCTAAAATACCCTTAAATTAACTCCTTCTATTACATTTGAAAGCAACACAATCCAAAGACCAATCACTCTATTAAAGAAGTTAAGATGTCTTAGTCTCTGATAATGTCTACTCTGCAAAATCAATGTCTGTGATTTCTGTCTTGTCATTAAAGTAATGTAAAAAAAAAAATAGTGTATCAACATTGTCATGAAAACTTCAATCAGATCCCCTGTAATTCTGTGTTCAAGAGAAAACTTCAGAGATGTTAACTTGATCTCTACCAACAACCATTCTATCCTAGGTACCATCTCATTGTCTCTTCTGAATATTGGACATAAAAGTAGTCCCAAAAGAAAAATCTATTTGTTTATATGCTTTGAAATTTTGCACAGAGCTACACAAGGGCTATCTGCACTAGCTATCCATAATTTAGCATTACCACTAGCCACAAACTCTTAAGCTACTCTTACTAATGAATTGTGGGATTGACTGTCACAATATAATACCCCCTATGGATGAAAGGGCAAGCATGTTTGGTGTGACAAGATATATCTAAGAGTACTGACTTTACAAATAATGTTTGGTTGGACTGGACATAAACACCTTCTGCTATATATCTACTTCAAGGACAATAATAAAGCCCATAATAAACTAATAACCTATTTACATTATTTCAGATAATTTCTTTCAAAGCATTTCAACCACAGTGAAATCAGCTAAGCAGAGCATAGATAATGACAAACTTAATGCTCTGAAAATAACCTGGGTACAAAGAATAAATATTAGATTTTAATTCCCATATATTTCTTTCCTGTATTAAACACGTATAAGATAGAATTAAACAATTTGTGTGTAGAGTTGGACAATTAAGTGAACTGATTACCTATGACTAGTGTTACATATAATTACCAATTAACTGAGATTCTGATAATACTGATTTATGTCACAAGAATAATCAACTAATCAAAAGTAGTTTTTAGAATTGTTAGATCTATCCAAGTGAAGACTACTGGTTGAAATTAACCAATCAAATTCCACTAATTGCATACTGGTGTGTAATAATACACCTTTGAAATAAGTATTGACTAGTAATGATACATTGTTTGATTTCTTAATAGGTACTGAAATAATTAAACCATTTTGTCAAGGGACAACAATGCAGAGTACTGTCTACACCATCAAAATGACACATAAAAAACTCATATACATAGTTCAGTGGCTTATAATGTGATGTTAAAAACCAAATCAAGGTGGAACTAGTCCACAAAAATTATACACCATGATATGAAATAACACCTGTCTGATAGTTCATGAGTATTTATATGATAAGTTAGGTTGGTTAAAGAATGAATTATTAATATTTTCCCTAATTTTTTATTTGTAAATGACAAGTATAAAACTGATAAACAATCTAGTTCTCAAACTAACATACAGTTTAATAATATACCAACACCTCAATCACAACTATTTCCGTCACACTCCGATCAGCTTTATAAGCCCTGGTAACAGGTGAGACGCCTTGTCAGCTCTACATATTGCAGTCAAAATGTATTTGACATGATGTTATACCTTCACCTTTATTTCTGCCCACAAGTTCTTAAAAACTTGAAAAATGTAATGTGTAATCACATGGTTTAGATGGGAAAGACTTATTATGAACTTTACATACATTTCAATCTCAACAGTAAATAAATATAGAAACAAAATGTTCACAAATAATTTATCAGCAGTCTCACTTTGAAAATTAATTTACTTAATGTGATATTATTTGTCTAGTGTCAGGTCTCTAGTTGTGAAAGTTTGTAATAGTGCTACTTCAGACAAATCATCCAACTATTGAATTGAAATAATAAATGTTTCAAAAGGTTTACCATATCAACTATAACGAGTTTGTATTACTACTTATAAGTTATATTATTATTTTATTGTACTGACATCTATAACCTGATAAAGTATAATTATTAATCTACTATCACTTCAAAATTAATACTAGTAATATGCCAGTAACTTATGACCGTCGAACCTTCTAGTAGTGGAGATCGTTCAAAACAGTTTATGATTGATCACTATTACCGACTGTAAGTAGTTAATACAAGTAGTAGTAACATTAAAAGTTATAGAATAAATTAGGTAAGCTTATTAAATTTGTATATATTTTACTTGTACTATTACTAACTGCTGGTAAAAAGTATAGTTTACATAATACCTAACTGATATTAGTATTGCTAAGCCTACGTCACGAATAAAGGCATTATCTTCATCGGTGGTAATAAGTATTACATCAGTTTGTAGTGGTACTACTACTAGGCACTAACGCTACGAATGTTACCTTTAAATTGTGAATAATCAACACAATTCGATTTAAAGAAGGGAGGAAGTACAAAGTAGTACTTACATGTTGAATATAGAAATCAGATGAATTAACCAACCAGCAAAGAAAAACCGAAACTATTTTACACAAGGAGCCTCATTCATGACGTTACCTTACCTTTGTTATTCATGACATCTATCTGCTTCACAGATATATTATTGGAGAATAGGCCACTGACTGGTATAAAAAGTACTCGCCGTGTTTCAAGTATGTCAATCTGATATTTAAATATCGATATAAGCATTTTTAATAATAAAACAATATTTTGTTCGTTTGTTTTGGAATTTCACACAAAGCTACTCGAGGGCTATCTGTGCTAGCCGTCCCTAATTTAGCAGCTGGTCATTACCACCCACCGCCAACTCTTGGGCTACTCTTTACCAACGAAAAGTGGGATTGACCGTCACATTATAACGCCTCCACGGCTGGGAGGGCGAGCATGTTTGGCGCGACTCGGACCTTCAGATTACGAAGCGCACGCCTTAATGCGCTAGGCCATGCCAGGCCGACAACAATATTAAATTAAACGTTAAGTAATGAAATAATGTGTTTATTATAATAATAACTGCATGAATCAATTCTAAAATTTTTGTTACTGGATTTGAAATTGTGAGCCTAGCATAAAAATACAGTTAATTAAACAAAAACGTTAGAATTATTTATTTCAAAAATGTCTTGAAAGATCTATTAAATAAATAATGCTTAAGTCGGTTTTTTAATTTCACGCAAAGCTACACGAGGGCTATCTGCGCTAATCGTTCTTAATTTTGCGGGTTAAGACAAGAGTCATCACCGCCTACCTCTAACTCTTGGGCTACTCTTTTACCAATGAATAGTGTGATTGATCGTGAAAATTATAGCGCAACAACGGCTGAAAGGGCGAGCATGTTTGGTGCGACGGGGATTCGAACCCTCGATTCTCATATTACAAGTTAAACGCTTTAACCCACCTGGCTATGTCGGACCCATGCATAAGTCATTATCTTCGTTTGTAGTAAAACTCACTGGACTATCTTTACTGCGCCTACCACGTGGACCTTAACTTAATTTTTAGGTTTATATGCTTTTAGATTTAAGCTGAGGTACTAGTGGCTACCATCTAAGTCTAATTGTATTTACAAATAATTCCTTAGTCAGAATCCTAAACTATATTTAACTATTATTCAAATTATATACTTCTATTTGTTTAACATTTTAAAATAATTATCTTTTTCACTCTCCTTTTTAGTTTTATAATATTCCGATCAGGAAATTAATGACGAGGGTTGTGCACTCCTTGCTCTTGTCAGCACATATCCAATTTTCCTTGAATTTTGTCGGCAAACATCTTAAGCTTCTTCTGGGAGAAATCTCGGGAATAAAATTAATAATTTATTTTTGCTACAAGCTACTCATGTAAATAACGAAAATGCCCAGAAAAAGATTAGCAAATGCCTAGCAAAATGTGAGTTAGACTTCCTAATTGGATCATTTGAACGTACTGTATAAATAATGTGAAAAAATTAGAAATACAACACGTCTGAACCATTTTCCAAACTGAGCAATGCTGATTTTGTTTGAAGAATTCGGTCATGTCTTCTCTCTCAAATTTAGGGACATCGTATGTTTCTGATGACATATTTTTCGTACTGACTGTGATATTCTTGTATCCACTGTTGTTGTCTTCACGGACTGGGCTTCATCTCACGGTTAACAAATAGTGAGTTCCTCACTAATGTGATGTCTAGTTTGTAGGTGGCTTTTTTAAATTATTTATTTATTTATTCTTTTTAACCTAATGTATAAGTTAACAGGAGAGAGGTGTTTACAACTGTCCTCATCATGTAAGCAGTACCTGTCTAGTTCGCATACTATTTCATTTTTATCAACATAATTTATTGTACCATGTAGGAGTATATCTGTTATTATTATCATGTGTGCGCATTTATGTATGAATTCTGATGATGTAGTTTTAGGTACTTTATAAGCTGTTATGAGTAGTGTATTTTGTATTGTCTGGGTTTTTCTTTGTATGCACTGTGGTGTTATTATTTGTCACGCTCTCGTGTAGGGTATTTTCGTTAAAAAGTCTTTTTAGGTGTGACCAAAACTTTCTTTGGTCTGTTTTGTCATTTAGTCGAAAGTAGAAATTATCCCATTTTTCTTGTTTTAACAATTTAATTTCTGCTCTACTTTTGTTTCTTATATTATTAATTTGTATTTTTAATTGTTTATCTCTTAGTTACCATGAGTTGTCTGCGTTGTTACTGTTATAAGTTGTTTGTTTGGTTTCAATGTGCTATTGTTGTTTTGGTATTGTTTCAATGGCTGCTTTTTGAAAGCACTCCTTTATTATTTGACTGTAATTGTTAATTTGTGATTGGTTTTCCGTTGCATGCTTAATTTGAATATTATTTACATTATTGAATAGTAACGTTACTTAATGTGACTGACTCCTTGTGGTTTGGTTAAAATTATGCCGATATATCGTATACCATAATCATTCAAACATACTACATAATATGAGAATATTGATAGTTTGATTTTATTATATATAAATTAATCCCGCTACTGTGGTTGTTAATTGTATGAACTTTGTCTTCGGACCGATATTTCAAGAAATACTGCTTTTAAGTTGCGAATCTTTTAGTATTCACGTACAATTATGTTTCCTACACACTTGAATACTTTTATTTTGTACTGTGCCTAGTATGAACGTACCATTATGTTTTACACACACTTTTATTTTCAACTGTGCCGAGTATATACTTGCCATTATGTTTTCTACACACTCGAACACTTTTCATTTGTACCCAGGTTTCATTTATTTATCCTCTTAAGGTTTTTTGTATTGCATGTACAAAGTTGTGGAAATGAAATGTGATACGTCTATAATTGATTTTTTTATTTCGCGCAAAGTTACACGAGAGCTAGAGGGAAGGCAGCTAGTCATCACCACCCACCGCCAACTCTTGGGCTACTCTTTTACCAACGAATAGTGGGATTGACCGTAACATTATACACCCCCACGGCTGGGAGGGTGAGCATGTTTAGCGCGACGCGGGCGCGACCCTCGGATTACGAGTCACACGCCTTACGCGCTCGGCCATGCAATCCTATCTGGAGAGTTATCTAAATCTTGTCGTATCACGTTGAAGTTCTCGTATGAGTATACACTGGTGTTTCGTTCATTTTTGTTGTTTCGTTTTTCACGTTTACGTTTCATGTAATTTTGTACGAAGAACTGTGGTTCATGAATCCAGGTAATTTTAGAAAAAAAAAAGTATTCAAGTGTTAGAAACCATACAGTTACAGTGACAAGTGACTGAAGACTCATTCTGAGAGTCACCCTTTAAACTGGTTTGTTGGTACAGCTCTGAAAAGTTCACAGAAGGTCAACTGTGTTGGTAATGAACCTTTCATTACACAATAAACAGAGGAATATTAGTGACGGAGCACATAAATTATTAGTCTGTTACACAGAGTTTTGTAAGATGTTGTAGCTATATCACTATCAATGATCAGGTTCTAAGAAACACTAATAAGCTTCATGAATACTATGTATTGATCCAGGGACAAACCTGATGAGTCATGAGTACTGTTTTGATCCAGGAACAAACCTGATAAGTTCCATGTGTACTATGTATTGATCCAGGGACAAACCTCATAAGATTCATGTGTAATATATATTTGATCCAGGGACAAACCTGATAAGTTTTATGTGTACCATGCACTGACCCATATAAAGAATATAAACAGATAAAGTGATAAAGAATATAAACAGATATACAGATAAAAAATAAACAGGTCCTAGATTTACTGTTTTTAATTTTTTCTCCTCTTTTCATGTTTATTTTGTTCTGTAAATGAGTTTCAACATTTAATTAAATAAATGAACAGTACAGAGATGAAGGTTTTTTTATTCATCACTAATCTAACTTCACAAAAAACACAACTTACAAATCTCTAAGACCGGCAGTGATCAAGTTCCGGGCACACATCTGACACACTTGAATGAAATCAGTTATCTGTTGTAAAGCTGATAGTTTAGGTCCCACAAACTGATAGAAATGAATTCTTTTATAATACTTTATTAGTTTAACAGATTATATATCTATATTTATCGAATAAACAACTAACAATAAGTACGTATATCTTGCAAACAGTGATATACAGCAATCGAATATCTAAACCAGGTAAAACTAGGAAACATGACCGTATTTTCTGTACTTCAACCGACATGAGAGAACATATGTTAAGTGAGATTTCAGGAACATTAACAGTTCACAGTCCATAATAACTGACATGTGGTGCACTTTTGCTAATTATGTGTTGAAACACACACACCAGTTACAGTGTTACAGCTAGAATAAAAATGACATTAACAACATTAACAAGTACTTAAGTACTTGGTCATGAAACTTGAAAGACATGATGCAAACCTGACATGTCAAATGAAGTACATTTATATGTGTATATTTAGTCTTATTTCTGGGTATATATAAACAACAAATATTTGAGAGTTATTGACTCATGACAACACAGAGTGGCTCTTACTAAATAGGGTTATTTCTGGGCATATGTTTTATTTTTGTTTGTTTGGAATTAAGCACAAAGCTACATAATGAGCTATCTGTGTTCTGTCCACCACAGATATCAAAACCCAGCTTCTAGCATTGTAAGTCCACACACACTTACTGCTGTGCCACTGAAGGACCAGAGCACATGTAAGCAGCAAATATTTGACAGTTATCAACTGGAAAAAACATAGAATAGCCTCTTGGAGACGATTATTGTAAAGACACAACAACACCAATACGATGACCAGGTCAGTAGTTCTCTTCAATCACCAAGGTAAGACAAGAGAACAAAGTTTTCCCTGAGCTAGGCTTACCTCGACTTGAAATGCTCATACACAGGATACTCTTTCTTTTCTTACTACACTGTTTTTTATTTGCAACCTAAACATTGTCTTACTAGTGATGTTTTGCTAAGCCTAGTCAATCAAGTCCGTTAAACGGTCAGAAAATATTCAATGGCACCAACTTTGTTTGAATGTTAAGTCAGGTAAGTCCAGTTCTCTACAAAAGTATTGAGGTTAATTATGTCATATGCAAGGCTGGATGTTGACTCCTATGGTGGCATAAGTCACAAGCCGAATATGGTAATCTGCTTCCAGAGTAACATTGGACAAACAACCAACAAGACCTCTCTGGAATTTGTTGAAAGTGCTGTGAACAATGTCTTTTGCACCACCTGAAAATCAGAGAAAACTTGCATCATATTCTGTAATTGTTTGTTGAAACTGTGATACCAATGAAAATAAAAAGTTCTTCTATTAAATAAAAAAATGTAAATAACAGTTTCACAGTACCAAAACATCAAACATAATAAACAGTTTTACAATACCAAAACATCAAACATAATAAACAGTTTTACAGTACCAAAACATCAAACATAATAGACAGTTTTACAGTACCAAAACATCAAACATAATAGACAGTTTTACAGTACCAAAACACCAAACATAATAGACAGTTTTACAGTACCAAAACACCAAACATAGACAGTTTTACAGTACCGAAAAATCAAACATAATAAACAGTTTTACAGTACCAAAACATCAAACATAATAAACAGTTTTACAGAACTAAAGCATCAAACATAATAAACAGTTTTACAGAACTAAAGCATCAAATATAATAAACAGTTTTACAGAACTAAAGCATCAAATATAATAAACAGTTTTACTATCATTAAAACATCAAACATAATAAACAGTTTTACAGTACTAAAAAAACAAACATAATAAACAGTTTACAGTACTAAAAAACCAAACATAAACAATTTACAGTATTAAAACACCAAATATAAGCAGTTTTACTATCATTAAAACATCAAACTTAATAAACAGTTTTACAGTACCAAAACATCAAACTTAATAAACAGTTTTACAATACCAAAACATCAAACATAATAAACAGTTTTACAATACCAAAACATCAAACATAATAAACAGTTTTACAGTACCAAAACATCAAACATAATAGACAGTTTTACAGTACCAAAACACCAAACATAATAGACAGTTTTACAGTACCAAAACACCAAACATAATAGACAGTTTTACAGTACCAAAACACCAAACATAGACAGTTTTACAGTACCAAAACGCCAAACATAATAGACAGCTTTACAGTACCAAAACACCAAACATAATACAGTTTTACAGTACCAAAACATCAAACATAATAAACAGTTTTAGTACTAAAGCATTAAACATAATAAACAGTTTTACAGTACCAAAACATCAAACATAATAAAGAGTTTTACAGTACCAAAACATCAAACATAATAGACAGTTTTACAGTACCAAAACATCAAACATAATAAACAGTTTTACAGTACCAAAACATCAAACATAATAAACAGTTTTACAGTATTAAAGCATTAAACATAATAAACAGTTTTACAGTACCAAAACATCAAACATAGCAAAGTTTTACAGTACCAAAACATCAAACATAGCAAACAGTTTTACAGTACCAAAACATCAAACATAATAAACAGTTTTACAGAACTAAAGCATCAAACATAATAAACAGTTTTACAGAACTAAAGCATCAAATATAATAAACAGTTTTACAGAACTAAAGCATCAAATATAATAAACAGTTTTACTATCATTAAAACATCAAACATAATAAACAGTTTTACAGTACTAAAAAACCAAACATAATAAACAGTTTACAGTACTAAAAAACCAAACATAAACAATTTACAGTATTAAAACACCAAATATAAGCAGTTTTACTATCATTAAAACATCAAACATAATAAAGTTTTATTTTCATTAAAACATCAAACACAATAAACGGTTTTAGTGTCATTATAACATCAAACATAATAAACAGCATTACCATCAAAAAGACAACAAACATAATAAACAGCTTTACCATCAAAAAGACAACAAACACAATAAACAGCTTTACCATCAATAAGACAACAAACATAATAAACAGCTTTACCATCAATAAGACAACAAACATAATAAACAGTTTTACCATCAAAAAGACAACAAACATAATAAACAGCTTTACCATCAATAAGACAACAAACATAATAAATAGCTTTACCATCAATAAAACATGAGACAATAAACAGCTTGACAACCAATAAAGCACTAAACATAATACACAGCTTTACCATTAATAAAATACCAAACACAACAAACACTTTTCCCTTAAATAAAACATCAAACATAATAAAATAAATTGCTTTACCATCAATAAAACACCAAACAAAATAAACAGTTTTACCATCAATAAAACATCACAACCATATGATAACAGACAAACTGTAAACTGTAGTAACAGAATACAGTACAAGACGAGCAGATTATAACAGGCAAACTGTAAACTGTAGTTATCAAACATTGTAAAAGACGATGATAACAGACAAATTGCAAACTTTGGTAAAAGAATACAGTACAAGACAACCAGATGATAACAGACAAACTATAAACTGTAGTAACAGAATACAGTAAAAGACAACCAGATGATAACAGACAAACTGTAAACTGTAGTAACAGAATACAGTACATGACAAGCAGATGATAATGGACAAACTGTAAACTGTAGAAACAGAATACAGTACAAGCAGATGATAACGGTTGGTTTGTTGATTTAGTGTTTTATGGCACAAAGCAGCTGGGCCATTTGTGCCAAACGTCCAGTGAAAAGGTAAAAGTAAATTCAGTAAAATTCATAAAAGGATATTAAGGTAAAACAAAACAAAGTTAAAAAATAAATAAATAGCATAAAACCAATCTTTATATCTAGTCTAAAATGTCAAGAGAAAAACTACAGTGATTTAAATTGTAAAGGACCTTCTGTAGCATTACTGTAATAATCAGAATTCCTCAGGAAGACTAACAGGTAAGTACAAAAACCACTGTCAGTCACTAGAAGTTGCCCTTTCCAGTCCTGGTTTCAAGTTATTTAATGTTATGGTCAGTTTCTAATTTCAAATTGAACTAGATGAACTGTGAATTTTAAAAGGGAGCAACATTAAAAAGGTGTAAAATATAAATTAAAAAACTTAAATGGCATTAAAAAGATTAACAGCCTTTTAGAAACTAAAAATCTTACCAAGGTGGAAAGTGTCACCATCACCAATAATACTGTTTAACGTTATGGACAAACCTTGGGACAGAACATGCTTAAAATGGGGCCATCATTGTGAATCATAAAGATGACAAGAAAGTAAAATGTGGCTTATTGTGGTCTGTGTGTTATACAAACTACACACTAGTGCATCAGTTCCAGATAAAAGAAAACGACGAGTTAAAAAACTGTGACCAATGCATAGTCCAGTTAAAACAACTTCCTCTTTCCGATCCTTACGTGAACAAGACGGCCAAAGTCCAATATAGGGTTTTATTTGGCAAAGCTTGTTTATGCATTGCTCACTCCAAGTCGACTGCCAGCTAGCATGGAGCCAAGCGTTGAATACAGGACCATAGTCCATGTATAGGACAGGCACACCAGCAATAGTGCCAGAGTATAAAGACTAAACTGCAGTGTCGGTGAGCTTGTTCCAGCGAATACCAACGTGGCCCAGTATACAGAAAACTGGATAGAAGTGGATTTTAAAGAGAAATGGGCCAGTCAGTTTTGAATATTGGTGAGAACAGGGTGTGAACCAAGATGAAATGATTCCAGGGCCAGTAAAGAACTAAGCGAGTCAGTATAATTCGTGCAGTTCAAGTACAGCTTAGCTTCTATGTAATCCAAAGCAAGAGAAATGAAATACAGTTCAGCAGTGAACACATAAGCTGTAGAAGGAATTTTGCATGCAACCACCAAATACAACAAACCATGGCAGAGCCCACACAGTCACCTGATTTTGAACCATCTTCATAAATAGGAATGGAAGAATGGTTCAAAAGATGTTCAGCAAATAGCAGACAGTATTTCCAATCAGGAGTGTCTACTTTTCTGGGATGACTTAAAGACAGGTCACAAATGGGGACTGTAAGAACTCATGGTGGGATGGGCTGACCAATGGATACAGCAATGTTATCCAAGGACAGACCCAATTCATCTAACTGCACCTGGATAAGAAGGCCAAA